>OX392532.1:8252500-8712500 GCA_947623455.1 Mimachlamys varia
TACAGACATGTATGTTTGTACCACCTCGTTATCTCACCGTTACTGGGATTACAGACACGTATATTTGCACCACCTCGTTATCTCACCTTTACTGGGATCACAGTCACGTATATTTGCACCACCTCGTTATCTCACCTTTACTGGGATTACAGACATGTATATTTGCAGCACCTCGTTATCTCACCTTTACTGGGATTACAGACATGTATATTTGCACCACCTCGTTATCTCACCGGTACTGGGATTACAGACATGCATATTTGCACCACCTCGTTATCTCACCGTTACTGGGATTACACACATGTATATTTGCACCACCTCGTTATCTCACCGGTACTGGGATTACAGACATGTATATTTGCACCACCTCGTTATCTCACCGTTACTGGGATTACAGACATGTATATTTGCACCACCTCATTATCTCACCGTTACAGGGATTACAGACATGTATATTTGCACCACCTCATTATCTCACCAGTACTGGGATTACAGACATGTATATTTGTACCACCTCGTTATCTCACCGTTATCGGGATTACAGACATGTATATTTGTACCACATCGTTATCTCACCTTTACTGGGATTACAGACATGTATATTTGCACCACCTCGTTATCTCACCTTTACTTGGATTACAGACATGTATGTTTGTACCACCTCGTTATCTCACCGTTACTGGGATTACAGACATGTATATTTGTACCACCTCGTTATCTCACCTTTACTGGGATTACTGACACGTATATTTGTACCACCTCGTTATCTCACCGTTACTGGGATTACAGACATGTATATTTGCACCACCTCGTTATCTCACCGTTACTGGGATTACAGACATGTATATTTGCACCACCTCGTTATCTTTCCGTAACTAGGATTACAGACATGTATATTTGCACCACCTCATTATCTTACTGTTACTGGGATTACAGACATATATATTTGCACCACCTCATTATCTCACCGTGACTTGGATTACAGACATATATATTTGCACCACCTCATTATCTTACCGTTACTGGGATTACAGACATGTATATTTGCACCACCTCATTATCTTACCGTAACTAGGATAACAGACATGCATATTTGCACCACCTCATTATCTTACCGTAACTAGGATAACAGACATATATATTTGCACCACCTCATTATCTTACCGTTACCGGGATTACAGACATGTATATTTGCACCACCTCATTATCTCACCTTTACTTGGATTACAGACATGTATATTTGCACCACCTCGTTATCTCACCGTAACTAGGATTACAGACATGTATATTTGTACTACCTCGTTATCTCACTGTTACAGGGATTACAGACATACGTGTATATTTGAACCACCTCGTTATTTCACCGTTACTGGGATTACAGACATATGTGTATATTTGCACCACCTCGTTATCTCACCGTTACTGGGATTACAGACATATGTGTATATTTGCACCACCTCGTTATCTCACTGTTACAGGGATTACAGACATACGTGTATATTTGCACCGCCTCGTTATCTCACCGTTACTGGGATTACAGATATATGTGTATATTTGCACCACCTCGTTCTCTCACCGTAACTAGGATAACAGACATGTATATTTGCACCACCTCGTTATCTCACCTTTACTGGGATTACAGACATGTATATTTGCAGCACCTCGTTATCTCACCTTTACTGGGATTACAGACATGTATATTTGCACCACCTCGTTATCTCACCGGTACTGGGATTACAGACATGCATATTTGCACCACCTCGTTATCTCACCGTTACTGGGATTACACACATGTATATTTGCACCACCTCGTTATCTCACCGGTACTGGGATTACAGACATGTATATTTGCACCACCTCGTTATCTCACCGTTACTGGGATTACAGACATGTATATTTGCACCACCTCATTATCTCACCGTTACAGGGATTACAGACATGTATATTTGCACCACCTCATTATCTCACCAGTACTGGGATTACAGACATGTATATTTGTACCACCTCGTTATCTCACCGTTATCGGGATTACAGACATGTATATTTGTACCACCTCGTTATCTCACCTTTACTGGGATTACAGACATGTATATTTGCACCACCTCGTTATCTCACCGTTACTGGGATTACAGACATGTATATTTGTACCACCTCGTTATCTCACCTTTACTGGGATTACTGACACGTATATTTGTACCACCTCGTTATCTTACCGTAACTAGGATTACAGACATGTATATTTGCACCACCTCATTATCTTACTGTTACTGGGATTACAGACATATATATTTGCACCACCTCATTATCTCACCGTTACTTGGATTACAGACATATATATTTGCACCACCTCATTATCTTACCGTTACTGGGATTACAGACATGTATATTTGCACCACCTCATTATCTTACCGTAACTAGGATAACAGACATGCATATTTGCACCACCTCATTATCTTACCGTAACTAGGATAACAGACATATATATTTGCACCACCTCATTATCTTACCGTTACCGGGATTACAGACATGTATATTTGCACCACCTCATTATCTCACCTTTACTTGGATTACAGACATGTATATTTGCACCACCTCGTTATCTCACCGTAACTAGGATTACAGACATGTATATTTGTACTACCTCGTTATCTCACTGTTACAGGGATTACAGACATACATGTATATTTGAACCACCTCGTTATCTCACCGTTACTGGGATTACAGACATATGTGTATATTTGCACCACCTCGTTATCTCACCGTTAGTGGGATTACAGACATATGTGTATATTTGCACCACCTCGTTATCTCACTGTTACAGGGATTACAGACATACGTGTATATTTGCACCGCCTCGTTATCTCACCGTTACTGGGATTACAGATATATGTGTATATTTGCACCACCTCGTTCTCTCACCGTAACTAGGATAACAGACATGTATATTTGCACCACCTCGTTATCTCACCGTTACTGGGATTACAGACACGCATATTTGCACCACCTCGTTATCTCATCGGTACTGGGATTACAGACACGCATATTTGCACCACCTCGTTATCTCACCGGTACTGGGATTACAGACATGTATATTTGCACCACCTCATTATCTCACCGTAACTAGGATAACAGACATGCATATTTGCACCACCTCATTATCTCACCGTAACTAGGATTACAGACATGTATATTTGTACTACCTCGTTATCTCACCATTACAGGGATTACAGACACGTATATTTGCACCACCTCGTTATCTCACCATTACAGGGATTACAGACATGTATATTTGCACCACCTCGTTATCTCACCTTTACTGGGATTACAGACATGTATATTTGCACCACCTCTTTATCTCACCGGTACTGGGATTACAGACATGTATATTTGCACCACCTCATTATCTCACCGTTACTGGGATTACAGACATGTATATTTGTACCACCTCGTTATCTCACCGGTACTGGGATTACAGACATGTATATTTGCACCACCTCGTTATCTCACCGTAACAGGGATTACAGACACGTATATTTGCACCACCTCGTTATCTCACCGGTACTGGGATTCTTCCTTCAAGATTGATTTTTAAGCAAAAGAAAAAATCTATTTCACTAGGTTTTGGATGTGCAACTTTGCGCCATTTGTACAGTAACAATGCATTACACCATACTTCTTGTTTTTTATCTTCCTTTAGGAGAAGCTCGCACTAATGGAGGAGTCGGGCAGATAGTGTCAAACGACCACACATAAATCACCCGTCTGATAATGGAATCGGGAGAACAATCCAGCGTCCATTTAATGTTACACAACAAGACATAGTTTTTATTCCTAAGACAACTCTTATAGCCTGGCTGTTCGTTTTTTATCTGTGACTATTTGATATAGAGAATTGGATTAAAAACATTTAACCGATGTATTTACAGTAATCTAATAGAGCCTAAGTTATACGCCACGACTCCTCGATACCAATACTGAGAGGACTCCAGGCTTTGGTACTGTACCATTGGTAGAGATACAGCAGAAATCTTGTATCAGCTAATTCCTATCTTGTCCACTTCATTTTGTTTATCTTTAGCCTGAACGAAACCAAACCTGGCAAAATAGTCCGATAAACCGCTCCTTAAAACCCGATCAGTGATTGGTGGAAACTGTTCTGTTTTAGCTGTCACATTAGTGTCCACTGTTGATATCAGCTGCTGTGATTGGCTGTCACATTAGTGTTCGTTGTTGCTATCAGCTACTGTGATTGGCTGACATATTAGTGTTTAGTGTGGCTATCAGTGGTCGAGTCATGGAAATTTGCCATTGAGTGTAATTTATTTTTCCAAACAAAATAAAATAATTTTGTTTTCAGAATTGACACATTTAACAATAAATATAGTCGACAATGTGTATTTCACTTGTGAGATAACAGATGGCTAAATGAGATTTTGTTTGATAATATTGTAACATGTAAACCCTTTAACTTTATCAATAATGATGAAGGCCAAATTCTACACAAATACCTGAGTGTATCAAGTTATTGTATACCTGGACCAGTGTATATCAAGTTATTGTATACCTGGACCAGTGTGTATCAAGTTAATGTATTCCTGGACCAGTGTGTATCAAGTTATTGTATACCTGGACCAGTGTATATCAAGTTATTGTATACCTGGACCAGTGTATATCAAGTTAATGTATTACTTGACCAGTGTGTATCAAGTTATTGTATACCTTGACCAGTGTGTATCAAGTGATTGTATACCTGGACCAGTGTGTATCAATCTATTGTATACCTGGACCAGTGTGTATCAAGTTATTGTATTCCTGGACCAGTGTGTATCAATCTATTGTATACCTGGACCAGTGTGTATCAAGTTATTGTATACCTGGACCAGTGTGTATCAAGTGATTGTATACCTGGACCAGTGTGTATCAAGTTATTGTATACCTGGACCAGTGTGTATCAATCTATTGTATACCTGGACCAGTGTGTATCAAGTTATTGTATTCCTGGACCAGTGTGTATCAAGTGATTGTATACCTGGACCAGTGTATCAAGTTATTGTATACCTGGACCAGTGTGTATCAATCTATTGTATACCTGGACCAGTGTGTATCTAGTTATTGTATTCCTGGACCAGTGTGTATCAATCTATTGTATACCTGGACCAGTGTGTATCAGCTATTGTATACCTTGACCAGTGTGTATCAAGTTATTGTATTCCTGGACCAGTGTGTATCAAGTTATTGTATACCTGGACCAGTGTGTATCAATCTATTGTATACCTGGACCTGTGTGTATAAGTTATTGTATTCCTTGACCAGTGTGTATCAAGTTATTGTATACCTGGACCAGTGTGTATCAGCTATTGTATACCTGGACCAGTGTGTATCAAGTTATTGTATTCCTGGACCAGTGTGTATCAAGTTATTGTATACCTGGACCAGTGTGTATCAAGTTAATGTATTCCTGGACCAGTGTGTATCAAGTTATTGTATTCCTGGACCAGTGTGTATCAAGTTATTGTATACCTGGACCAGTGTGTATCAAGTTAATGTATTCCTGGACCAGTGTGTATCAAGTTATTGTATTCCTTGACCAGTGTGTATCAAGTTATTGTATACCTGGACCAGTGTGTATCAAGTTATTGTATACCTGGACCAGTGTGTATCAAGTTATTGTATACCTTGACCAGTGTGTATCAAGTTATTGTATTCCTGGACCAGTGTGTATCAAGTTATTGTATACCTGGACCAGTGTGTATCAAGTTATTGTATACCTGGACCAGTGTGTATCAAGTTATTGTATACCTGGACCAGTGTGTATCAAGTTATTGTATACCTGGACCAGTGTTATCAGCTATTGTATTCCTGGACCAGTGTGTATCAAGTTATTGTATTCCTTGACCAGTGTGTAACAAATATTGTATACCTGGACCAGTGTGTATCAAGTTATTGTATACCTGGACCAGTGTGTATCAATCTATTGTATACCTGGACCAGTGTTATCAAGTTATTGTATACCTGGACCAGTGTGTATCAAGTTATTGTATACCTGGACCAGTGTGTATCAATCTATTGTATACCTGGACCAGTGTGTATCAAGCTATTGTATACCTGGACCAGTGTGTATCAAGTTATTGTATACCTGGACCAGTGTGTATCAAGTTATTGTATACTTGGACCAGTGTGTATCAAGTTATTGTATTCCTGGACCAGTGTGTATCAAACTATTGTATACCTGGACCAGTGTGTATCAATCTATTGTATACCTGGACCAGTGTGTATCAAGTTATTGTATACCTGGACCAGTGTGTATCAAGTTATAGTATACTTGGACCAGTGTGTATCAAGTTATTGTATACCTGGACCAGTGTGTATCAAACTATTGTATTCCTGGACCAGTGTGTATCAAGTTATTGTATACCTGGACCAGTGTGTATCAAGTTATTGTATTCCTGGACCAGTGTGTATCAAACTATTGTATACCTGGACCAGTGTGTATCAAGTTATTGTATACTTGGACCAGTGTGTATCAAGTTATTGTATTCCTGGACCAGTGTGTATCAAGTTATTGTATACCTGGACCAGTGTGTATCAATCTATTGTATACCTGGACCATTGTGTATCTAGTTATTGTATTCCTGGACCAGTGTGTATCAATCTATTGTATACCTGGACCAGTGTGTATCAGCTATTGTATACCTTGACCAGTGTGTATCAAGTTATTGTATTCCTGGACCAGTGTGTATCAAGTTATTGTATACCTGGACCAGTGTGTATCAATCTATTGTATACCTGGACCTGTGTGTATAAGTTATTGTATTCCTTGACCAGTGTGTATCAAGTTATTGTATACCTGGACCAGTGTGTATCAGCTATTGTATACCTGGACCAGTGTGTATCAAGTTATTGTATACCTGGACCAGTGTGTATCAAGTTATTGTATACCTGGACCAGTGTTATCAGCTATTGTATTCCTGGACCAGTGTGTATCAAGTTATTGTATTCCTTGACCAGTGTGTAACAGTTATTGTATACCTGGACCAGTGTGTATCAAGTTATTGTATACCTGGACCAGTGTTATCAGCTATTGTATTCCTGGACCAGTGTGTATCAAGTTATTGTATACCTGGACCAGTGTGTATCAAACTATTGTATTCCTGGACCAGTGTGTATCAGCTATTGTATACCTGGACCAGTGTGTATCAAGTTATTGTATTCCTGGACCAGTGTGTATCAGTTATTGTATTCCTGGACCAGTGTGTATCAGCTATTGTATACCTGGACCAGTGTGTATCAAGTTATTGTATACCTGGACCAGTGTGTATCAAGTTATTGTATACCTGGACCAGTGTGTATCAAGTTACTGTATACCTGAACCAGCTGTATCAAACTATTGTATACCTGGACCAGTGTGTATCGAGTTATTGTATACCTTGACCAGTGTGTATCAAGTTATTGTATACCTGGACCAGTGTGTATCAAGTTATTGTATTCCTGGACCAGTGTGTATCAAACTATTGTATACCTGGACCAGTGTGTATCAAGTTATTGTTTACCTGGACCAGTTTGTATCAAACTATTGTATACCTGGACCAGTGTGTATCAAGTTATTGTATACCTGGACCAGTGTGTATCAAGTTATTGTATACCTGGACCAGTGTGTATCAGCTATTGTATACCTGGACCAGTGTGTATCAAGTTATTGTATACCTGGACCAGTGTGTATCAAGTTATTGTATACCTTGACCAGTGTGTATCAAGTTATTGTATACCTGGACCAGTGTGTATCAGCTATTGTATACCTGGACCAGTGTGTATCAAGTTATTGTTTACCTGGACCAGTGTGTATCAAGTTATTGTTTACCTGGACCAGTTTGTATCAAGTTATTGTATTCCTGGACCAGTGTGTATCAAGTTATTGTATACCTGGACCAGTGTGTATCAAACTATTGTATTCCTGGACCAGTGTGTATCAAACTATTGTATTCCTGGACCAGTGTGTATCAAGTTATTGTATTCCTGGACCAGTGTGTATCAAACTATTGTATTCCTGGACCAGTGTGTATCAAGTTATTGTATACCTGGACCAGTGTGTATCAAGTTATTGTATTCCTGGACCAGTGTGTATCAAGTTATTGTATACCTGGACCAGTGTGTATCAAACTATTGTATTCCTGGACCAGTGTGTATCAAACTATTGTATTCCTGGACCAGTGTGTATCAAACTATTGTATTCCTGGACCAGTGTGTATCAAGTTATTGTATACTTGGACCAGTGTGTATCAAGTTATTGTATTCCTGGACCAGTGTGTATCAAGTTATTGTATACCTGGACCAGTGTGTATCAAACTATTGTATACCTGGACCAGTGTGTATCAAACTATTGTATTCCTGGACCAGTGTGAATCAGCTATTGTATACCTGGACCTGTGTGTATCAAGTTATTGTATACCTGGACCAGTGGTATCAGCTATTGTATACCTGGACCAGTGTGTATCAGCTATTGTATACCTGGACCAGTGTGTATCAAGTTATTGTATACCTGGACCAGTGGTATCAGCTATTGTATACCTGGACCAGTGTGTATCAAGCTATTGTATTCCTGGACCAGTGTGTATCAAGCTATTGTATACCTGGACCAGTGTGTATCAGCTATTCTTCCTGGACCATTATTTAATATTTATTTTAAACTTTGTTAGCCATAAAATATAACGATATTATTAAGTTTATATTCATTTTTGGAATTTGAAGTAAAAATACAAAACACTTGACCATCCTTAAATGAACTTAGCAGTTAATAGGACGTAAATCCAAACTAATTCACTTGACTGCAGGAAAATAAAATACAACATCATGTGAGTGTATATTGTATGTCTTTATATAAACAATAAAATGATGTGATCTAACGGAAGCAATCATACAACCAGATATTAGATGTATGTTGCTATAGCTTGTCATACTAGGCAGCTTTCTCGATGATTCACTTCTCATTTCCTCCATCTGAAAAACATGAAAAAATCAATCTATTAGAAAATGAATATCGACGAGATGAAATAATTTGTATAAATGTGGTTATCTAATGCGTAGACAGCTTGGGACGAGAGCGTAAGCTTACAATAATGGTCGCCGTGTGATTGATCAGTAATTCAAATGACCTTGTGAGTCACTGTGACCTTCATATGACTCACAATGACCTTGACCTTATTTCACTGGTACCAATCCTAACCATTTCTAGTGTGTTTGACTAGTGGTGGATGTTTACTGAACATAAAACCAAGAGATATAATTGTTTATGCCTCTTACTTTAATGATTATGTAGATATAACAATGAATTTCTAACAAAACAAAATTTTATGTTTGAATTTATTGTCATTTCCTTATCTCTGCAAATTGCCATAACAACATTATCATGTTAAAGCCGACGTTACAAGAATTAACTGTTTGTAGAGATGTCCTTGTACTCAATAACACCAACACTCTACGGTCTTCATTGTACCCAGATTTCCAGCGGAAAGATATATGAATTGCATTGCCGATCACATTAAACACTAAAACCAACATCCATAAACAATCAGGAATCTGTATCAGGACCATTAAATATCAGGAATCTGTATCAGGACCATTAAATATCAGGAATCTGTATCAGGACCATTAAATATCAGGAATCTGTATCAGGACCATTAAATATCAGGAATCTGTATCAGGACCATTAAATATCAGAAACACCTGTGTATCAGGACCATTAAATACCAGAAACACCTGTGTACCAGGACCATTAAATATCAGGAAACACCTGTGTATCAGGACTGTTAAATATCAGGAAACACCTGTGTATCAGGACCATTAAATATCAGGATGCACCTGTATATCAGGACAATTAAATATCAGAAACACCTGTGTATCAGGACCATTAAATATCAGGAAACACCTGTGTATCAGGACAATTAAATATCAGGAAACACCTGTGTACCAGGACCATTAAATATCAGGAAACACCTGTGTATCAGGACCATTAAATATCAGGAAACACCTGTGTATCAGGACCATTAAATATCAGGAAACACCTGTGTATCAGGACCATTAAATATCAGGAAACACCTGTGTATCAGGACAATTAAATATCAGGAAACACTTGTGTATCAGGACCATTAAATATCAGGAAACACCTGTGTATCAGGACCATTAAATATCAGGATACACCTGTGTATCAGGACCATTAAATATCAGGAAACACCTGTGTATCAGGACCATTAAATATCAGGAAACACCTGTGTATCAGGACCATTAAATATCAGGAAACACCTGTGTATCAGGACCATTAGATATCAGGATACACCTGTGTATCAGGACCATTAAATATCAGGAAACACCTGTGTATCAGGACCATTAAATATCAGGATACACCTGTGTATCAGGACCATTAAATATCAGGATACACCTGTGTATCAGGACCATTAAATATCAGGAAACACCTGTGTACCAGGACCATTAAATATCAGGAAACACCTGTGTACCAGGACCATTAAATATCAGGAAACACCTGTGTATCAGGACAATTAAATATCAGGAAACACCTGTGTACCAGGACCATTAAATATCAGGAAACACCTGTGTATCAGGACCATTAAATATCAGGAAACACCTGAGTATCAGGACTATTAAATATCAGAAACACTTGTGTATCAGGACCATTAAATATCAGGAAACACCTGTGTATCAGGACCATTAAATATCAGAAACACTTGTGTATCAGGACCATTAAATATCAGGAAACACCTGTGTATCAGGACCATTAAATATCAGGAAACACCTGTGTACCAGGACCATTAAATATCAGGAAACACCTGTGTATCAGGACCATTAAATGAAAGGAAACACCTGTGTATCAGGACTATTAGATATCGGGATACACCTGTGTATCAGGACCATTAAATATCAGGAAACACTTGTGTATATTAGGACCATTAAATATCAGGATGCATCTGTGTATCAGGACCATTAAATATCAGGAAACACCTGTGTATCAGGACCATTAAATATCAGGAAACACCTGAGTATCAGGACTATTAGATATCGGGAAACACCTGTGTATCAGGACCATTAAACATCAGGAAACACCTGTGTATCAGGACTATTTGATATCGGGAAACACCTGTGTATCAGGACCATTAAACATCAGGAAACACCTGTGTATCAGGACCATTAAACATCAGGAAACACCTGTGTATCAGGACCATTAAACATCAGGAAACACCTGTGTATCAGGACCATTAAACATTAGGAATCACCTGTGTATCAGGACCATTAAATATCAGGAAACACCTGTGTACAGGACCATTAGATATCGGGAAACACTTGTGTATCAGGACCATTAAATATCAGGAAACACCTGTGTATCAGGACCATTAAATATCAGGAACCAGGAAAAACATGTTTGTTTCACCGGGACAGTTTTTTGTTAAAAAATTAAGTATTGGTTTTAATTAGGGCATCCATCCTCTTTCTCTGAAATACAATGGGTATTTATAGCATTACAGTAAATAATACATATATGATCTAAAAACCAGTATATGGACTATGCACGGAAAGAAATTGCTGAGTCATCTTTAAAAGGACTTGTGTCTTTGAAACAGTTGAAGGTAATATTTGACAATTTTTCTGTCTACAAGGACCACCAACTTATGTCTTAGATGTCTCATGGGGCAGTGTAACAATATACAGTCAGGCTCTACACACAAAACAAGAGGCCCAGAGGGCCTGTATCGCTCACCTGGATATATTGGTATCTAGGTTATCATGGTAAAATATTTTCCCCGCTCCTCAGCCCCCTGGGGGGGGGGGGGGTCAGTCCCACCATTAGTACAATTTTGAATCCTAAGCACCTAGGGATGCTTTCTACCAAATAAGGTTGATTTCCAATCAGTGGTTATGGAGAAGAAGTCGCTAATATCAATACAGCTAAATAACTCTTTTTGACCCGCCCCTCAGCCCCCTGGGGGGTCAGTCCCACTATTAGTACAATTTTGAATCCTGAGCACCTAGGATGCTTCCTGCCAAATAAGGTTGATTTCGAAACAGTAATTATGAAGAAGAAGTCGCTTAAACCAATATAGCTAAATAACCCTTTTTGGCCCAAACCCTCAGCCCCCTGGGGGGTCAGTCCCACCATAAGTACAATTTTGAATCCTGGTCACCTGAAGATGCTTCCTGCCAAATAAGGCTGATTTCCAATCAGTGGTTATGGAGAAGAAGACGCTAATATCAATATAGCTAAACCAGGGCCAAATCAAAAACCATAATTGTGATCATCTCTTTATGCCCAGTAATTGTATGTATAGTTTTGGGGTGGGGATCTCAACCGTGTAAAAGTTATGACTCAGGGGTCAAATTAAAAGTGTGTGGCAGACCCCAGGGCCAAATCAAAAACCATGATTGTGATCATCTCTTAATGCCCAGTAATTGTATGTATAGTTTCGGGGTGGGGATCTCGACCATTCAAAAGTTACGACTCAGTAGTCAATTTGCAAGGGTGTGGCAGACCCTTGGATCAAATATGAAATCATGATTGTGATTGTCTCTTAATGCCGAGCAATTGTATATATAGTTTTGGGGTGGGGATCTAAACTGTTTAAAAGTTATGACTCCGAAGTCAATTTACAAGGGCGTGGCAAACCCTGGGGTCAAAACATAAACCATGATTGTGATCATCTGATAATGCCCAGCAATTGTATATATAGTTTTGGGGTGGGGATCTCAACCGTTTAAAAGTTATGACTCAGGGGTCAAATTAAAACGGTGTGGCAGACCCCAGGGCCAAATCAAAAACCATGATTGTGATCATCTCTTAATGCCCAGTAATTGTATATATAGTTTTGGGGTGGGGATCTCAACCGTTTAAAAGTTATGACTCAGGGGTCAAATTAAAAGGGTGTGGCAGACCCCAGGGCCAAATCAAAAACCATGATTGTGATCATCTCTTAATGCCCAGTAATTGTATGTATAGTTTCGGGGTGGGGATCTCGACCATTCAAAAGTTACGACTCAGTAGTCAATTTGCAAGGGTGTGGCAGACCCTTGGATCAAATATGAAATCATGATTGTGATTGTCTCTTAATGCCGAGCAATTGTATATATAGTTTTGGGGTGGGGATCTAAACTGTTTAAAAGTTATGACTCCGAAGTCAATTTACAAGGGCGTGGCAAACCCTGGGGTCAAAACATAAACCATGATTGTGATCATCTGATAATGCCCAGCAATTGTATATATAGTTTTGGGGTGGGGATCTCAACCGTTTAAAAGTTATGACTCAGGGGTCAAATTAAAACGGTGTGGCAGACCCCAGGGCCAAATCAAAAACCATGATTGTGATCATCTCTTAATGCCCAGTAATTGTATATATAGTTTTGGGGTGGGGATCTCAACCGTTTAAAAGTTATGACTCAGGGGTCAAATTAAAAGGGTGTGGCAGACCCCAGGGCCAAATCAAAAACCATGATTGTGATCATCTCTTAATGCCCAGTAATTGTATGTATAGTTTCGGGGTGGGGATCTCGACCATTCAAAAGTTACGACTCAGTAGTCAATTTGCAAGGGTGTGGCAGACCCTTGGATCAAATATGAAATCATGATTGTGATTGTCTCTTAATGCCGAGCAATTGTATATATAGTTTTGGGGTGGGGATCTCAACTGTTTAAAAGTTATGACTCCGAAGTCAATTTACAAGGGCATGGCAAACCCTGGGGTCAAAACATAAACCATGATTGTGATCATCTGATAATGCCCAGCAATTGTATATATAGTTTTGGGGTGGGGATCTCAACCGTTTAAAAGTTATGACTCAGGGGTCAAATTAAAAGGGTGTGGCAGACCCCAGGGCCAAATCAAAAACCATGATTGTGATCATCTCTTAATGCCCAGTAATTGTATATATAGTTTTGGGGTGGGGATCTCAACCGTTTAAAAGTTATGACTCAGGGGTCAAATTAAAAGGGTGTGGCAGACCCCAGGGCCAAATCAAAAACCATGATTGTGATTATCTCTTAATTCCTAGTAATTGTATATGTAGTTTTGGGGTGGGGATCTCAACCATTTAAAAGTTATGACTCAGGAGTCAAGTTTCAAGGGCATGGCAGACCCTGGAGTCAAATATAAAATCATAATTGTGATTGTCTCTTAATGCCGAGCAATTGTATATATAGTTTTGGGGTGGGGATCTCAGCCGTTTAAAAGTTATGAGTCAGGAGTCAAGTTGCAAGGGCGTGGCAGACCCTGGGGTCATATCTAAATCCATGATTGTGATCGAGGTTACCAAAACATTTGTATAAATTTGAATTCAAGCAACCTTTGGATTCTACCACTAGAATATAGATGTCATACATTGCTTAGTTTCAGGAAAGAGATCATTTATACCAATATTGTCTAATGTGCCCCTTTTGGCCCCACCCCTCAGGCCCCTCCGTGATCATAATCATATAATTTTGAATCCTAATCCCATAGTGATGATACCAGGCAAATATGAATAATATCCATTGCTTGGTTTCAGAGAAGAAGTCATTTTTATCATTATAGCCAAATTGACTCCTTTCGGCCCCGCCCCTCAGGCCCCTGGGGGATCAGCCCCACCATTTAAACAATTTTGAATCCACACCCCATGGTAATGCTACCAGGCAAATATAAGCGATATACATTACTGGGTTTCAGAGAAGAAATCGTTTATATCAATATAGCCAAATTGACCCCTTTTGACCCCGCCCCCCAGGCCCCTTGGGGGTCAGCCCCACCATTTGTACAATTTTGAATCCCCACTCAATAGTGATGCTACCAGCCAAATATGAGCGATATATATTACTGGGTTTCAGAGAAGAAGTCGTTTATATCAATATAGCCAACTTACCCTTTTGGCCCCGCCCCCCAGGCCCCTGGGGGGTCAGCCCCACCATTTGTACAATTTTGAATCCCCAACCCATAGTAATACTACCAGCCAAATATGAGCAATATACATTGCTCGGTTTCAGAGAAGAAGTCGTTTATATCAAATAGCCAAATTGACCCCTTTTGGCCCCGCCCCCCAGGCCCCTGGGGGGTCAGCCCAACCATTTGTACAATTTTGAGTCCCCACCCCATAGGGATGCTTCTGACCAAATTTGGTCAAATTCCGATCAGTGGTTATAAAGAAGAAGTCAATTGTTGACGGACGGACGACGGACGACGGACGACAGACGACGGACGACGGACGACGGACGGACGACGGGCGACGGACGCCACGGTATCGCATAAGCTCACCTTGGTCCTTTGGACCAGGTGAGCTAACAAGATATCTAGAGATAAGATGGTAAGATATACCCTTAATAGTTACCAAGCTACGTCCTGACAGGTTGACAAAGGAAGAGGGTCTATTAGCACTATACTTGTACCTATTGGTGTATGTCAGGAACCCTTTGAAGTGGAATTAGAAGACAACTTGCCATCCCCACTCTGTCATGGGAGACCAGCCATCCCCACCCTGTCATAGGAGACAGCCATCATCACCCTGTCATGGGAGACAGCCATCCTCACCCTGTCATTGGAGACCAGCCATCCCGACCCTGTCATGGGAGACCAGCCATCCTTACCCTGTCATGGGAGACCAGCCATCCTCACCCTGTCCTTGAAGACTAGCCATCCCCATCCTGTCATGGGAGACCAGCCATCCTTACCCTGTCATGGGAGACCAGCCATCCTTACCCTGTCATGGGAGACTAGCCATCCTCACCCTGTCATGGGAGACCAGCCATCCCCACCCTGTCATGGGAGACCAGCCATCCCCACCCTGTCAAGGGAGACCAGCCATCCTCACCCTGTCATGGGAGACCAGCCATCCCCATCCTGTCATGGGACACCAGCCATCCCCACCCTGTCATGGGAGACCAGCCATCCCCATCCTGTCATGGGAGACCAGCCATCCCCACCCTGTCAAGGGAGACCAGCCATCCCCACCCTGTCATGGGAGACCAGCCATCCTTACCCTGTCATGGGAGACCAGCCATCCCCACCCTGTCATGGGAGACCAACCATCCTCACCCTGTCATTGGAGACAGCCATCCCGACCCTGTCATGGGAGACCAGCCATCCCGACCATGTCATGGGGGACCCAGAAGTTTACAATGATGTCTGCTATACCTCAGGTTGTTAAGATAAAGAGGGACAGAAGGTTACAGTGATGTCTGCTATACCTTAGGTTGTTAAGATAAAAGGGGACAGAAGTTTACAGTGATGTCTGCTATACCTCAGGTTGTTAAGATAAAGGGGACAGAAGTATTCAGTGATGTCTGCTGTACCTCAGGTTGTTAAGATAAAGGGGACAGGAGTTTACAGTGATGTCTGCTATACCTCAGGTTGTTAAGATAAAGGAGGACAGGAGTTTACAGTGATGCCTGCTATACCTCAGGTTGTTAAGATAAAGGAGGACAGGAGTTTACAGTGATGCCTGCTATACCTCAGGTTGTTAAGATAAAGGGACAGAAGTTTACAGTGATGTCTGCTGTACCTCAGGTTGTTAAGATAAAGGGACAGAAGTTTACAGTGATGTCTGCTGTACCTCAGGTTGTTAAGATAAAGGGACAGGAGTTTACAGTGATGTCTGCTATACCTCAGGTTGTTAAGATAAAGGGGGACAGAAGTTTACAGTGATGTCTGCTATACCTCAGGTTGTTAAGATAAAGGGACATAAGTTTACAATGATGTCTGCTATACCTCAGGTTGTTAAGATAAAGGGGGACAGAAGTTTACAGTGATGTCTGCTATACCTCAGGTTGTTAAGATAAAGGGGACAGAAGTTTACAGTGATGTCTGCTATACCTCAGGTTGTTAAGATAAAGGGGACAGAAGTTTACAGTGATGTCTGCTATACCTCAGGTTGTTAAGATAAAGGGACATAAGTTTACAGTGATGTCTGCTATACCTCAGGTTGTTAAGATAAAGGGGGACAGAAGTTTACAGTGATGTCTGCTATACCTCAGGTTGTTAAGATAAAGGGGGACAGAAGGTTACAGTGATGTCTGCTATACCTCAGGTTGTTAAGATAAAGGGGACAGAAGTTTACAATGATGTCTGCTATACCTCAGGTTGTTAAGATAAAGGGGACAGAAGTTTACAATGATGTCTGCTATACCTCAGGTTGTTAAGATAAAAGGGACAGAAGTTTACAGTGATGTCTGCTATACCTCAGGTTGTTAAGATAAAGGGGGACAGAAGTTTACAGTGATGTCTGCTATACCTCAGGTTGTTAAGATAAAGGGGGACAGGCGTTTACAGTGATGTCTGCTGTACCTAGGGTTGTTAAGATAAAGGGGACAGAAGTTTACAATGATGTCTGCTATACCTCAGGTTGTTAAGATAAAGGGGACAGGAGTTTACAGTGATGTCTGCTATACCTCAGGTTGTTAAGATAAAGGGGACAGAAGTTTACAATGATGTCTGCTATACCTCAGGTTGTTAAGATAAAGGGGACAGAAGTTTACAGTGATGTCTTCTATACCTCAGGTTGTTAAGATAAAGGAGACAGAAGTTTACAGTGATGTCTGCTATACCTCAGGTTGTTAAGATAAAGGAGACAGAAGTTTACAATGTTGTCTGCTATACTCAGGTTGTTAAGATAAAGGGGAACAGAAGGTTACAGTGATGTCTGCTATACCTCAGGTTGTTAAGATAAAGGGGGACAGAAGTTTACAGTGATGTCTGCTATATCTCAGGTTGTTAAGATAAAGGGGACAGAAGTTTACAGTGATGTCTGCTATACCTCAGGTTGTTAAGATAAAGGGGGACAGAAGTTTACAGTGATGTCTGCTATATCTCAGGTTGTTAAGATAAAGGGGGACAGAAGTTTACAGTGATGTCTGCTATACCTCAGGTTGTTAAGATAAAGGGGACAGAAGGTTACAGTGATGTCTGCTATACCTCAAGTTGTTAAGATAAAGGGGACAGAAGGTTACAGTGATGTCTGCTATACCTCAAGTTGTTAAGATAAAGGGGAACAGAAGGTTACAGTGATGTCTGCTATACCTCAGGTTGTTAAGATAAAGGGGACAGAAGTTTACAGTGATGTCTGCTATACCTCAGGTTGTTAAGATAAAGGGGGACAGAAGTTTACAGTGATGTCTGCTATACCTCAGGTTGTTAAGATAAAGGGGGACAGAAGGTTACAGTGATGTCTGCTATACCTCAGGTTGTTAAGATAAAGGGGACAGAAGTTTACAGTGATGTCTGCTATACCTCAGGTTGTTAAGATAAAGGGGGACAGAAGTTTACAGTGATGTCTGCTATACCTCAGGTTGTTAAGATAAAGGGGGACAGGCGTTTACAGTGATGTCTGCTGTACCTAGGGTTGTTAAGATAAAGGGGACAGAAGTTTACAATGATGTCTGCTATACCTCAGGTTGTTAAGATAAAGGGGACAGGAGTTTACAGTGATGTCTGCTATACCTCAGGTTGTTAAGATAAAGGGGACAGAAGTTTACAATGATGTCTGCTATACCTCAGGTTGTTAAGATAAAGGAGACAGAAGTTTACAGTGATGTCTGCTATACCTCAGGTTGTTAAGATAAAGGGGAACAGAAGGTTACAGTGATGTCTGCTATACCTCAGGTTGTTAAGATAAAGGGGGACAGAAGTTTACAGTGATGTCTGCTATACCTCAGGTTGTTAAGATAAAGGGGACAGAAGGTTACAGTGATGTCTGCTATACCTCAGGTTGTTAAGATAAAGGAGACAGAAGTTTACAGTGATGTCTGCTATATCTCAGGTTGTTAAGATAAAGGGGACAGAAGGTTACAGTGATGTCTGCTATACCTCAAGTTGTTAAGATAAAGGGGAACAGAAGGTTACAGTGATGTCTGCTATACCTCAGGTTGTTAAGATAAAGGAGACAGAAGTTTACAATGATGTCTGCTATACCTCAGGTTGTTAAGATAAAGGGGGACAGACGTTTACATTGATGTTTGCTATACCTCAGGTTGTTAAGATAAAGGGGGACAGAAGTTTACAGTGATGTCTGCTGTACCTCAGGTTGTTAAGATAAAGGGGGACAGAAGTTTACAGTGATGTCTGCTGTACCTCAGGTTGTTAAGATAAAGGGGGACAGAAGGTTACAGTGATGTCTGCTATACCTCAGGTTGTTAAGATAAAGGGGGACAGACGTTTACATTGATGTTTGCTATACCTCAGGTTGTTAAGATAAAGGGGGACAGAAGGTTACAGTGATGTCTGCTATACCTCAGGTTGTTAAGATAAAGGGGGACAGAAGTTTACAGTGATGCCTGCTATACCTCAGGTTGTTAAGATAAAGGGGACAGGAGTTTACAATGATGTCTGCTATACCTCAGGTTGTTATGATAAAGGGGACAGAAGTTTACAGTGATGTCTGCTATACCTCAGGTTGTTATGATAAAGGGGGACAGAAGGTTACATTGATGTCTGCTATACCTCAGGTTGTTAAGATAAAGGGGACAGGAGTTTACAGTGATGTCTGCTATACCTCAGGTTGTTGAGATAAAGGGGACAGAAGTTTACAGTGATGTCTGCTATACCTCAGGTTGTTAAGATAAAGGGGACAGAAGTTTACAGTGATGTCTGCTATACCTCAGGTTGTTAAGATAAAGGGGGACAGGCGTTTACAGTGATGTCTGCTGTACCTAGGGTTGTTAAGATAAAGGGGACAGAAGTTTACAATGATGTCTGCTATACCTCAGGTTGTTAAGATAAAGGAGGACAGGAGTTTACAGTGATGCCTGCTATACCTCAGGTTGTTAAGATAAAGGAGGACAGGAGTTTACAGTGATGCCTGCTATACCTCAGGTTGTTAAGATAAAGGGACAGAAGTTTACAGTGATGTCTGCTGTACCTCAGGTTGTTAAGATAAAGGGACAGAAGTTTACAGTGATGTCTGCTGTACCTCAGGTTGTTAAGATAAAGGGACAGGAGTTTACAGTGATGTCTGCTATACCTCAGGTTGTTAAGATAAAGGGGACAGAAGTTTACAATGATGTCTGCTATACCTCAGGTTGTTAAGATAAAGGGGACAGAAGTTTACAGTGATGTCTGCTATACCTCAGGTTGTTATGATAAAGGGGGCCAGAAGGTTACAGTGATGTCTGCTATACCTCAGGTTGTTAAGATAAAGGGGACAGAAGTTTACAGTGATGTCTGCTATACCTCAGGTTGTTAAGATAAAGGGGACAGAAGTTTACAGTGATGTCTGCTATACCTCAGGTTGTTAAGATAAAGGGGACAGAAGTTTACAGTGATGTCTGCTATACCTCAGGTTGTTAAGATAAAGGGGACAGAAGGTTACAGTGATGTCTGCTATACCTCAGGTTGTTAAGATAAAGGGGACAGAAGTTTACAATGATGTCTGCTATACCTCAGGTTGTTAAGATAAAGGGGGACAGAAGGTTACAGTGATGTCTGCTATACCTCAGGTTGTTAAGATAAAGGGGACAGAAGTTTACAGTGATGTCTGCTATACCTCAGGTTGTTAAGATAAAGGGGACAGGAGTTTACAGTGATGTCTGCTATACCTCAGGTTGTTAATATAAAGGGGACAGAAGTTTACAATGATGTCTGCTATACCTCAGGTTGTTAAGATAAAGGGGACAGAAGTTTACAGTGATGTCTGCTATACCTCAGGTTGTTAAGATAAAGGGGAACAGAAGGTTACAGTGATGTCTGCTATACCTCAGGTTGTTAAGATAAAGGGGACAGAAGTTTACAGTGATGTCTGCTATACCTCAGGTTGTTAAGATAAAGGGGGACAGAAGGTTACATTGATGTCTACTATACCTCAGGTTGTTAAGATAAAGGGGGACAGAAGGTTACATTGATGTCTACTATACCTCAGGTTGTTAAGATAAAGGGGGACAGAAGGTTACATTGATGCCTGCTATACCTCAGGTTGTTAAGATAAAGGGGGACAGAAGGTTACAGTGATGTCTGCTATACCTCAGGTTGTTAAGATAAAGGGGACAGAAGGTTACAGTGATGTCTGCTATACCTCAGGTTGTTAAGATAAAGGGGACAGAAGGTTACAGTGATGTCTGCTATACCTCAGGTTGTTAAGATAAAGGGGAACAGAAGGTTACAGTGATGTCTGCTATACCTCAGGTTGTTAAGATAAAGGGGGACAGAAGTTTACAGTGATGTCTGCTATACCTCAGGTTGTTAAGATAAAGGGGACAGAAGTTTACAGTGATGTCTGCTGTACCTCAGGTTGTTAAGATAAAGGGGAACAGAAGGTTACAGTGATGTCTGCTATACCTCAGGTTGTTAAGACAAGAGGCCCAGGGGCCTCAACGGTCATCTGACTATAAAGATCTATATCATTTGTGTTTGTTTTTGCCAAGTTGTTCAAAGATATCTACATACATGTTTATAACCCCTGTGACCTTGAAAGTATAAGTGAAGGTCTATATGAGGAATCTTTGCACCAATCTGTCCCAGGTACCCATTGGCCAAATATCAGCACCTAGGGCCTTTTGGTAAGCGAGAAGACGTTTGTTAAAAGATTTTTACATGTTTTACCCTTGCGACCTTGAAAGTAGGTCAAGGTCATTCATACAAGGAAACTTTGTAGCACTCCATTAGAGGTACCTACTGGCTAAATATCAACACCCAGGGCCTTTAAGTTGTTGAGGAGAAGATTGTTAAAGGTATTTTTACATGTTTGACCCCTATGACCTTGAAAGTAGGTTGAGGTCCATTGTATGAGGAAAGTTTGTAGCACTCTATCCCAGGTACCTACTAGCCAAATACCATATTACTCTGGGGGATTTGGTTAGCGAGAAGAAGATTGTTAAAAGATTTTACATATTTGACCTCTGTGACCTTGAAAGTGGGTCAAGATCATTCATATGAGGAAACTTGATAGCACACTATGCCAGGTACCTACCAGCCAAATATCAGCACCCAGGGCCTTTTGGTTATTGAGAAGAAGATTGTTAAAGATTTTTACATATTTGACCCCTGTGACCTTGAAAGTGGGTCAAGATCATTCATATGAGGAAACTTGATAGCACACTATGCCAGGTACCTACCAGCCAAATATCAGCACCCAGGGCCTTTTGGTTATTGAGAAGAAGATTGTTAAAGATTTTTACATATTTGACCCCTGTGACCTTGAAAGTAGGTCAAGGTCATTCATATGCCGAAACTTTGTAGCACTCCATGCCAGGTACCTACTGGCCAAATATCAGGACCCTGGGGCTTATGGAACTTGAGAAGAAGATTCTTAAAACTTTTTACCCATTATAGCCCCAGTGAACCTTTGACCCCGTCCAGCGCTTAAAGTTGAACTTTGACCTAAACACAATATATCAGAAAAAGATTTGCATTGCCAGTCTACATATAATATATGCAAGTATCATCGGTCTAGATCATTCGGTTCATTAGATAATGTTGTGTAGATATTTTAACATATTTGACCCATGTGACCTTGAAAGTAGGTCAAGGTCATTTATATGAGAAAACTTTAGAGTACTCCATCCCTGGTACCTACTGGCCAAATATCAGAACCCGGGGCCTTATGGAACTTGAGAAGAAGATTCTTAAAGCTTTTTACCTATTATAACCCATGTTAACCTTTGACCCCGTCCAGCACTCAAAGTTGACCTTTGACCTAAACACAATATATTAGAAAAAGATTCGCATTGCTGGTCTACATATCATACAAAAATATCATTGCTCTAGATCATTTAGTTCCTTTAGATAATGTTGTGTAGATTTTTTAACATATTTGACCCCTGTGACCTTGAAAGTAGGTCAAGGTCATTTATATGAGGAAACTTTAGAACACTCTATCCCAGGTTCCTACTGGCCAAATATCAGAACCCTGGGCCTTATGGAACTTGAGAAGAAGATTCTTAAAGCTTTTTACCTATTATAACCCATGTTAACCTTTGACCCCGTCCAGCACTCAAAGTTGACCTTTGACCTAAACACATTATATTAGAAAAAGATTCGCATTGCTGGTCTACATATCATACAAAAATATCATTGCTCTAGATCATTTAGTTCTTTAGATAATGTTGTGTAGATTTTTTAACATATTTGACCCCTGTGACCTTGAAAGTAGGTCAAGGTCATTTATATGAGGAAACTTTAGAACACTCTATCCCAGGTACCTACTGGCCAAATATGATCACCCATAGCCTATTGGTTAGTGAGGAAAAGATTGTCAAACGCTTTTTTACATATTTGACCCCTGTGACCTTGAAAGTTAGTCAAGGTCATCGATATGAGGAAACTTTGTAGCACTCTATCCCAGGTGCCTACTGGCCAAATATCATTACCCTAGACCTTTTGGTTACTGAGAAGAAGATTGTTAAAGGTTTTTACATATTTGACCCCTGTGACCTTGAAAGTAGGTCAAGGTCATTGAAATGAGGAAACTTTGTAGCACTCAATCCCAGGTGCCTACTGGCCAAATATCAGCACCTAGAGCCTTTTGGTTACTAAGAAGAAGATTGTTAAAGGAAAAGTTTACGGACGGCGGACGGCGGACGGCGGACGGCGGACGACGACGGACGAAGCATGATGGCAATAGGTCATCTTGACCCTTCGGGTCAGATGACCTAATAAAGGGGACAGAAGTTTACAGTGATGTCTGCTGTACCTCAGGTTGTTAAGATAAAGGGGAACAGAAGGTTACAGTGATGTCTGCTATACCTCAGGTTGTTAAGATAAAGGGGACAGAAGTTTACAGTGATGTCTGCTGTACCTCAGGTTGTTAAGATAAAGGGGGACAGAAGGTTACAGTGATGTCTGCTATACCTCAGGTTGTTAAGATAAAGGGGGACAGACGTTTACATTGATGTTTGCTATACCTCAGGTTGTTAAGATAAAGGGGGACAGAAGGTTACAGTGATGTCTGCTATACCTCAGGTTGTTAAGATAAAGGGGGACAGAAGTTTACAGTGATGCCTGCTATACCTCAGGTTGTTAAGATAAAGGGGACAGGAGTTGACAATGATGTCTGCTATACCTCAGGTTGTTATGATAAAGGGGGACAGAAGGTTACATTGATGTCTGCTATACCTCAGGTTGTTAAGATAAAGGGGACAGGAGTTTACAGTGATGTCTGCTATACCTCAGGTTGTTAAGATAAAGGGGACAGAAGTTTACAGTGATGTCTGCTATACCTCAGGTTGTTAAGATAAAGGGGACAGAAGTTTACAGTGATGTCTGCTATACCTCAGGTTGTTAAGATAAAGGGGGACAGGCGTTTACAGTGATGTCTGCTGTACCTAGGGTTGTTAAGATAAAGGGGACAGAAGTTTACAATGATGTCTGCTATACCTCAGGTTGTTAAGATAAAGGGGACAGGAGTTTACAGTGAAGTCTGCTATACCTCAGGTTGTTAAGATAAAGGGGACAGAAGTTTACAGTGATGCCTGCTATACCTCAGGTTGTTAAGATAAAGGGGACAGAAGTTTACAATGATGTCTGCTATACCTCAGGTTGTTAAGATAAAGGGGACAGAAGTTTACAGTGATGTCTGCTATACCTCAGGTTGTTATGATAAAGGGGGACAGAAGGTTACAGTGATGTCTGCTATACCTCAGGTTGTTAAGATAAAGGGGACAGAAGTTTACAGTGATGTCTGCTATACCTCAGGTTGTTAAGATAAAGGGGACAGAAGTTTACAGTGATGTCTGCTATACCTCAGGTTGTTAAGATAAAGGGACAGAAGTTTACAGTGATGTCTGCTATACCTCAGGTTGTTATGATAAAGGGGACAGAAGTTTACAGTGATGTCTGCTATACCTCAGGTTGTTATGATAAAGGGGGACAGAAGGTTACAGTGATGTCTGCTATACCTCAGGTTGTTAAGATAAAGGGGACAGAAGTTTACAGTGATGTCTGCTATACCTCAGGTTGTTAAGATAAAGGGGACAGAAGTTTACAGTGATGTCTGCTATACCTCAGGTTGTTAAGATAAAGGGACAGAAGTTTACAGTGATGTCTGCTATACCTCAGGTTGTTAAGATAAAGGGGACAGAAGGTTACAGTGATGTCTGCTATACCTCAGGTTGTTAAGATAAAGGGGACAGAAGTTTACAATGATGTCTGCTATACCTCAGGTTGTTAAGATAAAGGGGGACAGAAGGTTACAGTGATGTCTGCTATACCTCAGGTTGTTAAGATAAAGGGGACAGAAGTTTACAGTGATGTCTGCTATACCTCAGGTTGTTAAGATAAAGGGGACAGGAGTTTACAGTGATGTCTGCTATACCTCAGGTTGTTAATATAAAGGGGACAGAAGTTTACAATGATGTCTGCTATACCTCAGGTTGTTAAGATAAAGGGGACAGAAGTTTACAGTGATGTCTGCTATACCTCAGGTTGTTAAGATAAAGGGGGACAGAAGGTTACAGTGATGTCTGCTATACCTCAGGTTGTTAAGATAAAGGGGACAGAAGTTTACAGTGATGTCTGCTATACCTCAGGTTGTTAAGATAAAGGGGACAGGAGTTTACAGTGATGTCTGCTATACCTCAGGTTGTTAATATAAAGGGGACAGAAGTTTACAATGATGTCTGCTATACCTCAGGTTGTTAGGATAAAGGGGACAGAAGTTTACAGTGATGTCTGCTATACCTCAGGTTGTTAATATAAAGGGGACAGAAGTTTACAATGATGTCTGCTATACCTCAGGTTGTTAAGATAAAGGGGACAGAAGTTTACAGTGATGTCTGCTATACCTCAGGTTGTTAAGATAAAGGGGGACAGAAGGTTACATTGATGTCTACTATACCTCAGGTTGTTAAGAAAAAGGGGGACAGAAGGTTACATTGATGTCTACTATACCTCAGGTTGTTAAGATAAAGGGGGACAGAAGGTTACAGTGATGTCTGCTATACCTCAGGTTGTTAAGATAAAGGGGACAGAAGTTTACAATGATGTCTGCTATACCTCAGGTTGTTAAGATAAAGGGACAGAAGTTTACAGTGATGTCTGCTATACCTCAGGTTGTTAAGATAAAGGGACAGAAGTTTACAGTTATGTCTGCTATACCTCAGGTTGTTAAGATAAAGGGGACAGAAGTTTACAGTTATGTCTGCTATACCTCAGGTTGTTAAGATAAAGGGGACAGAAGTTTACAGTGATGTCTGCTATACCTCAGGTTGTTAAGATAAAGTGGACAGAAGTTTACAGTGATGTCTGCTGTACCTCAGGTTGTTAAGATAAAGGGGGACAGAAGTTTACAGTGTTGTCTGCTATACCTCAGGTTGTTAAGATAAAGGGGACAGAAGTTTACAGTTATGTCTGCTATACCTCAGGTTGTTAAGATAAAGGGGACAGAAGTTTACAGTTATGTCTGCTATACCTCAGGTTGTTAAGATAAAGGGGACAGAAGTTTACAGTGATGTCTGCTATACCTCAGGTTGTTAAGATAAAGTGGACAGAAGTTTACAGTGATGTCTGCTATACCTCAGGTTGTTAAGATAAAGGGACAGAAGTTTACAGTGATGTCTGCTATACCTCAGGTTGTTAAGATAAAGGGGACAGAAGTTTACAGTGATGTCTGCTATACCTCAGGTTGTTAAGATAAAGGGGGACAGAAGTTTACAGTGTTGTCTGCTATACCTCAGGTTGTTAAGATAAAGGAGACAGAAGTTTACAGTGATGTCTTCTATACCTCAGGTTGTTAAGATAAAGGGGACAGAAGTTTACAATGATGTCTGCTATACCTCAGGTTGTTAAGATAAAGGGACAGAAGTTTACAGTGATGTCTGCTATACCTCAGGTTGTTAAGATAAAGGGACAGAAGTTTACAATGATGTCTGCTATACCTCAGGTTGTTAAGATAAAGGAGGACAGGAGTTTACAGTGATGCCTGCTATACCTCAGGTTGTTAAGATAAAGGGACAGAAGTTTACAGTGATGTCTGCTATACCTCAGGTTGTTAAGATAAAGGGGACAGAAGTATACAGTGATGTCTGCTATACCTCAGGTTGTTAAGATAAAGGGGACAGAAGTTTACAGTGATTTCTGCTATACCTCAGGTTGTTAAGATAAAGGGACAGAAGTTTACAATGATGTCTGCTATACCTCAGGTTGTTAAGATAAAGGGGGACAGAAATTTACAGTGATGTCTGCTATACCTCAGGTTGTTAAGATAAAGGGGGACAGAAGGTTACAGTGATGTCTGCTATACCTCAGGTTGTTAAGATAAAGGGGGACAGAAGTTTACAGTGATGTCTGTTATACCTCAGGTTGTTAAGATAAAGGAGGACAGAAGGTTACAGTTATGTCTGCTATACCTCAGGTTGTTAAGATAAAGGGACAGAAGTTTACAATGATGTCTGCTATACCTCAGGTTGTTAAGATAAAGGGGACAGAAGTATACAGTGATGTCTGCTATACCTCAGGTTGTTAAGATAAAGGGGGACAGAAGTTTACAGTGATGTCTGTTATACCTCAGGTTGTTAAGATAAAGGGGGACAGAAGTTTACAATGATGTCTGCTATACCTCAGGTTGTTAAGATAAAGGGGACAGAAGTTTACAGTGATGTCTGCTATACCTCAGGTTGTTAAGATAAAGAGGACAGGAGTTTACAGTGATGTCTGCTATACCTCAGGTTGTTAAGATAAAGGGGGCAGAAGTTTACAGTGATGTCTGCTATACCTCAGGTTGTTAAGATAAAGGAGACAGAAGTTTACAGTGATGTCTGTTATACCTCAGGTTGTTAAGATAAAGGGGGACAGAAGGTTACAGTGGTGTCTGCTATACCTCAGGTTGTTAAGATAAAGGGGACAGAAGTATACAGTGATGTCTGTTATACCTCAGGTTGTTAAGATACAATGTTGTCTGCTATACTTCAGGTTGTTAAGATAAAGGGAGACAGAAGGTTACAATGATGTCTGCTATACCTCAGGTTGTTAAGATAAAGGGGGACAGAAGTTTACAGTGATGTCTGTTATACCTCAGGTTGTTAAGATAAAGGGGGACAGGAGTTTACAGTGATGTCTGCTATACCTCAGGTTGTTAAGATAAAGGAGACAGAAGTTTACAGTGATGTCTGCTATACCTCAGGTTGTTAAGATAAAGGGGGACAGGAGTTTACAGTGATGTCTGTTATACCTCAGGTTGTTAAGATAAAGGGGGACAGAAGTTTACAGTGATGTCTGCTATACCTCAGGTTGTTAAGATAAAGGAGACAGAAGTTTACAGTTATGTCTGCTATACCTCAGGTTGTTAAGATAAAGGGGGACAGAAGTTTACAGTGATGTCTGCTATACCTCAGGTTGTTAAGATAAAGGGGGACAGGAGTTTACAGTGATGTCTGCTATACCTCAGGTTGTTAAGATAAAGGGACAGAAGTTTACAGTGTTGTCTGCTATACCTCAGGTTGTTAAGATAAAGGGGACAGAAGTTTACAGTGATGTCTGCTATACCTCAGGTTGTTAAGATACAATGTTGTCTGCTGTACCTCAGGTTGTTAAGATAAAGGGGGACAGAAGGTTACAATGATGTCTGTTATACCTCAGGTTGTTAAGATAAAGGGGACAGAAGTTTACAGTGATGTCTGCTATACCTCAGGTTGTTAAGATAAAGGGGACAGAAGTTTACAGTGATGTCTGCTGTACCTCAGGTTGTTAAGATAAAGAGGACAGAAGTATTCAGTGATGTCTGCTGTACCTCAGGTTGTTAAGATAAAGAGGACAGAAGTATACAGTGATGCCTGCTATACCTCAGGTTGTTAAGATAAAGGGGACAGAAGTTTACAGTGATGCCTGCTATACCTCAGGTTGTGAGGCCAAGCTCTCCACCTTTTATTTTCTACCTACAGGCATAGAATACAATAAAGAAATAAAAACTTCAAAAAGAAAAATAGACTTTGTAATCGATCTCAGTGTCAGAGGTCTTTGCATATGTACTTATAACTTATACCCATGTGGACAACCAATCAGTGCCTTACTGATGTTAATTGTGTAAAAACTTCCTCCACACAATTTGCCAAACACCTTGGTTTAATTATGTCACCAACCAAGTTAAAATATGCAGTTCTTTCAAATTAACAGCAAAGAAATGGAGCCTTTCCTAATTCTTTCAAATCACCTCATCAACATTCAACATAATATAGAATCTTATAAAATATTTGCACAACACCTTAAATTATCTTCTTTATTGCAGGAATTATTCATTTGACAGTCTTTTGAAATATAAAACCATCAATTTCTTCATTTGCAGGCTATACATTAAATGATAATTACATTATCATATAAATTACATTGGTTTTAACTCGTGTCCGAGGTTGTTAGATCACATGTTGTTCAGTGTCACACAGAGATCATGTTCAAAGGATAGAATCAAATCAGGCCGACTGATTGGTGATTGGGCTGTGCACAAGGCCTACACACAGATCTCCTACCCTCAACAGGTTCCGTTTTTATCATTCTCATCCATGAATGATAAATTTATGCCAACTTAAAAAAATTGAAGATATTTATTTTTTGTCGAATAGCTACTAAAATTTCAATGGTTGTTGAGATAAGGCATATCATATAAATGTATCTGCATATTAGTGCAGGGCGGCCAATATCTCTCTTTCTTTCTGTGTAACATGAATGCAGGACGCTAACAACAGCTGGCCTTCACATTTTATCTTGTTTTTTAACATGTTTTATCAGGGAAATAAAAAGAACTTCCATACTTGGCCCATTTTAATTAGGGCCAGTACAATTTACCTCCATGTGTTGCTGTTTGGAGCTGTGAATATATAATAATGGACAAATAAACAGGGACAATAGTTATGGCTGCCTTACTCAGATCTCTTACTCAGACATGCTTTCTGAATGGCCATTAGCATCCCCCTTCTGTACCATACTCACATTAGCCATTAGGTCTACAATATCTGTCCCCTAGACATGCTTTACCAATTACATCAAACAGATTTATGTCTTTTTATGTTTGTTACACAGAAAATATATTTTATAGTTGATTGCATTTTAATATATTGTATTCAGTTTAATGAAATGTGTGACAATAATGTTCCAAAATTTCACCAGATAATATCCATTTATCCTTCTGGTAACACAACTTTGAGAATTATGCCTAAAATACTATCTGAACCCGAGTTTATATAGAGACTTCTGTACACCTGAGTTTGTATAGAGACTATACTTGAGTTTGCACCTGAACACACCTGTTTAATTCTATACCTGACTAATATACCTCTTGTATAAATGAGAAGTTGTTGAGATTGCTAACGAAGCAATGATGAAACGTTCTTTATAAGGTAACCTATGTCATGAAGCCCGCCCCTAGGGGCCAAAGTCAGGTCACAGCAAGCTATTCAAGGTCATTCTGGGTTAGTCAAGGTCACGTATCTGCCTTATGAAGCTTTGTTGGACCTTTAACTGGCGACATGCTTGTTTTTGATCACCAGACAAGAAAGCACAGAGCTGAATACATGAATTGCTGATGTGGTAGACTTAAACCTATTGTTACACAGACCCAGTATTACTTTGTCAGTGGAATGTATAATGTGTACGGGTGCCCAAACAAATATATAGTTAATACCCAAGTGTTGTCTGTGATAGGAGATTTCTCTCAATACCTCAACACTCAGACCTCAATGTACATGTGTTCTGATGTTCTGAGCTCATGTAATCTCAGTTTATTTCCAGAGAAACAGCATTGAACTTATAACAAAACCCACACTATTTTAGATTCAAAGAGACATTTCTATAGAAGAAAGTCATGATTCCAGTCTTCCATAGAAACCACATAGAACCGATGCTGTCACCACTCCAATACAAATCAAATCAAAGGTTCAGAGAAATCCCTCCTACACTCAGTTTTGTCTCAATATTTTTTAGAGAAACAAACCTGATAACAACATTGTGACACTTTGAATTTCAGAGTGAACACTTAACATCAAAATGATGAGATACATGATTTTCAGAAAACAAATTACAGGGTATTATAACGAGGTGATTATATTTCATATATCAGAGATAATTAGAGCCAATATTGACGGTAAACAATTTTTTTTATCAATTTAAGATATAATCAATCTGTTATTGAACTACAGTCTGTCACTGTGACATCAACGCCAGTATGTATTTACAGTACATACTGTATACCTATAAGATGTACGTTCACGTTCTCAGTATTCTCACCTATAGTAAGTGACCATAGTTTCTCACAACACCATCAACCATTCAGTCACAAGCGAGACTGCTTACTAATCATGGTAAATTAACTGTTTTTTGAAATATTTTACTCCATATATTACATTCATAAATATATAATGGTTTGTTTTAAATTGGCCTGGTCCTGTCAACAGTGACAGAACAGTCCAATTGTCACACAGAAATGACTGGCTATAACACAGCGGAGGCTTTGATCAGCCCGTAAAGGACTGGTAAAGGACAGGAACGGCTTGTGTTTATGGGACCAGTGAAGCTTTGGTGAGGCTGCCTGCCTTATTGATCGGGGCAAATTGAAGAGAAAAATATACTTTGATCACAGGTTTCCTTAAAAGGGAAGAAAATCGGGCTTGGTATTACCTACGTGACTATGAGAGGTGATCGACCGGGACGAGCGCTGTGGTGAGGACCACTGATAGAGTGGTTACCATTGATCCACCGATCAACCCGCCTATTGACAAATCAACCAACTAATTCATTCTTTTGATTTTCACCCAAAGAAAAGACAGCTTTGAATGATAAAGACTGGCCGTTATTTTCCTTTACAAAGTACATTATTGATGTATGTTTAAAACAGCTACGGAAACAAATGCATCAACATCAGAGTGTCCTCTCAGCCTCATCAACAACACCTACAGTCACGATTAGTTAGCTTGCTTTAAAATTTATCCCGGTTTTACCTGGTCTTCGATAAACATCAGTTATATTTTAACAGCCACAAATCAGAAAATCAGATGTTTCTCTGAGCAAGTATGCTATAAATTCAAATTAAACATGCCAGCTATAAGATCTCTCTGAAGTTGTTAAAATCTCCTTGTAATGAAGTCAATTCAATCTTGTCTACTTGTAGGATCTGCTTTCTAATGATAAACAAGAGGCCCAAAGGGCCTAATTAATCTCATAGATGAAATGAGTTAGAATCAACATGTAACCAAAGTGAAAATACAATACATTCCATGTTACTAAAGGATAGTGAAAAAGATATTTTCTAATATATGTTAATTTTCCCTTTGGGCCCAGCCCCGGCCCTTGTAGTAGAAATCCAAATTTGACCATCCTGTAGCCTAATCTACCAAAGACAAAGAATTATTTCCACTGGTCCTTTCGAAGAAGTCGACTGTGAAAAAAGTTATCGCAGGACGGTCGACTTACCAGATAGAAAGCGATCAAAATAGGTCACTTAACTGGGCAAAGCTTAGTTGACCTAAAAAGATCAAATGATCAAATTTTATGTCAAGGAGTTGACAATACATATGGTCATGGTATTTTGTATAGATAACATCAAGTGTAAGAAACGTACCACAGACAAAATCTGTATTATCATCAATAATGTATCATGACAAGACCTGATAAAACTTAACGACCTTATAGGTCTACACAGCTATATCCAAAGTGTGCTTTTCTGGGAGAGGGCTTAATTGTAAAAACTTGTGTTCTGTGTCTGGTAGAGGGCTTAGTTAGTTGCAAGAACTTGTGCCGTGTCTGGGAAAGGGCTTAGTTGTAAGTACTTGTGCCCTGTATCTGGGAAAGGGCTTAGTTGTAAGTACTTTTGCCGTGTCTGGGAAAGGGCTTAGTTGTAAGTACTTGTGACGTGTCTGGGAAAGGGCTTAGTAAGTTGTAAGTACTTGTGCTCTGTGTCTGGGAGAGGACTTAGTTGTAAGTACTTGTGCCGTGTCTAGGAGAGGACTTAGTTGTAAGTACTTGTGCTCTGTGTCAGGGAGAGGACTTAGTTGTAAGTACTTGTGACATGTGTCTAGGAGAGGACTTAGTTGTAAGTACTTCTGCCGTGTCTAGGAGAGGACTTAGTTGTAAGTACTTCTGCCGTGTCTAGGAGAGGGCTTAGTTGTAAGTACTTGTGCCATGTGTCTAGGAGAGGACTCAGTTGTAAGTACTTGTGACGTGTGTCTAGGAGAGGACTTAGTTGTAAGTACTTCTGCCGTGTCTAGGAGAGGACTTAGTTGTAAGTACTTGTGACGTGTGTCTAGGAGAGGACTTAGTTGTAAGTACTTCTGCCGTGTCTAGGAGAGGACTTAGTTGTAAGTACTTGTGACATGTGTCTAGGAGAGGGCTTAGTTGTAAGTACTTGTGACGTGTCTAGGAGAGGACTTAGTTGTAAGTACATGTGCCGTGTCTGGGAGAGGACTTAGTTGTAAGTACTTGTGCCGTGTGTCTAGGAGAGGACTTAGTTGTAAGTACTTGTGCCGTGTCTGGGAGAGGACTTAGTTGTAAGTACTTGTGCCGTGTGTCTGGGAGAGGGCTTAGTTGTAAGTACTTGTGCTCGTGTCTGGGAGAGGGCTTAGTTGTAAGTACTTGTGCCGTGTGTCTAGGAGAGGACTTAGTTAGTTGTAAGTACTTGTGCCCTGTGTTTGGGAGAGGGCCCTGTGTTTGGGAGAGGGCTTACTTAGTTGTAAGTACTTGTGCCCTGTGTTTGGGAGAGGGCTTACTTAGTTGTAACTACGTGTGCCCTGTGTTTGGGAGAGGGCTTACTTAGTTGTAAGTACTTGTGCCCTGTGTTTGGGAGAGGGCTTACTTAGTTGTAAGTACTTGTGCAGTGTCTAGGAGAGGGCTTAGTTGTAAGTACTTGTGCCGTGTGTCTTGGAGAGGACTTAGTTAGTTGTAAGTACTTGTGCCCTGTGTTTGGGAGAGGGCTTACTTAGTTGTAAGTACTTGTGCCCTGTGTTTGGGAGAGGGCTTACTTAGTTGTAAGTACTTGTGCCGTGTCTAGGAGAGGGCTTAGTTGTAAGTACTTGTGCCGTGTCTAGGAGAGGGCTTAGTTGTAAGTACTTGTGCCGTGTGTCTTGGAGAGGGCTTACTTAGTTGTAAGTACTTGTGCCCTGTGTTTGGGAGAGGGCTTACTTAGTTGTAAGTACTTGTGCCCTGTGTTTGGGAGAGGGCTTACTTAGTTGTAAGTACTTGTGCCCTGTGTTTGGGAGAGGGCTTACTTAGTTGTAAGTACTTGTGCCCTGTGTTTGGGAGAGGGCTTACTTAGTTGTAAGTACTTGTGCCCTGTGTTTGGGAGAGGACTTAGTTGTAAGTACTTGTGCCGTATGTCTAGGAGAGGACTTAGTTAGTTGTATGTACTTGTGCCCTGTGTTTGGGAGAGGACTTAGTTGTAAGTACTTGTGCCGTATGTCTAGGAGAGGACTTAGTTAGTTGTAAGTACTTGTGCCCTGTGTTTGGGAGAGGACTTAGTTGTAAGTACTTGTTACCAACCCCTTTGATGTTTAATGTCGACAAAGCGTGCTAGAATGAGGATGTAAGTGTTGATTAAATCAGTCAGTTTTTATTGAATGAACCACTATTTTCAGCACTGGTTTCTGTAAAATAAGCTTAGAAGGAATCATAATAGTGAACAAAGTACACTGTCAACTTATGTCTCCCCATCAGAAATCCTGCCATCACTGCTGAACAAAGTACACTGTCAACTAATACCTCCCCATCAGAAATCCTGCCATCACTGCTGAACAAAGTACACTGTCAACTAATACCTCCCCATCAGAAATCCTGCCATCACTGCTGAACAAAGTACACTGTCAACTAATACCTCCCCATCAGAAATCCTCCGTAACCTTGTAATTAATCCCTCACTTTACCAAAGCCCTACGACTGGCTGATGCTGGCTAGAAGCACCTGTACACTGGGCCTCCACAGGTGTGTGGTCGATAGCTGCCTGGCCCAGATTACAGGTGAATGAGCAATCGAGATAATTAAAACGTTAATGTTAGAAGTGTTCAAAGATACCATCCCCATCATTATTGCATGGTTCACACCAAGTCAGGTCAATTACGCTCTGTTCACACAGTACACATCAGATTTCGGGTGTGAACTGCACACACCTTTACACCGAGGTGAGATTGGATAGGTGTCCTGGGACCAGCACTGATATATAAGGGTGGCCACAAAAACGACCCTGGTAGGCTAGTATCCAATCACCATATATAAGACAGCCACAAACGACCCTGGGCTAGTATCCAATCACGATACATAAGGACGCCCCTAGTAGGCTAGTGTCCAATCATGATACATAAGACGGCCACAAATGGCCCTAGTAGGCTAGTATCCAATCACGATACATAAGGACACCCCAAGTAGGCTATAGTGTTCAATCACAATACATAAGACGGCCACAAACGGCCCTAGTAGGCTAAAGAGTTCAATCACGATACATATGACGGCCACAAACAGCCCAAGTAAGCCATAGTGTTCAATCACCATACATAAGACGGCTGCAAACGGCCCTAGAAAGCTAGTGTTCAAACATAATACATAAGATGACCACAAACGGCCCTAGAAAGCTAGTGTTCAAACATAATACATAAGATGACCACAAACGGCCCTAGAAAGCTAGTGTTCAAACATAATACATAAGATGACCACAAACAGCCCTAGAAAGCTAGTGTTCAAACATAATACATAAGATGACCACAAACGGCCCTAGAAAGCTAGTGTTCAAACATAATACATAAGATGACCACAAACGGCCCTAGAAAGCTAGTGTTCAAACATAATACATAAGATGACCACAAACGGCCCTAGTTGGCAAGTGATCAATCATATCCTCTCAATCTTTCTGTTTATCATTCGATACAAATCCTATGAGGTTCCCCACGGCCTCAACACCTAACAAGACAACTTGTAATTAAAATCCCTTAATAACTCCTCTCATCTCTGAGGTTATGTGTCAGCCCTTGAGGACTCAAATTAGTTATAGTACAGAACCAGCCAGTTCTGCTTCTTCATCTGCATCATGTTCAAAGTTTAACCTGACAAATGATTGCCCTTCATTAATTTATTTTTGTGGTACTTTATTCCTTGGTTTTGTATTCCTTGGTAATGCATTTCACTGCTATGAAATATTTGCTCTTGTAACGGATCTGTGGGGAAAGTTAAATTGGTAAAAAAAGGTTTAACAAAAGCGTGTAAGTACAGTCAGGATTCTACAACAGTGTGTAAGTACAGTCAGGATTCTACAATAGCGTGTAAGTACAGTCAGGATCCTACAACAGTGTGTAAGTACAGTCGGGATCCTACAACAGTGTGTAAGTACAGTCAGGGTTGTACTATAGTGTGTAAGTACAGTCAGGGTTGTACTATAGTGTGTAAGTACAGTCAGGGTTGTACTATAGTGTGTAAGTACAGTCAGGGTTGTACTATAGTGTGTAAGTACAGTCAGGGTTGTACTATAGTGTGTAAGTACAGTCAGGGTTGTACTATAGTGTGTAAGTACAGTCAGGATTCTACAACAGTGTGTAAGTACAGTCAGGATCCTACAACAGTGTGTAAGTACAGTCAGGATTCTACAACAGTGTGTAAGTACAGTCAGGATCCTACAACAGTGTGTAAGTACAGTCAGGATTCTACAAAAGCATGTAAGTACAGTCAGGATCCTACAACAGTGTGTAAGTACAGTCAGGATTCTACAATAGTGTGTAAGTACAGTCAGGATTCTACAATAGTGTGTAAGTACAGTCGGGATTCTACAATAGCGTGTAAGAACAGTCAGGATTCTACAAAAGCGTGTAAGTACAGTCAGGATTCTACAACAGTGTGTAAGTACAGTCAGGATTCTACAATAGTGTGTAAGTACAGTCGGGATTCTACAATAGCGTGTAAGTACAGTCAGGATTCTACAAAAGCGTGTAAGTACAGTCAGGATCCTACAACAGTGTGTAAGTACAGTCAGGATTCTACAATAGTGTGTAAGTACAGTCAGGATTCTACAACAGTGTGTAAGTACAGTCAGGATTCTACAACAGTGTGTAAGTACAGTCAGGATTCTACAATAGTGTGTAAGTACAGTGGGGATTCTACAATAGTGTGTAAGTACAGTCAGGATTCTACAACAGCGTGTAAGTACAGTCAGGATCCTACAACAGTGTGTAAGTACAGTCAGGATCCTACAACAGTGTGTAAGTACAGTCAGGATTCTACAACAGCGTGTAAGTACAGTCAGGATCCTACAACAGTGTGTAAGTACAGTCAGGATTCTACAACAGCGTGTAAGTACAGTCAGGATTCTACATAAGCGTGTAAGTACAGTCAGGATTCTACAATAGTGTGTAAGTACAGTCAGGATCCTACAACAGTGTGTAAGTACAGTCAGGATTCTACAATAGTGTGTAAGTACAGTCAGGATCCTACAACAGTGTGTAAGTACAGTCAGGATTCTACAATAGTGTGTAAGTACAGTCAGGATTCTACAATAGTGTGTAAGTACAGTCAGGATTCTACAAAAGTGTGTAAGTACAGTCGGGATCCTACAACAGTGTGTAAGTACAATCAGGATTCTACAATAGTGTGTAAGTACAGTCAGGATCCTACAATAGTGTGTAAGTACAGTCAGGATTCTACAACAGTGTGTAAGTTCAGTCAGGATTCTACAATAGTGTGTAGGTACAGTCGTGGTTCTACAATAGTGTGTAAGTACAGTCAGGATTCTACAATAGCGTGTAAGTACAGTCAGGATTCTACAATAGTGTGTAAGTACAGTCAGGATCCTACAACAGTGTGTAAGTACAGTCAGGTTTCTACAATAGTGTGTAAGTACAGTCAGGATTCTACAATAGTGTGTAAGTACAGTCAGGATTCTACAATAGTGTGTAAGTACAGTCAGGATTCTACAAAAGCATGTAAGTACAGTCAGGATCCTACAACAGTGTGTAAGTACAGTCAGGATTCTACAACAGTGTGTAAGTACAGTCAGGATTCTACAATAGTGTGTAAGTACAGTCGGGATTCTACAATAGCGTGTAAGTACAGTCAGGATTCTACAAAAGCGTGTAAGTACAGTCAGGATCCTACAACAGTGTGTAAGTACAGTCAGGATTCTACAACAGTGTGTAAGTACAGTCAGGATTCTACAATAGTGTGTAAGTACAGTGGGGATTCTACAATAGTGTGTAAGTACAGTCAGGATCCTACAACAGTGTGTAAGTACAGTCAGGATTCTACAAAAGCGTGTAAGTACAGTCAGGATCCCACAACAGTGTGTAAGTACAGTCAGGATTCTACAACAGTGTGTAAGTACAGTCAGGGTTCTACAATAGTGTGTAAGTACAGTCAGGATTCTACAATAGTGTGTAAGTACAGTCAGGATTCTACAATAGCGTGTAAGTACAGTCAGGGTTCTACAATAGTGTGTAAGTACAGTCAAGATTCTACAAAAGCGTGTAAGTACAGTTAGGATCCTACAACAGTGTGTAAGTACAGTCAGGATTCTACAATAGTGTGTAAGTACAGTCAGGATTCTACAACAGTGTGTAAGTACAGTCAGGATTCTACAATAGTGTGTAAGTACAGTCGGGATTCTACAATAGCGTGTAAGTACAGTCAGGATTCTACAATAGTGTGTAAGTACAGTCATGATTCTACAACAGCGTGTAAGTACAGTCAGGATTCTACAATAGTGTGTAGGTACAGTCGTGGTTCTACAATAGTGTGTAGGTACAGTCAGGATTCTACAACAGCGTGTAAGTACAGTCAGGATTCTACAACAGCGTGTAAGTACAGTCAGGATTCTACAATAGTGTGTAAGTACAGTCAGGATTCTACAAAAGTGTGTAAGTACAGTCGGGATCCTACAACAGCGTGTAAGCACAGTCAGGATTTGATGAGTAGTTTAAAAACTATAATCCTGACTCTGTGTTATGCTTCAAAGCACAAATAAGTTCAAGATTCAATTTCTGTCATAAAGCACATAAGACGTAATGTACAACTCATTAAAATAATAGATTTTAATTTTGTACATAAGGCCAACATCTATAGCAGAATTCCTTTAGATCTACTTTAGCTACAGTACAATATGTGACAGGTTGTTTTTTGTGTCAGTCTTATCTTCTACTCCGAATAAGTGGTAGATTTAAAACCCTTCAAAGAGAGAAAATCACAGAGAAAGGCATCTCATGTAAAAACTATCTCAATGAAAGCTAGCTTTTTCATTGAAGGCGATCAAAGAGAGAGGAGGAGACAGAAGGGTTGAAATGATACAGGGGGCTTTTCATTTACTTCATCAAAGGACACTGGGACTAGAGTCCAGAGAGAGCCTATCTCCGCACATCAAAGGACACTGGGACTAGAGTCCAGAGAGAGCCTATCACCGCACATCAAACCTGCCGTCCACAGGTGACACTAGCCAGGAGCCAGTTACTTCGTGTTTTGTAGTGATGTAGGGGGCCCGTTCTGTAGCAAGGGGCAGACTATATACTTCCTGTCCTGAATATCAAAACACATACTTGGGGTCCTTCCATTTATTATGATACATCAAAGAAATGCTTAATTACAGGTAAAATGATCACAGGTAAACCTAGCCGACCTGTACAGGTGATGAGGAGGTGATGTCTAACAGTTGGTCTCACCAACGTTACCAGAATCCAGTCACTTCTTTCTCTCCCTTTCACAGGAAATGTTTAACAGTTGGTCTCACCAACGTTACCAGAATCCGGTCACTTCTTTCTCTCCCTTTCACAGGAAATGTTTCCTTTCCTATGGAATGATATCCTTTTGAGTTTGTTATCCCGGAGTCAGCAGGTTTCTATGTACCTACACAGATAATGAGATGGGTCATACACAAGTTTTCCTTATGAAATGTTAAACTTGATGTTGGCCGACGCAGATTGAGAACGTTTTTTTTTGTAGATCATGCATATCACTCTTTATCTTATATCACTGCTTGCTGGTATCTATTCAAAGAAAAAACTTCCTTGATGTCTGAAAACAGACCTAGACCATTGTTGAGGCTGGACTTCAACTTAAGTTGAAATAAATCAGAAAGTTGGTTTCAACTTGTACTCCACTTTACGTAATTACATTTGCTGTACATCTTTATTAAAACTTTGTATGGACAACTCCTCCTAAACCTGTAAACTGATTTCAATGAAACTAGGCACAAATAGCAGGGACTCGGTTCAGATGTGCATGCATAAATAACGGAAAATAACGGCGTCCCCCTCACCATTATTTGCTGATGATACAAAATTATTCAGGCAGATAAAGACTAAGGAGGATGTTTTGATTCTTCAAAATGATTTGGACAAATTACAAAACTGGTCAGATACGTGGCTTCTTAAATTTCACCCAAATAAATGTAAAGTATTATCCATAAGAGCTTCAGAAAAAAGAACATACTTCATGGCAGGACCGGGAGAAGAACGGCTTCATTTAGAAAATATTACCAGCGAGAAGGACATTGGCGTATTGATAGATAATAATTTGACTTTTAGATCACACATTAATAGTATAGTTAACAAGGCAAACAGCATAGTTGGATTAATTAGGAGGTCATTTGTGTATCTTGATACACAAATGTTTAAATTACTATTTAAAGCATTAGTGAGACCTCACTTAGAGTACGCCGCCAGTGTTTGGAGCCCTTACAAAGCTAAAGACATTGATCTTATCGAAAGTGTGCAAAGAAGAGCGACTAAACTACTACCTGGATTTAAGGATATGTCATATACGGAACGCCTAGAGAAATTAAAACTACCAACACTACAGCACCGCAGGATAAGAGGAGACATGATAAACGTTTTCAAAATTATTAACAATATATACGATTCAAGAATAACTAAAGATTACTTCCAACTGGACAATGCAAACAGAACCAGGGGCCACTCCAAGAAAATATATAAGAAAAGATGTCGTCTGGATATAAGAAAAAACTTTTTCAGTCAAAGAATAGTAGATATCTGGAACAGCTTGCCACAATCTGTTGTAGAGGCGGGCAGCACTTTAAATTTTGAGATAGCTCTAGATGAACACTGCAAAAATAATTGTTTCAACTACCAATAATAATAATAATACCAATTCCTTAATGCTTAAGCTGTATACCGCACCGAAGTACTATATTTATATTTATATTGAATTTATTTGTTATTATGATATGGATATAGAGGCTTTTAGCCTGCATCCATTACTTTGCTATTAAATGCTATTAAAATAAAAAAAATAAAATGATTTTTCTGTAAAAGTTCTATATTTTTGATCTGAGGTGTAACAGCTCTGGCAAAGCTTGTTGGTAGTGTACAGAGATAGGACTAGAGAGGTTCTGTGTCTGTAGATTGGCTGTTAAGGAAGTGATAGCCTTGTCAAATACAACGTTTTTATTAGTCACTACATAACACCAGCAACTCCTATAGGGGATCAAATCTACCCTAATATAAGTTAATTAATTCAAACTGCCTTTGATACACCCAATACTGGGGGATTATCTCTCTTCCCATTGGTAATTCATCTCCCTCAGACATGATGCACTCATGCTTCATTTCCAAACAAGCCTTCATCTATGATACACCCCTTATTTATTTTACATGACCGACAGTAATGCATAGCCTTTACATGTGATGCTGGCGAGGATACCCGACACCCAATCTGGTCCTGCCTCTGTGTGTGATGACCAGGATGTGGAATGAATTCATTCTTCAGCTTCGTCTACACTGTATCAAACCAGGATGTTATCCACACTGTATCAAACCAGGAAATCATCCACACTGTATCAAACCAGGAAATCATCCACACTGTATCAAACCAAGAAATCATCCACACTGTATCAAACCAGGAAATCATCCACACTGTATCAAACCAGGAAATCATCCACACTGTATCAAACCAGGAACTCATCCACACTGTATCAAACCAGGAAATCATCTACACTGTATCAAACCAGGAAATCATCCACACTGTATCAAACCAGGAAATCATCCACACTGTATCAAACCAGGAAATCATCCACACTGTATCAAACCAGGAAATCATCCACACTGTATCAAACCAGGAAATCATCCACACTGTATCAAACCAGGAAATCATCCACACTGTATCAAACCAGGAATTCATCCACACTGTATCAAACCAGGAATTCATCCACACTGTATCAAACCAGGAAATCATCCACACTGTATCAAACCAGGAAATCATCTACACTGTATCAAACCAGGAAATCATCCACACTGTATCAAACCAGGAATTCATCCACACTGTATCAAACCAGGAAATCATCCACACTGTATCAAACCAGGAAATCAACCACACTTTATCAAACCAGGAAATCATCCACACTGTATCAAACCAGGAATTCATCCACACTGTATCAAACCAGGAAATCATCCACACTGTATCAAACCAGGAAATCAACCACACTTTATCAAACCAGGAAATCATCCACACTGTATCAAACCAGGAAATCATCCACACTGTATCAAACCAGGAAATCACCCACACTGTATCAAACCAGGAAATCATCTACACTGTATCAAACCAGCAAAAAGTCCCAACAATCTACTCAGTATTGATGTCAGTTAATTTTTTTTTATAGAACAACACAAGTGATAAAACAATGACATCACTTGTAGGTTAGGAATGATGTACATTAGGCTAATTAAGTAACACAATCAGCTGTGACAACATTACATTCACATAAACATTTAGTAAAATAAATCAAACTTAAAGCCATACAGCAGAATAACGATGAAGGCTGAGTCGATGAAGGCTGAGTTGGACATAAAGTAATTGTGTGACATGTTTCTGGTTTCCCCACTGGAGGGCTACTTCTGGACGTAAAAAATCAAAGGCAAAGGGTAGCAAGGGGAAACAACCCTATTAACACACATGTGTTACCATTCAAGAGCTTCACTTGGGCGCCTTTGGTGCCTGAGAGCTGCCCACTTAGAAATCTAAGTTTAATCTTGAATCTTATGTTATCATTTTATATACAGCAAATCAAAATATAAGCCGCCAAGCCACCTAATCAAATGTTACCCTTTAATTAATCTTAGTATTACCATCTAAAACAATTTTAGTTACCCTTTATACAAAAACCTAACAAATCTTAGTTTTACCTTTTATGAAACAAATCAAAATGTTTCCCTCCATCCCAACAAATCAAATGTTATATTTTATTAAACAAGTCAAACGTCACCCTCAAAACCAACAAATCCAAGTGACCCTTTTAGAGGACACATCAAAATGTCACCCTCCAAACAGACCCTTTTAGAGGACATGTCAAAAAATCACCCTCCAAACCAACAAGTCAAAGTGACCCTTTTAGAGGACATATCAAAACGTCACCCTCCAAACCAACAAGTCAAAGTGACCCTTTTAGAGGACACATCAAAATGTCACCCTCCAAACAGACCCTTTTAGAGGACATGTCAAAATGTCACCCTCCAAACCAACAAATACAAGTGACCCTTTTAGAGAACACGTCAAAACGTCACCCTCAAAACCAACAAATCTAAGTGACCCTTTTAGAGGACATGTCAAAATGTCACCCTCCAAAAACCAACAAATCCAAGTGACCCTTTTAGAGGACATGTCAAAATGTCATCCTCCAAACCAACAAGTCAAAGTGACCCTTTTAGAGAACATATCAAAACGTCACCCTCCAAACCAACAAATCCAAGTGACCCTTTTAGTGGACAAATCAAAACGTCACCCGCCAACCCCACAAATCTAAGTGACCCTTTTAGAGGACATGTCAAAATGTCACCCTCCAAACCAACAAATCCAAGTGACCCTTTTAGAGAACACGTCAAAACGTCACCCTCCAAACCAACAAATCCAAGTGACCCTTTTAGAGAACACGTCAAAACGTCACCCTCAAAACCAACAAATCTAAGTGACCCTTTTAGAGGACATGTCAAAATGTCACCCTCCAAAAACCAACAAATCCAAGTGACCCTTTTAGAGGACATGTCAAAATGTCACCCTCCAAAAACCAACAAATCCAAGTGACCCTTTTAGAGGACATGTCAAAATGTCACCCTCCAAACCAACAAATCCAAGGGACCCTTTTAGTGGACATATCAAAACGTCACCCTCCAAACCAACAAGTCAAAGTGACCCTTTTAGAAGACAAGTCAAAATGTCACCCTTAAAACCAACAAATCAACAGTCATCCCCTCACATAACAGAACACAATAACATATAGCATTGCTACTGTCCATACACAACTTGTTCTCAAATTTCACCAATTGATTTTGTTTTAATAAACGTCCTTCAACAATTATACACTCCACTTAAAATTCTTTCGTCATAACATAGATTTTCTGTCAAATCCATACTTAAGAATAAAGAAACAATGTAATACACATTTGTTATATATCAATGAGAATGGTTTGAGGTTTTATAAATGATGACTGCCTCCGTTGTCTATCAAAGTGATCTCCCCTTGTGTTTCATTCTCATTTTATATACTGATCTGTACTGATTGTTTGGAATATCACTGAATAACTTTATATACTGATCTGTACTGATTGTTTGGAATATCACTAAATAACTTTATATACTGATCTGTACTGATTGTTTGGAATATCACTGAATAACTTTATATACTGTCTGTACTGGTCGTTTGGAATATCACTGAATAACTTTATATACTGTCTGTACTGATCGTTTGGAATATCACTGAATAACTTTATATACTGTCTGTACTGATCGTTTGGAATATCACTGAATAACTTTATATACTGATACAATGTATGTACTGGTCGTTTGGAATATCACTGAATAACTTTATATACTGTCTGTACTGATCGTTTGGAATAATTTTTCACTTAATTACTAAGTTACACTAAAAAGCTTGCATAAGATTTTTCTTTTAGATGTTTATGCAGATTTTCTAGGACAAAGGTTAGAGCCCTTCAAGCAGTTTATGCCATTTTTCAGTTTGAGATTTCCTGTCAAAAGTGCAGAGACTGGATGAATATCATCAAAAGACAAATGATAGCAGAGATTTTAGAAAATCAATTTTCCTTTCATTATACTTTATATCAACTTAAACCTTTGAAATGATTCTTCATTTCACATTTAACAAAAGGAATCCTTCATCATGGTAACCAGGGAAATTTTCGAGCATATTCTCAGAAATACACTTACTGATCACATCAGTAATTTCTACAGTGTACATCTTTATTCTATAAGTTTTCAGGCAATGACCTCAATTCCTACACTTCTCATGGTTAACCCCATTTTAACATACATTCTCTAGATCAGGTTCCAACATCTCCCTACAACTGGTGTCTCCCATACAGGTCAATTTGATAGGAGAAATCATAGTACAGCGGTATTAAACAGATTTTAATTCATGAATGACAATCAAATCCAAATGTTTTATCTATGCATCAAGCATCAAATGGAGGAAACAATGCATATTTTTGTAATATTTTATATATGTGAAGAAGTGCAACAAATATTATGACATATGGAACAACAGTTGTAGTAAAACCCTGTGATATGTAAGACTTGTCATCTTTTATAGTCCAACAGTGTTAACTCGTTAACCCCTGAGTTTTCATAATGAACTATTCTAACCTTTGATTTAGAAGAGTTCAAATGTGTCTTGAGGGGTGAATGAGTTAGAGGTAATGCTGATAGATGTTTTAAGGGCTCCCTGGTGTAGAATCTGCATATATAGGAAATTTTAAAGTCAAACAGAAACGGCAGTTTTAAACATGACAAGAGTCGACAAAGAGAATGTGTAATGCCTGATCACAAGTAAAGATGGGGCTAAAACGGAGTAACACCTGAGGATATCACACCTGTAGTCGTCACACCTGAGGGTATCACACCTGAAGTCGTCACACCTGACTGAGGCTGCTGAGGGTTAATTAGTATACAGACCTCATCAGCTAGGTGTACCTGATGAACTCAGAATACTGACCACAGGGATTACCATTATACCGGTCAATCGGTACTGGTGTCCTCATTAACTACCCAATATTCTATTACCACAGTATTTATATAGACCATTTACAGCCTCCAATCATTAAAGGTGATTTCAAGTAGCACTTTAGGGATTAATGGTCACAGATTAGAAAATATCAAACTGATTGATTTTCATATTGAGGAATTCCCAGAGGTATTAACTTAAAATATTTCCTGTATAGAAAAATAATATATACCAAAGACAAACAGGTGTATATATGAAGATTTTAGATGAGAAATTTCGCCCTTGATAACTGATCTATAATGTCTATCCTTGTCACACACGCACATTTATATAACCTGTATATAATGGTCACCTGTATAAAACAAGCACCTGTTAATAACAGTTTGGTATATATACATCTGTTTATACTGTTTACCTGTGTATGACAGACAATTGTCTATAACAGATCTGTTTGTATACCTGTCTATAGCAGACACTTGTGTATAACAGATATATATACCTGCCTGTTTTATGGCAAGCTGTATACAACATAGACTTTTAAAACCTATATATAAGGACCAATTATTTTAAAACCTGTATATAGGAACCAATTGTGTATAATATATAATGTCTATAATAGTGATTTTTCTGTACCAAACACTAAATATCTATATCAAATACATTATACACATGTCTTAGTCTATAATCTGTCTCTAAGACACTTACATCTACCAGTCTATAAGACACATATATCTATCTGTCCATAAGACACAGTTGAACTGGACTGGGTCGATCATCGGCGACCAGGTAGCTCAGTGGTAGGGTGTTCGTCTAGAGTTTGGAAGGTCCCGGGTTCGAACCCCGGTCTGGACACTACATTTTCTCTTTCTCCTGTTACACTTGTCTATAAGACACAGTGTCCATAAGACACATACTTGTCTATAAGACACAGTGTCTATAAGGCACTTACTTGTCTATAAGACACAGGGTCTATAAGGCACTTACTTGTCTATAAGACAAAGGGTCTATACGACACATACTTGTCTATAAGACACATGGTCTATACGACACATACTTGTCTATAAGACACATGGTCTATACGACACATACTTGTCTATAAGACACATGGTCTATATGACACATACTTGTCTATAAGACACATGGTCTATACCACACATACTTGTCTATCAGACACATAGTCTATACGACACATACTTGTCGAAAAGACATAAAGTCTATAAGACACCGGGTCTATAAGACACATATTTGTCTATAAGGCAAAGGGTCTAAAAGACACATACTTATCTATAAGATGAAGGGTCTATAAGACACATACAATGTACTTGTCTATAAGACACATATACTTGTCTATAAGACACAGTCTATAAGACACAGGGTCTATAAGACACATACTTGTCTAAGACACAAATACTTCCTGCCTATAATGGTCACAGATGTATAGACTATATACCACTGGTACACTTATATCTTCAGAAACCAAGTTTTAAACCCAGGGTCATTAAAATAGGGCCACATGGAAGTACAAATACATAAATGATTGAAGTGGACAGGCTGGATTAGACTGACCAGGCCAGTTATGTGGCCCCAGATTCTGAAGGAAGTGACCACTGTTTAGAATGCCTGGAATGACTGTTTTATGACTGGACACAAAGAGGAGTCGGACAGAAGTCCAGATTTATAGTGGCGGCAGTGATTAAATCCCAGTGGTGTATATTACTCTATAATGACCAAATAAATTCCAGCTGCTTGACCACTGGCACCTATGTAATGGTCAGCTTGACCAGTGGTACCAAATAACCCTTATCCAGCTGCAGTGTTACATCATGGTCAGCTCTTTAAATGTTCCCATGGGAACAGAGAGATGTTCCCATGTAAACACACCAGCCTTCAGTATTAGCTACGGATACCTGTGAACTTCTTTTATTTTTAATTTTCAATACTGCTACAAAGCCTATTCATATATCTACCATCAATTATTAAAAATGTGATAAAAGATATAGATACATGTTTTCTATTGAGCTCTTTAAACTTCAATCTTAAAATGATGTAAGACTATTTACATGTTCATGATATGATAATGAATTCAGAATAGTTTAATCTTGAATTGATCTGAAGACTAAATAATTCCATTTCTGGAGTGATATTAAGATTAATTTAATCATAAAATGAGTTTAAGACTACTTAAACAAAGAATCATTAATAGTTTATTAGTTTAGTCTTGAATAATGTCCAGCGGAAAGCTTCAGCAATCTTTGATGTATCTCCAACAAATATCCTAGCAATCTTTTACAGGGATAACTTGTTATATATACAAACAATCTTTTACTGGGATAACTTGTTATATAGACAAGCAATCTTTTACTGGGATAACTTGTTATATATACAAGCAATCTTTTACTGGGATAACTTGTTATATAGACAAGCAATCTTTTACTGGGATAACTTGTTATATATACAAGCAATCTTTTACTGGGATAACTTGTTATATAGACAAGCAATCTTTTACTGGGATAACTTGTTATATAGACAAGCAATCTTTTACTGGGATAACTTGTTATATAGACAAGCAATCTTTTACTGGGATAACTTGTTATATAGACAAGCAATCTTTTACTGGGATAACTTGTTATATAGACAAGCAATCTTTTACTGGGATAACTTGTTATATAGACCAGCAATCTTTTACTGGGATAACTTGTTATATATACAAGCAATCTTTTATTGGGATAACTTGTTATATAGACAAGCAATCTTTTACTGGGATAACTTGTTATATAGACAAGCAATCTTTTATTGGGATAACTTGTTATATATACAAGCAATCTTTTACTGGGATAACTTGTTATATAGACAAGCAATCTTTTACAGGGATAACTTGTTATATCTACAATCAATCTTTTACAGGGATTACTTGTTATATAGACAAGCAATCTTTTACTGGGATAACTTGTTATATATACAAGCAATCTTTTACAGGGATAACTTGTTATATAGACAAGCAATCTTTTACTGGGATAACTTGTTATATAGACAAGCAATCTTTTACTGGGATAACTTGTTATATAGACAAGCAATCTTTTACTGGGATAACTTGTTATATATACAAGCAATCTTTTACAGGGATAACTTGTTATATATACAAGCAATCTTTTACTGGGATAACTTGTTATATAGACAAGCAATCTTTTACTGGGATAACTTGTTATATATACAAGCAATCTTTTACTGGGATAACTTGTTATATAGACAAGCAATCTTTTACTGGGATAACTTGCTATATCTACAAGCAATCTTTTACAGGGATAACTTGTTATATAGACAAGCAATCTTTTACTGGGATAACTTGTTATATATACAAGCAATCTTTTACAGGGATAACTTGTTATAAAGACAAGCAATCTTTTACTGGGATAACTTGTTATATAGACAAGCAATATTTTACTGGGATAACTTGTTATATAGACAAGCAATCTTTTACTGGGATAACTTGTTATATATACAAGCAATCTTTTACAGGGATAACTTGTTATATATACAAGCAATCTTTTACTGGGATAACTTGTTATATAGACAAGCAATCTTTTACTGGGATAACTTGTTATATATACAAGCAATCTTTTACAGGGATAACTTGTTATATAGACAAGCAATCTTTTACTGGGATAACTTGTTATATCTACAACAAAATGTATCTATTATAATTATATTTTTTGTTTCAGACAAACAGTGACCTAGATTATAGAGGCTGGATCTTAAAGCTGTTCCTCAATAATTTTGTGCCTTTTACAATTAAAGTCAATTAAGTCAACTGCAAAGGGTAACTTTAAAGGCTATGATGATGTGTTATATCAGGGAAGTATATTGCTATCTAAGTCCGTGGTTATATCAATCTACAATAATGATATACAAAAGCTGTTGGATTTTCCCAGGCCTGAGTATCCGGGGTCCATATCATGTTCAGAATTAAGGGAAATTACTCTAATGACCATGTTTATTATTTTAGTGTTCTAGCTAATCCCCCTTTATATATAGTCCAGCAGCCAGTCAGATTGACGTCCTGATAAGCATTGTCCAGGGGTGTCAGTATCAGTACCACCATTACACTTGTAGGTTCAATAAAAAACAGCTGTAATTAAAATATGATATACTAGAGGAGCTGTGGATGGAATCCAAGAGGACCAGGGATGGTATACTAGGGAAATGTGGATGGTATATTAGGGGGCCAGAGATGGAATACCAGAGGACCAGGGATGGTATATTAAGGAGCCATGGATGGAATACTAAAGGTCCAGGGATGGTACACTAAGGAGCCATGGATGGAATGCTAAAGGACCAGGGATGGTATACAAGGGAGCCATGGATGGAATACCAGAGGACCTGGGATGGAATACCAGAGGACCTGGGATGGAATACCAGAGGACCAGGGATGGTATACTGGGGAGCCATGGGTGGAATACAAAAGGTCCAGGGATGGTATACTAGGGAGCCATGGATGGAATACCAGAGGACCAGGGATGGTATATTAGGGAGCCATGGGTGGAATACAAAAGGTCCAGGGATGGTATACTAGGGAGCCATGGATGGAATACCAGAGGACCAGGGATGGTATATTAGGGAGCCATGGGTGGAATACAAAAGGTCCAGGGATGGTATACTAGGGAGCCATGGATGGAATACCAGAGGACCTGGGATGGAATACCAGAGGACCAGGGATGGTATATTAGGGAGCCATGGGTGGAATACAAAAGGTCCAGGGATGGTATACTAGGGAGCCATGGATGGAATACCAGAGGACCAGGGATGGTATATTAGGGAGCCATGGGTGGAATACAAAAGGTCCAGGGATGGTATACTAGGGAGCCATGGATGGAATACCAGAGGACCAGAGATGGAATACCAGAGGACCAGGGATGGTATATTAGGGAGCCATGGGTGGAATACTAAAGGTCCAGGGATGGTATACTAGGGAGCCATGGATGGAATACCAGAGGACCAGGGATGGTATATTAGGGGGCCATGCAGAGATGGAATACCAGAGGACCTGGGATGGTTTACTAGGGAGCCTTGGATGGAATACTGCAGGTCCAGGGGTGGTATACAAGGAAGATGTGGATAGTAATACTTGGGAGCCGAGGATGGTGTACTAGGGGACCAGGGATGGTATACTGGGATTTAAGGAAGCTATAGTTGGTCTATTAGGGAGCCATAGATGGTATACAAGGGAGCTGTGGATGTTATACTAAAGGGACATAATATAGGTGGTATACTAGGGAGTCGTAGAAAGGCCACCATCCATATACAGATTAGTGCTCCGCTGGGAAACACATCCACCAGGAGCTAAAAAGGCCTTTGTCAGATATCATAAGGCATCAGCTTCTGGATTTTATTATCTAATTACTGACCAAAGGTGCACCTTATCAGGAAGGACCAAGGGTCAAGATGGCTGGAATGTAGATCCCTAATGAGGTATATTAACTCCCTAATGGTATCTGAGGTCAGTGTGACATTGACGCTACTTCCATGGATATCTGACCAGAATATACCCTGGTATGTGATACCTGTATACTCTCGCTATGGTATCCAAATAACTGACTCAACTTGTTTAAAGGCTGAAAAAATGCTGGGTTTGAATAAAAATGTTTTGTCATATTGGCATCTGTCTGGAAACAAGCCACTCCTAGTGAAGTGGACACAAAATCTATAAAATAAACAAACAAACAAGTGTCCTCTCAGATGTGGTGCCCAGCAATAAAACGGTGTTAAATGTTAACCCAGATATACCAATGGTAGAAGATAGATATGTAGATAAACAAGTTTCTCTCATTTCTAGATGTGTAATACTGGCCTGTCTAGGGCAATACACATATGCTCGCTGTGGTTGTATTACACACCTACCCATGCAATACAGCCACCGCGTGACGTCACAATGGCACAACAATGTCGTGACGTCACGAGTTCGGTAAAATCTGATGCAGAAAAAATGGCGACGTGATGAAATTAAAACCTTTCAAGATATTTAACCGTGTACATTAGAAAGCTGAGATTATTTTTTCTGCGCAAACTACGTTTGCTAATATGGGGTATGCTCGATCTCGTTGTATCATTTGTTTTCGTCAAAAAAATTCAAGGAAAAATTTGATATTTTCAAAATGGTGGCCAGTCAAAAGTATTTTCATTGTTTTTTAGCTTATTCAGGTAGTTGAAATGAGAGAAAAATACTCTTTCATGACCAAAGGTGTAAGATGTAAGATCCCTCGGGATTTTCAAATTTGGCAAAACCCTCGGCAAAGCCTCGGGTTTTACCAAATTTGAAAACCCCTCAGGTGGAATTTCCCTATCTTACACCTCTGGTCATGAAAGAGTCTTATAGTATGTAACCTTAATGTCCCACTCCTGTGATCTGTAGTACAAATTAGTGTTTTGTATATATTGAATTCATTTGGGAAAAGAATGAATCACAATGAGCTGTGGAGATTTAAACCAGTGACAAATTTAACAACGATTCTCGTAAAAAGTCACAAAGACTATTTCACAACTTAAACAGGATGAAACACACACTGATACTCTGAACATGTTATTCTCTAAGTGACAAACGCCAACATAATTTTCATTGATAAAAAATCTAAAAATTCTACACATAGTTTATTTTTCACCTGTCCAATTAGAGTTGTATGATAACTCACCTGTGGACAGGTAACAACAACAACAGGTATCCAGACTAATCAGTCTCACCTGGATCAAGGAGATAACTTAATTGGGCAGAACTTCAGGGTAAACATCACAGGTGATTACAGACACACAACTTTTATTTACTTTTACTTCTAAACAATCTTTCACTTTGTAATGTTTAGATCACCCAGCACAAAGTGGCTGTCAGCTAATGGTGTGTCCCAGTGTTCACCATTTATCATCCTACTGTACACTATATAATGGTGTGTCCCAGTGTTCACCATTATCATCCTACTGTACACTATATAATGGTGTGTCCCAGTGTTTACCATTTATCATTTCATTGTTCACCATTTATCATCCCACTGTACACTATATAATGGTGTGTCCCAGTGTTCACCATTTATCATCCCACTAAACACTACCTAATGGTGTGTCCCAGTGTTCACCATTTATCATCCCACTGTACACTATATAATGGTGTGTCCCAGTGTTCACCATTTATCATCTCATTGTAATTATCTAATGGTGTGTCCCAGTGTTCACCATTTATCATCCCACTGTACACTATCTAATGGTGTGTCCCAGTGTTCACCATTTATCATCCCACTGTACACTATCTAATGGTGTGTCCAAGTGTTCACCATTTATCATCTCACTGTATACTATATAATGGTGTGTCCCAGTGTTCACCATTTATCATTTCACTGTACACTATCTAATGGTGTGTCCCAGTGTTCACCATTTATCATCTCACTGTACACTATCTAATGGTGTGTCCAAGTGTTCACCTTTTATCATCTCATTGTACACTATATAATGGTGTGTCCCAGTGTTCACCATTTATCATCTCACTGTACACTATCTAATGGTGTGTCCCAGTGTTCACCATCTATCATCTCACTGTACACTATCTAATTGTGTGTCCCAGTGTTCACCATCTATCATCTCACTGTACACTATCTAATGGTGTGTCCAAGTGTTCACCATTTATCTCTCACTGTACACTATATAATGGTGTGTCCCAGTGTTCACCATTTATCATCTCATTGTACTTATCTAATGGTGTGTCCCAGTGTTTACCATTTATCATCTCATTGTACACTATCTAATGGTGTGTCCAAGTGTTCACCATTTATCATCTCACTGTACACTATCTAATGGTGTGTCCCTGTGTTCACCATTTATTATCTCACTGTACACTATCTAATGGTGTGTCCCAGTATTCACCATTTATCATCTCACTGTACACTATCTAATGGTGTGTCCAAGTGTTCACCATTGATCATCCCACTTAACACTATCTAATGGTGTGTCCTAGCTAGTGTTCACCATTTATCATCCCACTGTACATTATATAATGGTGTGTCCTAGTGTTTACCATTTATCATCTCATTGTTCACTATCTAATGTTGTGTCCCAGTGTTCACCATTTATCATCTCATTGTAATTATCTAATGGTGTGTCCAAGTGTTACCATTTATCATTTCACTTTACACCATCTAATGGTGTGTCCCGGTGTTCACCATTTATCATCTCATTGTACTTATCTAATCGTGTGTCCCAGTGTTCACCATTTATCATCTCATTGTACACTATCTAATGGTGTGTCCCAGTGTTCACCATTTATCATCCCACTTTACACTATCTAATGGTGCGTCGAAGTGTTCACCATTTATCATCCCACTGTACACTATATAATGGTGTATCCCAGTGTTCACCATTTATCATCTCACTGTACACTATATAATGGTGTGTCCCAGTGTTCACCATTTATCATCCCACTGTACACTATCTTATGGTGTGTCCCAGTGTTCACCATTAATCATCTCACTGTACACTATCTAATGGTGTGTCCCAGTGTTCTCCATTAATCATCTCATTGTACACTACCTAATGGTGTGTCCCAGTGTTCACCATTTATCATTCCACTGTACACTATATAATGGTGTATCCCAGTGTTCACCATTTATCATCTCACTGTACACTATATAATGGTGTGTCCCAGTGTTCACCATCTATCATTCCACTGTACACCATTTGTTAATCAAATATTTTCTTTGAATGATTTACTTTGAATCTGAAAGATGCAAGGTCCTCATGTTTTGCCAGCAGGAACCAGGGATGGAGTCCTAATAAATCTCCACATACATGACCTTGGGATGGAGTCCTAATAAATCTCACCATACATGACCTTGGGATGGAGTCCTAATAAATCTCCACATACATGACCTTGGGATGGAGTCCTAATAAATCTCCACATACATGACCTTGGGATGGAGTCCTAATAAATCTCACCATACATGACCTTGGGATGGAGTCCTAATAAATCTCACCATACATGACCTTGGGATGGAGTCCTAATAAATCTCAACATACATGACCTTGGGATGGAGTCCTAATAAATCTCCACATACATGACCTTGGGATGGAGTCCTAATAAATCTCCACATACATGACCTTGGGATGGAGTCCTAATAAATCTCCACATACATGACCTTGGGATGGAGTCCTAATAAATCTCACCATACATGACCTTGGGATGGAGTCCTAATAAATCTCACCATACATGACCTTGGGATGGAGTCCTAATAAATCTCCACATACATGACCTTGGGATGGAGTTCTAATAAATCTCCACATACATGACCTTGGGATTGAGTTCTAATAAATCTCCACATACATGACCTTGGGATGGAGTCCTAATAAATCTCCACATACATGACCTTGGGATGGAGTCCTAATAAATCTCACCATACATGACCTTGGGATGGAGTCCTAATAAATCTCACCATACATGACCTTGGGATGGAGTCCTAATAAATCTCCACATACATGACCTTGGGATGGAGTTCTAATAAATCTCCACATACATGACCTTGGGATTGAGTTCTAATAAATCTCCACATACATGACCTTGGGATGGAGTCCTAATAAATCTCACCATACATGACCTTGGGATGGAGTCCTAATAAATCTCCACATACATGACCTTGGGATGGAGTCCTAATAAATCTCCACATACATGACCTTGGGATGGAGTCCTAATAAATCTCCACATACATGACCTTGGGATGGAGTCCTAATAAATCTCCACATACATGACCTTGGGATGGAGTTCTAATAAATCTCCACATACATGACCTTGGGATGGAGTCCTAATAAATCTCCACATACATGACCTTGGGATGGAGTCCTAATAAATCTCCACATACATGACCTTGGGATGGAGTCCTAATAAATCTCCACATACATGACCTTGGGATGGAGTCCTAATAAATCTCCAAATACATGACCTTGGGATGGAGTCCTAATAAATCTCCACATACATGACCTTGGGATGGAGTTCTAATAAATCTCCACATACATGATTAACTGTCTTTAATGCCATAGGGTAAAACTATAGGTGTTGGATAGCCGAGGCTAGTGCCTGTTGTCAAATGGAAAAAAAAACCCTTCTTATAATAATCAGCAAGTCTAGAGCCGTGATATTTAAGAATTATATGTACATGTATACTGGCAGTTTGAGATTTGTTCCCCTCAATTATTGTTTTAATGTCAGATCTAGGTGGAGTCAAAGGTCACATTGGCTAAAACAAAGTTTTGGTTCCTTTTCAAGTTTGAATTGCCAGATGACGGTAAAATCCCTGACAGCCCTACCATGTCGGCAGTGATCATCCCCCATAAACCAATAATTCATAAAATCATTCATCATATATTACATTGACTCCTTGAATATCTAAATAAGTTGATTTAAATTCTACTTTAAATATTAATAGTTATAAATCACTCCTACTCAATGAAAGGAGGGGTGCCAATTTGGTCCTTCTGGTGGCTATCACTGATAAGTTTTATTTTTTGTATATGAACATCTTTGGGTTAGGTGGTCATGACATGACATGAAATTAAGGTCAGGTTGGAGAGCATAACAAGTTATGGGGGGGGGGGGTCAAGTTCATAATAAGCCCCATTTTAAGTTGTCACTGAGATTTTTGTTACATGTGTGACATTAGTGTTTTCAACAACTTCTAATAAAAAGTGTCAAATACATCATAGGAAAACACATCCACCTTGTCATCAAGATGTTTGTAACAGATGTGAAATGTATCATTGAGATGGATATCAATGTTTTATTGAAGTTTTTATAATGGTTGTGAAATACTGGATATAACATTACATCAGTATTTTCAACAAGATAGTGTAAAAAGTGTCAAATACATCATAGGAAATGATATCAAAGTTATCACCAACATGTTTGTAACTGATACGAAAATAAGGTCAAAGTTCAAAATCAAACTTAAAAGATAAAAAATTGTCAGCATTATAAATTTACTAAGTACAGAATTGTGTTCATTCATTTCTGTATAACACTATTGATGTGCCTTAATGAGTTTAAAATTCATGTCATATCATATTGCAAGTTTAGTCATGCTCTGCTTTTCCACAAAGTAAAATACAATAGTGATGAAGAAAGGGAGACAACTCTTTGAAATCCTGATGGTATGCTTCGTTCCTCACAACCCTAGGGTATTCAATTTTTTTGCTTTATGTTCACTCTTTGGAAAACACACATATTTTAATGTACATGTTAATGGAAGACTTTTTCGAGTTATGTGATTTATGGTTTAATTACACGACAATCATAAACCTCAGAAGACAATGTAACTTGACCTTTTGGACCTGACCAACTGTTTACTTAGAGGTCATACCTTGACCTTTTTGACCTGACCAAGTGTTTACTTATTGGTCATAACTTGACCTTTTTGACCTGACCAAGTGTTTACTTATTGGTCATAACTTGACCTTTTTGACCTGACCAAGTGTTTACTTATTGGTCATAACTTGACCTTTTTGACCTGACCAAGTATTTACATAGTGGTCATAACTTGACCTTTTTGACCTGACCAAGTGTTTACTTATTGGTCATAACTTGACCTTTTTGACCTGACCAAGTCTTTACTTAGGGGTCATACCTTGACCTTTTGACCTGAACAAACATTTACTCTTTGAGCTGAACAAACATTAACTTAGCGATGATATCTACAGATATAGACATAAATTGGGCAACACTGATTTCTTATACGGTAAACAAATAACTTGTAAAGTTTCCAAGTCTATAAACAACTGATGTGACACAAATACAGCTATTGATCTGTGTTAAGTAGTTGTGGATAAAGAGTGTCAAGTGGCATAAGATACAGACCTATTTTATCCTGTGTAGGTGAGGAGGGTGATTATACCTACAAATCACGTATATACAGTAACTACACTGGCTTCAGATCAGCCAACAAGTGCTGGTCCCAGTCTGGTAAGGGTACTCATCCCCGGACACAAACATCTCAACCACCGGCCTCCTCTACAGGTCTGTTGGAACCTCACTATGTCAAACAGCTTCTTACACACATAATCAATGCCAATACGAAACCCTTCAATACTGGCCGAGCCCATGTGGGTGAAGTACTCCGTCAATATGTCTCCAATTTGTTATTGCCGTCTATGTCATACAGATAAACATGTTTATACGTCAAAACAAGGCATGGAGTGTTTCTCGTAATGTTACAGTATGTGGCTGTGATACTGTGTCCAGGTCAGATTACAGGTATACATAAGCTCTACAAGTTGTTTTGTATGACCCTTGACCAAGTTTATTTAAGCTTGAAAAGTTAACATGGAGCTGATTTAAAAAAAAATCATTAATATTATTAAGTTGACAGTAGAAAAATCATTCTAAGACAATTTGTTTAAGAAGATGACAGGCCTACTCAATGTGCATTAGAATTAAATCAAACATTGATTTGTGTTTTTATTGTTATTGTTATTATAGCAATGATTTAAAAGATATCAAAATTTGCAGTAGGCAAAATATGAGCCTCCTTATAAACAAGAAGTCCAAAGGGCCTGAATCGATCAGTCTAGGTAAGATAGGTCTCTAAAAATCAGTATATACTGTTTATCATGATGGTTGGTGAGAAATTTTACACTTTAGGTAATTACTCTGAACTCAGTGTTCTAAAATTGACATTACACTAATAGAAAATGGTACTGAAAGAAACAAGAAATCTTTATAATCAATCTTTATTGACTTGCCAGGTTTTGATGGTGGAGGGAAGGCCAGTGTTCCTTGGGAAAACCACCTACCAATGACCAGATCTACAGCCAAATAGTAAAGGGCTAGTCGAAGCAGAATGTCAAACCCAGTGGTAAAGGGCTAGTCGAAGCAGATTGTCAAACCCAGTGGTAAAGGGCTAGTCGTAGCAGAATGTCAAACCAAGTAGTAAAGGGCTAGTTGTAGCAAAACATCAAACCCAGTAGTAAAGGGCTAGTTGTAGCAGAACGTCAAACCCAGTAGTAAAGGGCTAGTCGTAGCAGAATGTCAAACCCAGTAGTAAAGGGCTAGTCGTAGCAGATTGTCAAACCCAGTAGTAAAGGGCTAGTCATAGCAAAACGTCAAACCCAGTAGTAAAGGGCTAGTCGTAGCAGAACGTCAAACCCAGTAGTAAAGGGTTAGTCGTAGCAGAATGACATACCTAGTAGATAAGGGCTAGTCGAAGCAGAATGTCAAACCAAGTAGTAAAGGGCTAGTTGTAGCAAAACGTCAAACCCAGTAGTAAAGGGCTAGTCGTAGCAGAATGTCAAACCCAGTAGTAAAGGGCTAGTCGTAGCAGATTGTCACACCCAGTAGTAAAGGGCTAGTCGTAGCAGAACGTCAAACCCAGTAGTAAAGGGCTAGTCGTAGCAGAATGACAAACCTAGTAGATAAGGGCTAGTCGAAACAGAATGTCAAACCAAGTAGTAAAGGGCTAGTTGTAGCAAAACGTCAAACCCAGTAGTTAAGGGCTAGTCGTAGCAGAATGTCAAACCCAGTAGTAAAGGGCTCGTCGTAGCAGAACGTCAAACCCAGTAGTAAAGGGCTAGTCATAGCAGAACGTCAAACCCAGTAGTAAAGGGCTAGTCGTAGCAGACTGTCACACCCAGTAGTAAAGGGCTAGTCGTAGCAGAACGTCAAACCCAGTTGTAAAGGGCTAGTCGTAGCAGAATGACAAACCTAGTAGATAAGGGCTAGTTGTAGCAAAACGTCAAACCAAGTAGTAAAGGGCTAGTTGTAGCAAAACGTCAAACCCAGTAGTTAAGGGCTAGTCGTAGCAGAACGTCAAACCCAGTAGTAAAGGGTTAGTCGTAGCAGAATGTCAAACCCAGTAGTAAAGGGCTAGTCGTAGCAGATTTTCAAACCCAGTGGTAAAGGGCTAGTCGTAGCAGAATGTAAAACCCAGTAGTAAAGAGCTAGTCATAGCAGAACGTCAAGCCCAGTGGTAAAGGGGTAGTCGTAGCAGAACGTCAAAACCCTTAACCTCTTAGCCACCACAACCCTGGCTGTTCTGTACAGAAACCATCAGATAGACTATCCTTCTGGTGATAAATACAGGGAGTGATATCATAGAGAGGTGGTCCTTATAGACAGGTAGTTATGTACAAGAACCATCAGATAGGCTATCTGTCTGGTGATAAATACAGGGAGTGATATCATAGAGAGGTGGTCCTTATAGACAGGTAGTTATGTACTTGAACCATCAGATAGACTATCCTTCTGGTGATAAATACAGGGAGTGATATCATAGAGAGGTGGTCCTTACAGACAGGTAGTTATGTACAAGAACCATCAGATAGGCTATCTGTCTGGTGATAAATACAGGGAGTGATATCATAGAGAGGTGGTCCTTATAGACAGGTTATGTACAGGAACCATCAGATAGGCTATCTGTCTGGTGATAAATACAAGGAGTGATATCATAGAGAGGTGGTCCTTATAGACAGGTTATGTACAGGAACCATCAGATAGACTATCCTTCTGGTGATAAATACAGGGAGTGATATCATAGAGAGGTGGTCCTTATAGACAGGTAGTTATGTACAGGAACCATCAGATAGGCTATCTGTTTGGAGAGGTGGTCCTTACAGACAGGTAGTTATGTACAGGAACCATCAGATAGGCTATCCTTCTGGTGATTAATACAGGGCATGGTATCATAGAGAGGTGGTCCTTATAGACAGGTAGTTATGTACAGGAACCATCAGATAGGCTATCCTTCTGGTGATAAATACAGGGAGTGATATCATAGAGAGGTGGTCCTTATAGACAGGTAGTTATGTACAGGAACCATCAGATAGGCTATCCTCCTGGTGATAAATACAGGGAGTGATATCATAGAGAGGTGGTCCTTATAGACAGGTAGTTATGTACAGGAACCATCAGATAGGCTATCTGTTTGGAGAGGTGGTCCTTACAGACAGGTAGTTATGTACAGGAACCATCAGATAGGCTATCCTTCTGGTGATTAATACAGGGCATGGTATCATAGAGAGGTGGTCCTTATAGACAGGTAGTTATGTACAGGAACCATCAGATAGGCTATCCTTCTGGTGATAAATACAGGGAGTGATATCATAGAGAGGTGGTCCTTATAGACAGGTAGTTATGTACAGGAACCATCAGATAGGCTATCCTCCTGGTGATAAATACAGGGAGTGATATCATAGAGAGGTGGTCCTTATAGACAGGTAGTTATGTACAGGAACCATCAGATAGGCTATCTGTTTGGAGAGGTGGTCCTTATAGACAGGTAGTTATGCACTTGAACCATCAGATAGGCTATCTGTCTGGTGATAAATACAGGGAGTGATATCATAGAGAGGTGGTCCTTATAGACAGGTAGTTTTGCACTTGAACCATCAGATAGGCTATCTGTCTGGTGATAAATACAGGGCATGGTATCATAGAGAGGTGGTCCTTATAGACAGGTAGTTGTGTACAGGAATAATATATATAATATCTCGCTGATGGTTGCTAAAGACAGGTGAACTTTTAAAAAAAAGTAATTGTATCAACAAATGTGATTTAAATCCTTTATATAACCTTACCCCTGTATTTGTTGTTTTCCTTGATGAAAAAACCTTATCCAATAGTTATTGGGTAAAGTCCTAGTAATCACAGATCAAATGTTGCTGCAAACAAGTACGTTCTAAGACACTTATGAGGTACAGAAAGATTGAGTTATACAAACGATGGCTGAGTGATCAGGTCAGCCATTGGTCTATCATCTTCAGAATATTTGGGTACAGGTATTTACATAGATAACTAGACACACACTGGATAGACATCTCTGATAACTCAAACAAAGGTGACCATATAAATATGATGCAACGTATGGCTCCAAAGTTATATTTTGTAAGATAGTTAGCTAAAACAGGTCGGAAATAAGAAAATCACACCTTAGACCTGATGTCATTCAACCCTTACTCTATGTACAAACCTCACACTTGATGTTTTCAACCTTTTTTCGAAGTACAAGCAATTTAAACAATTTAGAAGAACACCCTTTTTGCCACAAAATTCTCAAAATTGAGATAAAAAAAATAATCAATATATAAGATTTAACACATTTCACTTTGCTGTTGAATTTTGAAATTAAATCCACTATATAGCAATCTTGTTTATCTAAAAATTGCTCCTCTTGGACATCAATACACTTCACACAAATTTCAGCAGAATTACTGGAAATAACTAGACTTCCTAGCAAAAACTAGAATTAATAAAATAAATGTACAATAAGTCAGCACTCACATTTTTAGCACTTTGTCCTTGCCCCCACTTGCTACTCTCTGTCCATCTGGACTCCAGTCTATAGAGTATACCTAAACATAAGACAAACAGAGTTAACTCCCTTACACATGCCAACAAGAGTTATTTCCCTTTACTCTCATGTATCAAATATTGTCCAATGAGTAAAAGATTCAAACTCTTCAAATTTAACTTATAAATGATTAGCTAATTGAAGGGTGAAGTATACTACATGTGTATTGAAAGGTGAACAAAATGATTTTAAATCCTAGTTCTCAAGTTGAAATAGTGCAATAAAACACAAGCATCTGTATGTGGTAAATAGTGGTATGCAATCAATCCTTTTCAGTATATTCAATTATCCAAATTCTGCCACTGTGATATGACTTTGATGATCCTAAGACTAGAATTAAATCTGGTGGTGATTTATTGTAGTAACTCCACATGAAGGCAAAACATATATGCCACACAAAATACAGAATTGAGATTTTTTTCTGAATAAAAAACCAAACTAAAATGAAAAATGAATAATGCGTGAGTTTTCTTCTTTGAAAACAATAGGAGAGCATGGCAATGGTTTGGTATTAGAGATGTATATTTGAGTTGGGAAACACAAGAAATGTAAATGCAGCTCTGGGTACAAGGGCATTAGGCTGGGTACTAAAGTTGTAAATATAAGTCGCAGTACTAGAGATATAAGGTTTTACCTCGTCTGCATGTCCCGGTAAATCGAACAGCAGTTTTCTAGTCTTTACATCAAATACTTTAATAGTGGAATCAGAACTACCACTACAGATAAGTCGACTGTCTGCAGACCAGCCAAGAGTGTATACACGATTTACATGTCCCCGGAAAGTCGCCAGGAATCTGTGACAAAAAAACAACTGCTTTAGCAATTATATTTAGAATATTCCACATTTTTTATCTCAAAGTATTTGTATCATAAGACAGAAATAATGTTACAAACAAACACCTTCTATTGAAAAAATATGAATTAGAGGTATTGTGTTGTAACTGAACACACAACGTCGTTTTCATCACTTTATGATTATCAATTGACAATTTTTTTTTGATAATTGAATAGTGTTCTGAATCAATCAGAAAAGTGAAAATACATTTCCGCTATTAAAGTAGGTTTTAAACTGAGAGTTCTTCCCCTTTTAGACTATCTGACAGAGAGGGGACCAGAAACAGTGACCTACTTTCCTGTCCGGCCATCCCATAATTTTACAGATTTGTCGAAGGATGCACTGGCAATAAGGCGAGTGTCCGGTGAGAACTGGACATCATTGATGAGTTGCTGGTGACCAGTCATACGTGCGATTGGTTTCTTATCCTCCTCAGGTTTCCATAGGTACAGAGTGAAGTCGTCCGAGCCCGATACAAGTCGTTCAGGACCAGGGCCCTGGGGACAGAAAAGGCAATTACACAACATATATGATGTGTTTAATTTTAAATTTGATACATTTTATTTTCTTTTGAAACCCAATTTACTATAAAAGTTATATACAGAATAGCAAATTCTAGAGATTATTTTCAAGGGGACCATTTTTTTACCCTTTGTGTTGGAAGATGATTTTTAGGAAGTCATACCCCAGATAGCAGATATTTTAACTCCTGTGTCTGTAAGTCACACGATAACAAATAACATCCACAGTCCAACCAACGTTAGTAAATAAATATTAGTAGGTCTATTTTCACTTCTCTTACAGCAGGAGTAGTCCCCCTTCCCTTACAGCAGGAGTAGTCCCCCTTCCCTTACAGCAGGAGTAGTCCCCCTTCCCGTACACCAGGAGTAGTCCCCTTTCCCTTACAGCAGGAGTAGTCCCCCTCCTTACACCAGGAGTAGTCCCCCTTCCCTTACACCAGGAGTAGTCCCCCTTCCCTTACACCAGGAGTAGTCTCTCTTTCCTAACACCAAATACAGGAATGTCTTGCATAAGGACAGTTCCTTCCCTTACACAAGGTATGTATACCTTTGCTAAGTCATATCTCTCCTTCGCCTTCTTTGCCAACAATTCATCTGCAATAAAAGAAAAAAACTTTAAGATGAAGAAAACATGCATGCCAGGATATCTTTCTTTAAAGGCCCAATATATGTAAATATTGGCAAAACTTGAAGCGAAAATCAAGCCTAATAACTTAGTATATTTATAGATTTAGTTAAGATTAACTGATATCAGCAATATTCAAGTTGAATTCTTTCGCGGTTACCGGTACAGCAGCAGTTGAAACACGCTATTTGTAAACACGCGTCCATTTCGAACCGTCTTCTACCTTCGGTTTGTTGTTGAAGTGGGCCCCACCTGAATTATTTTCAACTCTTTAGAATTTTTTGTCCAGAGTTTCTTGTTAGTTACCGCTCAGGTTTACTTCGTTTTAGGCTTATTTTTGCATGGTTATCGACTGTATTTTTTTCAGTTTTTTCAGAATCACGAAAATTTCCCTGAAGTTACGTATATTGGGCCTTTAATCAAAATTTGATTTCACAATTTGATCAAAATGTCATTTCACAATTATTATCCTGCTTCCCAATTGATTTTCCCCATCAAGAAACCAGTATAGCATTCTGACAGACTGAATCAGTCATAATATTTCATGATCATGATGGCATACACAAAAAGAATTTTAGTTATAGTTCTTATATACCTTATAAGGGCAGGTATCCCTATTACATATATACAAGACAGTGAAACAAGATTTTGGCGGAATTATATGTCTCATGACCTTTCTCACTATAAATATCACTAAAATTGTAAGCAAATGGCTACCTTATACCCTGCTCACCCTCCTTTGTAATAAATTTTTCAAGGCAATGTTGATGATGAACAAATTTTATCTGCAGATGCATCTACACATCATCCTTAACATTCCTTTATAGCTTCATTGAAATTGTTCACAGGTTTGGAAGCAGTTTTCAAGACAAACTTTTCTAACAAAAACCTGTTCATAGTGACCTGATTACCATGGCAACCAAAAGTCTGCATAAGATAACTTGTATGCATATATCTACACATTGTACCTAACATTCATATAAAGCTTCATTGAAATTGGTTGACTGGTTTAGGAGGAACTGCCTGGTCAAAATTTTCCAACAAAACCCTGTTTATATGACCTGGTTACCACGGTAACCTAACAAAATCTGCATGCATATGTGCACATAGTTGCTATATCCCTGTGTAGTGAGAAGAGTCGTTTTGACAAAAGTTTTCCACAAGAATTTGAGTATTGATACCTGGTTACCATGGCAACCAAAATTTCTGCACAAAATACCCAGAATACACATTTACACATGTTTCCTCACTATCCTGTGTGGTTTAAGTGGAATCAGTTCACAGGTTTATGAGGAGTAATCTGGACAAAATTTCCCCTAACTAGGATTGACTTTGACAGTGGGTGTTGGGTAGATCTTTTATATTTGTAACTTCAATTGATCACCAACCAGATACTGGTATAGAGACTCTTTAACAAGCATTCAAACTTTACTGATCTACAAGAAGATCCTCAACATTTCTTACAAGAATTACTTCTGTAAACAGGTAGATTGTGAAGATTTTTCACTATAACATTGACATGAAGACTCTTAAGTAATATCAAATGGGGATAAAAGATTAGAAACAAATTGCGACAGACGCAATTGGACTTCCCAGCAGAACTATTAAACAGGAAAAGCTCACTCAGTCCATTATCAATGATATTTTTCTATTTATCGGTACAACAAATTTATTATCAAACCTGCAGTGACAGTTTTTTCAATATCTACCACAAATTCTACATACAAAATCAATAACCAAGTACTTTTTTTCTTTTCCGTACACAAATTTCCTCTCTCTCATACAAGGTTTCTTAATCACCAGTACACTGACACCTGATTGGTATAGATAAGTGCCCCTGGGGCCAGGCCAGACGTACCCCCCTGGGGCTATAGTAACACAGCACTAACACTGCTGGTCCTTAGTATGACTATACACTATATTGATCACATGACATCATTCCCCACTCCAAAGGCTACACACAACATTAGTACTGCTGTTCCGAAGGAGATGTTATCACCACGGAAACAGATTTAACCCTGGAACTCTCTGGGATCTGTCTTCAGGTTAGGGTTACAGCAGACTATAGCACCCTTACGGACAGGATCGAGGATCGGACAGGAGAATCAGAGGTTAAGTGGTGAGTTTTACACTGATGATTGAGTGGTGACTGTTATAGACCATGTACTATAGGACCCAGTCAGTCCATTGTTCTAGTGAGGGTTACAATTAAGGCTGTAGTAGCTAGCGGTTTGTGTTTGTTTCCTGGTTACTAGATTATAACAGTATCAGTACAGTAAACCATCACTGGTATATAGTAGCTACCACCCTTACACAGATTTACGCCCCTGGCTATAGACCTGTACAGGTTTATATACCACACCAATGACTGACGGAATGCCAGCCCTCTATAGTCAACATGGATTCCAGTTTTGATACACACATTATTAAGATTCATGATATGTGCAATGATGCTGGGCAAGGCAGATGTGTATAGCTCAGTACAAACATTAGATGTGTTTGTAACTATTCCGTTAAATAATACATAACACAGTGGTAAACTGCTACTGGTTATTATGATAGTGTGTTGATGGAGGCTGTAATAACCAGCTGATGGCTCAGGGGCAGAGTGAGAAGGGCGGCTGAGGTAGGAGCATGTTTTGGTGATGTATGTATATATATAAGAGAGATATTCTGGTCATTAGTGTTAAATGTTTGTTGTTAAATAAGCTACAGAATGAGTTATTTGATTAATTAGTTGATGATTTAACTGTATGGAGGAATCTTAGTGTATATATATAGCTGCATCACGTAAAGTGGTCTTGATCAGCTTAACACATTAAGTAGGGCATAGCCAAGAGCAATGGTCATTATAACAAGGCATCAAACAACATAGACCTGGTCACAAACAATGGTCTGTATGAGTGAGTATACCTTGTATCTTGTCAATAGCTTCATTCTCTGATTTAATTGGACAAGCTAAAATGTCAGCCAAAGTCTTCAGGAGAGATACATTCTAATCAATTCAAGGCTATGTGATTGGTCAGTTTTACTGGCTAGGATTTCATTTAAACTCACAACAAACAAATTCAAATAAAATTTCTGAACTCATATCTAAAACATCTGTGAAATGACCAATAGAATTCCCATGGTATAATATTTCCGTCACAGCATCTTATAGAGAAGCTCACTTACAGAGACTGTTCTATATACTGTATATCAAAAGAGTGTCTTGTGAAATTGACGAGTAGAAACAATGATAAATGGCAGCTATTGACGACTGCAGTACCAACAGGCTGTGAATAATTGAGGAGAAAACATGGATGGTCTGTTATAGAGCTTCCCAGGAACTTGGTGCATATTACATAACTCAACAAGGCATAGCACCTGGGTTTTTTCTACAAATATTTTTTAGGGCGGAGAGAGATCAAAGATCAGTGCAACAAATTTTAGAAATCTTCTGGTCTATTTTGGGTTTCTATAGAATGGATACAATGTGGTTCTGAACAGTTCAGCTAGAAGGCAAGGATGTGCAGTATGAAATACAGATCAATAAATAGTTCATCACTCTCAGCACCAGAGTATAATAACCCAGGCAAAGTGGCTTCACAATATCTTTATTTACTTTTGTGTTTATATGAGAAACAAATCATTCAACTTGTTTATATTGATTAATAATGATTTAAAGTAATTTCTGAGGATAAGTATCCAATATATATATAACCATGTTATTCTGTGTCCCCAATATCACCACATCATTCTCTGTAACCCCTCACCATCATAGATTTAGAGGTAAAGAAATACAAAATGTGGATTTTTTCTTCATGTTTACACACATACAATGTATAGAGGCTAATATGCCTGAATTTCAAAAGAAAGAAATATTTCACTATGAAAGTAGGATTATTTTTTGTCATTGTTTTCTCCTCCAAGGTCTCACTCAGCCTCTCCCTCGGAAACGAACACAACCAATTTGGTACAACTGACTACTCAACAGATCCTGATACAAAATGCTAATAATGCCTTCATACACACTGAACGATAAGTCTTTCAGATTTTTTCCTAAGACCTCAACTCACTTTACCAAGGCAGAACATGTTCTTAGTCGAGGCATACTCCATTCCGATTCTATTAAAATTTATTAAGCTGCTCTAAATGAACAGTTTTTTAAATGAAAATTTGACAGAAGGACAATAGACTAATACATATATTTCAATTTAAAACACAAGTAAAATGAAAGTTGTACAAACCAGAAAGTAAAATCTATGAGCCATGTTTAAAAACTGATGGTGGCTAACATTGTGATCTTAAAACATTACATCATTAGGGTGATGTGTATTCTCAGAATACCAAATCAAGTAGGTATACTTAAGTCTGTGGACAGAAAGGCGGAAGTCCTCAGCGGGTCCCTTCATACAAATCATTTACACATCATTCAAATCTCCTAGCGACTTTCATGGCAAGTGATCTTTAGACTTTAAGACAATCTAAAACCACTATGAAATAGGATCGTAACAATCTCAAATTGGGTAGATATTCTACAGCATAACAGGAAACCAAGAGTGCCTTTACTTTGATTGTGAAAACTCCAGAATATCTTCCTGTACCAATCCAACTTTGATGGACAGTGATAACATCACAGCTGTGTTGTGTTTGGATTTTATTGGGTTTGATTCCCCTGTCAGATTTGTAATGGGAACATTAAAAGTACTAATTCAGTCAACTGTATTGAACCTTACAGGTGTTATCTCCCCTTGTACAAAGTTATCTCCCCTGTTAAGTACTGATCTCCCCTGGTAAGGAGTTATCTCCCCCTGTAAGAAGTAATCTCCCTAGTTATCTCCCCTGGTAAATAGTGATCTACCCTGGTAAGTAGGGATCTCCCCTGGTAAGTAGTGATCTCCCCTGGTAATTAGTTATCTCCGCTGGTAAATAGTTATCTCCCCTGGTAAGTAGTTATCTCCCCTGGTAAGTAGTTATCTCCCCTGGTAAGTAGTTATCTCCCATGGAAGTAGTTATCTCCCCTGGTAAGTAGTTATCTCCCCTGGTAAGTAGTTATCTCCCATGGAAGTAGTTATCTCCCCTGGTAAGTAGTTATCTCCCCTGGTAAGTAGTTATCTCCCATGGAAGTAGTTATCTCCCCTGGTAAGTAGTTATCTCCCCTGGTAAGTAGTTATCTCCCCTGGTAAGTAGTTATATCTCCTGGTAAGTAGTTATCTCCCCTGGTAAGTAGTTATATCTCCGGTAAGTAGTTATATCTCCTGGTAAGTAGTTATCTCTCCTGGTAAGTAGTTATATCTCCTGGTAAGTAGTTATCTCTCCTGGTAAGTAGTTATATCTCCTGGTAAGTAGTTATCTCTCCTGGTAAGTAGTTATCTCTCCTGGTAAGTAGTTATATCTCCGGTAAGTAGTTATATCTCCGGTAAGTAGTTATATCTCCTGGTAAGTAGTTATCTCTCCTGGTAAGTAGTTATCTCCCCTGGTAAGTAGTTATATCTCCTGGTAAGTAGTTATCTCTCCTGGTAAGTAGTTATATCTCCTGGTAAGTAGTTATCTCTCCTGGTAAGTAGTTATCTCCCCTGGTAAGTAGTTATATCTCCTGGTAAGTAGTTATCTCTCCTGGTAAGTAGTTATATCTCCTGGTAAGTAGTTATATCTCCTGGTAAGTAGTTATATCTCCTGGTAAGTAGTTATATCTCCGGTAAGTAGTTATATCTCCTGGTAAGTAGTTATCTCTCCTGGTAAGTAGTTATATCTCCTGGTAAGTAGTTATCTCTCCTGGTAAGTAGTTATATCTCCTGGTAAGTAGTTATCTCTCCTGGTAAGTAGTTATCTCCCATGGAAGTAGTTATCTCCCCTGGTAAGTAGTTATCTCCCCTGGTAAGTAGTTATCTCCCATGGAAGTAGTTATCTCCCCTGGTAAGTAGTTATCTCCCCTGGTAAGTAGTTATCTCCCATGGAAGTAGTTATCTCCCCTGGTAAGTAGTTATCTCCCCTGGTAAGTAGTTATCTCCCCTGGTAAGTAGTTATATCTCCTGGTAAGTAGTTATCTCCCCTGGTAAGTAGTTATATCTCCGGTAAGTAGTTATATCTCCTGGTAAGTAGTTATATCTCCTGGTAAGTAGTTATATCTCCTGGTAAGTAGTTATATCTCCTGGTAAGTAGTTATCTCCCCTGGTAAGTAGTTATCTCCCATGGAAGTAGTTATCTCCCCTGGTAAGTAGTTATATCTCCTGGTAAGTAGTTATCTCTCCTGGTAAGTAGTTATATCTCCTGGTAAGTAGTTATCTCCCCTGGTAAGTAGTTATCTCCCCTGGTAAGTATTTATATCTCCTGGTAAGTAGTTATCTCCCCTGGTAAGTAGTTATCTCCCCTGGTAAGTATTTATATCTCCGGTAAGTAGTTATCTCCCCTGGTAAGTAGTTATATCTCCGGTAAGTAGTTATATCTCCTGGTAAGTAGTTATCTCCCCTGGTAAGTAGTTATATCTCCTGGTAAGTAGTTATCTCTCCTGGTAAGTAGTTATATCTCCTGGTAAGTAGTTATCTCCCCTGGTAAGTAGTTATCTCCCCTGGTAAGTATTTATATCTCCGGTAAGTAGTTATCTCCCCTGGTAAGTAGTTATCTCCCCTGGTAAGTAGTTATCTCCCCTGGTAAGTAGTTATCTCCCCTGGTAAGTAGTTATCTCCCCTGGTAAGTAGTTATATCTCCGGTAAGTAGTTATCTCCCCTGGTAAGTAGTTATCTCCCCTGGTAAGTAGTTATCTCCCCTGGTAAGTAGTTATATCTCCTGGTAAGTAGTTATATCTCCGGTAAGTAGTTATATCTCCTGGTCAGTAGTTATCTCCCCTGGTAAGTAGTTATCTCCCCTTGTAAGTAGTTATCTCCCCTGGTAAGTAGTTATATCTCCTGGTAAGTAGTTATCTCCCCTGGTAAGTAGTTATATCTCCTGGTAAGTAGTTATCTCCCCTGGTAAGTAGTTATATCTCCTGGTAAGTAGTTATATCTCCTGGTAAGTAGTTATATCTCCGGTAAGTAGTTATATCTCCTGGTAAGTAGTTATATCTCCGGTAAGTAGTTATATCTCCGGTAAGTAGTTATCTCCCCTGGTAAGTAGTTATCTCCCCTGGTAAGTAGTTATATCTCCGGTAAGTAGTTATCTCCCCTGGTAAGTAGTTATATCTCCGGTAAGTAGTTATCTCCCCTGGTAAGTAGTTATATCTCCGGTAAGTAGTTATCTCCCCTGGTAAGTAGTTATATCTCCGGTAAGTAGTTATATCTTCGGTAAGTAGTTATATCGCCTGGTAAGTAGTTATATCTCCTGGTAAGTAGTTATATCTCCGGTAAGTAGTTATCTCTCCTGGTAAGTAGTTATCTCCCCTGGTAAGTAGTTATCTCCCCTGGTAAGTAGTTATCTCCCCTGGTAAGTAGTTATATCTCCGGTAAGTAGTTATATCTCCTGGTAAGTAGTTATATCTCCGGTAAGTAGTTATATCTTCGGTAAGTAGTTATATCTCCTGGTAAGTAGTTATATCTCCCGGTAAGTAGTTATATCTACTCGTAAGTAGTTATATCTCCTCGTAAGTAGTTATATCTCCTGGTAAGTAGTTATATCTCCTGGTAAGTAGTTATATCTCCTGGTAAGTAGTTATCTCCCCTGGTAAGTAGTTATATCTCCTGGTAAGTAGTTATCTCCCCTGGTAAGTAGTTATATCTCCTGGTAAGTAGTTATATCTCCTGGTAAGTAGTTATATCTCCTGGTAAGTAGTTATCTCCCCTGGTAAGTAGTTATCTCCCATGGAAGTAGTTATCTCCCCTGATAAGTAGTTATATCTCCTGGTAAGTAGTTATCTCCCCTGGTAAGTAGTTATATCTCCTGGTAAGTAGTTATCTCCCCTGGTAAGTAGTTATCTCCCCTGGTAAGTAGTTATATCTCCTGGTAAGTAGTTATCTCCCATGGAAGTAGTTATCTCCCCTGGTAAGTATCATATCATGATAATAATGTAGTTTATTTTGTTCTTGAACAGAAAAGGCATAAAAAAAAAATTAAAAGTTATATTTGTTTTACTACGATATCAATGCCAGAAGCGTTATTTATAAAGTATAATATTAAGAATTTAGAAATGAAATTTGTGTCATAAATTAATAAACATTTCATGATGAAGTAACTTCTCTTGTAGACCCTATCTTTTTTGTGTGATCCACTAAGATTGGATCTGTATTGGCTCCCATCTTATGGATTACGATATAATGAAAATTTTTATGCAGTTTTCATTTACTTTATATTTAATACATTGAAAGTTCTTTCCTTGAAATAAAATATTGTATTTTCCATATTATAACTTCAAACATGATGCTTAAAACTAGCACTATAATTCCAGTTAAGCTAGCAACACAACATCACGGTTACATGTGTTTCTAGTGCAAGCGTTGATGTTCCTCTCTCAGTAAGCTCCTGTTTTATTTTGGGGCAGATCCTAAATCAGTCATGACAATACTCTTACTTACATCATAAATAGCGTATGAGTAACAACATCCTGTTAGCTAATACTAGGAACTACTCCATGTTCACTAAAAATCAATGAGAACTGTTACTATTTATAGCCATTGGCAACGGATACAGATGCTGCACAAAGAAGCACATCAAACACTGCTGATGGTTTTAAAACACATGCTTCACATACACAGTCTGTTTATACTTCAGAAGAGGTATGATTTAAGTTTATACTTCAGAAGAGGTATAATTCAAGTTTATACTTCAGAAGAGGTATAATTCAAGTTTATACTTCAGAAGAGGTATGATTTTATTTAAAAACATGTCTGTAATTGTTTGACAGTGATTTCCTTACAATGTTGCATGATTTTTAATACACTTTTAGTAATGTAGGCCATTTTATTCACTTGTAGAATAACAGTGTATACTTTTATAAACAAAATGTTTCTTTTCTGTTGTAGATGAGGCCTCCATGTGAAGACATGAACATTTGATAATCATCCTACTGAAGAACATTGACTTGTGGATAGTGTCAAACTTTAACAGTATTGTTGTGTGTCAACAATATACATTCTTGGAAACCATTATACATTCTTAGAAACAACTTCATACAATCTACAAAACAGTGTCAATATTATACATTCTTAAAGTGTGCGTTAGCAAGAGATTGTTTGTGTGGCATCACAATTCATATTATATAAGAGCAGGCAAAAAAGGGAAATCAAAATGGAGTGTTCCTATATTTTACGTTTGATAGCGTTCACCACGTCGTTGATTGTAGACTCCATTGACACGATCAGTGACTGGCTTCTGTACCACGATGTTGTTGAGGTGAAGGAAGGCCTAGTTTTCGGCCACTTTGAAAATGACCTCATTAAAGCTTTGTTTGCCTTCTCTATCATTGGCTCGTGTTTGTTCCTGTTTGAAATCATTACGTTAGCCGTTAATCTGACCCGGGATGACCTTCCCACACTTCTTTTAGACATGGCTGCTTTGCTCGTCATCTGGGTGGAGGACGTTCCCCAAATCATCATCAACGTTGTCATAGTTGCATGCCGAGATCAACCAATCAGCGTTGTTCAGATCATTAAGGCCAGTATCTGTATGTTCGGAGCTTTGATGAAGCTTGTGATTGCCATAGTTCGTTTCTGGTACTGGAGGCGGAAGGAGGAGAAGATCGGCTCAAAGCAAACTCAGTGTGTCAACAAATGGGTGCGAATCATCACCTTTCCTGGAATTCTTTTGGTAATACTCGGATCCATCATGGTATTTTCATTTACACAGCTCACTTGGGACAATGCAGATGGCAGTCTCAAGTTCCAGAATCCTCGCCGACTCCTGGACGGTGAATACAACACAGACAAATACTTTGATCAGGTTGGTGTGTATGCTAACTTGGCATCTCAAGATGGTGGACCAAATGTTGGCATGGCAACAGAGGAATGGGTCCGATTGGTGGACATTAATGACTTTGGGGAAAGGAAAAATACCATAGTTACTCATGTTGTGTTTGGTGTAGGGGCGAGCAGGTTTCTCTCAGTACAAAAACCACCAGGATCTCTGTCAAAAGCAAATGTCTCTGAATGCTACATTAAAAATGGTGAATTTTGGGACTTACAGAATTCATTTGATAGATGTCCCATCCAAAACCAACGCACAGTGTCTGCTGTGATTGAGCTTAGATTTGTTGAACCCGAGGGTCATCTACTACTGGGAGACATAGAGTATAACTCAAAAGTTTATCTGGATGATAGGTGTAACAATGTAATTATCCCCGCCACCCCACTTCCACGCCTCACCTTACGTTACTTCAAATCGAGACTGGCCATCTTGTCTGGAGTGCACCACTTGGTGGTGCCGGTATCAGTGACGGAAAGTATGTTTTACTCCACGTCACACTTACAGCCTATCACAGAAATATGGAAGACAGGCTTTCTGGGCTGTAAGTTCACCGGGAAGTCACAACCTACTCACAACCCTGACCTGTCTGTACCTTGTCTATAATATAGGTATCTAGTATCTACATAGAGCTATATAAGTGCTAAAAATCCCAATTTTGTGTACATGTCTCCTCTATGCATGTACTATTTCCAGTTACAACATTACTTAATGTGCGAGCAAATTAAAGTTTTTGAGAAAATAAGTTCTCAAGTTCTTCTCGTGTCATTATCAACTTCTTCTCACATAGTCGGCCAACGATAATGAGTTTATCATGTTACCAGTAGGTTGTATAAAGCAGTATATAGATGATAAAGTTCTTTATAATTGTTTAACTGGTAAAACCTGCATTATATCTACTTAAGCTTTCTTTATATGTTCATCGTTTAAATCTGTCCTTGGCCTTCTCTACATATGTTTCTAGTGAAACCTGCATTTATAGCTACTTTGGCCTTCTTTATAGGTTCATCCTGTTAATTCTTCATTTATGACTGCTTCAGCCTTTTCTGTATCTAATGCAGGTGTATTAATGTCTTTTCATACATTTTTTATAATAAGTTGAAAAAAGGGACCATATACATGTAGTTGATCTCCAAAACTGTAGAAAGGTTCTGCAAAGACCTTATATTTGTATTGTAATGACATATGTCAATATTCACAAAATGTTTTGTTTGGTAGAAATATGAAATTGTTTGTACTACTATATATTCTGATAATGTTTTTATGATACAAGTTGTTTTTTAATACATTGTACCCATTTTACACTTCTCAAAAATGAAGTACACATCCTACGTTTTTGAATATAAAGCATTAGACCATTAATTGAATCTTTAATTACCTATGTAAAATTTGTGTTTTTTTTTTCCAAAATTTGAACATCTGATACAGATTTGTTTGTTTGTTAGGTTGTTTTAACAGGGACTGTCCCTACATCTGTTTTATACGATTGTTTTATTGTTTTACCTGTACATTTTATTGTTTTATTAGGATTATATCTGAATTGCTATTGTTTTACACAAAGGTAAAACCAGTTTTATTTTTACCAGTTTCTTGATGTTGATGGCAATTAGGTGATGACCTACCAAATTTTAAGTTTACGGTGGTCCATCATGATTATATGGACACAAATGACTTGTACTGGCTTCACTCCACATCACCAGTAAAACTCTATTGACAACAGTATAATCACAATATATCGCAGCAGATTACAAAATACTGAAGGATTACCCCCATTCTAAGTGATTTTGACTACAACCATAGAATCAAAAGTACAGGAAGTACTGAAGGAGGTGGTATTCAGATGTTTGGACATGTTAAATAATGAAATGTGAAAGGTGCATTTTTTAACAAGCAATTATAGATGCAAAAGTACACAATTGTTGATATACATGCATGAACAATTATTAACTATAGTTACCCACTTATGAATCAACGAAAATAATCTTCACCCAAAACTATTTTCAAATGACTGACATAAACAACACTCAACTCTTCAATTAAATCTAGTTTTCATTCTGCTCAAAACAATGATGGACGGATGATGGACGCCGCACCATGGCATAAGCTCATTGGCCATCGGGCCAGGTGAGCTAATAAAGGAATCAATTTACGAAAGCACTGACAGACAGACAGACACAGTGATCACTTTGCGGGACCCTAATAAAACATACTGTATGTACAGCTTGTATTGATATCTTACCGGTCCTCAGAGTCTAAACTTAATGAATGTAACAGCATTAAGTGCAATATCAAGTAAATGTATTTGGTATTGAAGAGAAGTATAACTGTGGCTTAGTTGTCGGACAGCGTTACCGGAAATCAAGTTTCTGTACCTGTCGTAATTTAAGCTAAGCGCACGGCGACGAATATTAAGATTAGACACACTATCACTAATTTCAGACTCTGTGTTATTCCTGTTTTTGTCACCACCAACAACAAACTTTTAACATGAATAGAGTTTGATTTAATCATATTTAAGAAGTGTTCCGTTTGTCCGTACCCAAATGTCCTATATTAGAGTCAGTATGGAGATTACTGCTAGGGGTCTTAAACTCTGTACATCTACTTTTACCCAATCTCTATATGAATTGTGAACAACGCCTCCATAATAAACAATGATTTGAAAGATGATTTTTAATATTTTTTTCCAATTATATCTCCTTAAATGTGGGAGTAATTGCGTGATTGAAGATTCTTATTTGGTGCTTTTATACTTCAATATTCATGTTCATTATATTTTCATATGTAGTGATACACTTAACAGTTTACTTTCAATTGAAACAAAATTATTGTGTTTGTAGTGGATGAAAAATATTTATGACAACACACTTTTAAGTCAGTGATAACTGGACATTGAGTGACTTAGACATAAGTTTGTGAAGTGTACCTTTTTATTTCATAAATGAACATGTTAAACTATAATAGAATATTGTACTGGTTGATAAACTGATTTTGTGTAAAGATACTTTAAAAAAATAATTAACTCGAGTGACATAAATTCTATATCCAACAACCACTCATTGTGTAACCTCTATTTATTTCATAAATGAACATGTTAAACTATGATAAAATATTGTACTGGTTGACAAACTGATTTTGTGTAAAGATCACTACTATAGATACACTGGTTCATTGTACATGTATGTGTGATTTTAGGGCCACACATTTGTTTACACTACAGGGAACAAAGGATTTAAAAGTTACATTTTTCAGTGTAGGAATTTTATTTAAATTTCATGTCTCATACCAAATATTTCCCAATAAATGATTTTCACCTTACTTTTTGTTTTTAGTTACTTATTTTGAAGTGAAATGGTATTCTACTGAATCTGTCCTTGAAGACGTAGATAAGCTATATTAATCAAATGACACCTACGGTAAGTGAGACTTTTCATTGACATTATAAATTCACCTTCCTTTTTGTTTTTAGTTACTTAATTTTTCTGGTTACTAAATCTGCCCTAGAAGACATGGATAAGCTATATTACATCTGTAATTAAATGACTTTTCATTGACATTATAAAACACTACTAGACTACCCAGTAATACAGTCTTTTATCACAAGAAATTCACAGAAGTGGGTGTGTCACCTGTGTGACCAACAGCAGAAAGACTATATACAGATTAGGTGTTTTGGTTATTTAGACGAAGTTGCTTGAAGATTTGAAGTTATTTGACTTATCAGACTGTGACCCTGAAAGCTTCATGCATAATATCACTATTATCAGTATGCCTTTAAAGAAAGTTTACAGATGGCGCACTGCAGACGTCGGACGACGAAGGACGAAGCACCATGGCTATATGTCATTCTAACTCTTTCAGTCCGATGACCTAAACATGGCTATTTATTCATAATGATATTCATTAATCAGTGTCACAATAAACAACCATACAGTCAAAAAAACTTGCATGCTCCATCTGATCATGTAACTTTCAATGCCAAAATGAAAGTTTGGAAAGTATTTTTAATCCAATCACTGCATTGTAGCCTAAACACCAAGGAATCTGTAATCAGTACACCAGAAAATGTATCCAGATTTAGAGACCAGACCTAAGTGACACTTATAAAAATTAACACCTCATCAACACAGCCTGCTCACCAATAATTATCCTACAATCTCTCGATTCATTATAAGTGTCATACTATGATTACAAACTCCTGTAAACCCATGAACTGGCACACCAGTCCTAGGTTGTGATTTTACCTGTAGAACCAACTTACACAAGACTATGCACAGTGACCAATTTTCCAGCAAGATCATATCAGCAGCGTTCCGGAAAGAACAATGTGCCATTCATTCAAGTCATGCAACTGACTTATATCGTGAGTACTCAAAAGTGTTAAAATTCCTGAAGTTTGATTCTTAATTTCTGAACTTATATTTAATTTATAGAAATATTTATGAGTGGACGTGAACTGCTCAATGAGGATGATATTTACCGCAGCATTGCGTCAAATATATTTTTTTCGAGAAATCCAGAATAAACCAGGAAGACTGTGAGGTGAGCGATATTTTTCATATCAGATATAAGCTGTTGAAATCAATATCTAACTTGAATATGAATTTGCTTGAGTTTGAATTTTTTTGATGTGAATTTGTTTGAGTGTGAATTAAGAGTTTTGGCAGGGACTGATGAAATACTGTGAGTTTAAAGACGGGTCTTTGATTCTACAAGGTTTGAGAAAACGAAGTTCAACTGTATGTTCTCACAACAAACATTATGTTGATAAAAATTTTATACATCTGTCATCTGGGAAAAAGAGTCAATTATCAACAAGAGACCCAGAGGGCCTGTATCACTCACCTGGACACATTGGTATCTAGGAAATTATTAGGAAAAAAAAGATTGCTGAGAATTCTCGACGCGCATTTCCCTCTTTTTGATGCAGAAAAAAACGCTTAAAATACCATTTTTACCTTCATTTCAAACATTCGAAAGATCCGAAATGGCATTTTCTAAATTTTTAACCATTGTAAAATATATCCAGATTCGTCATTTTGCATTGACGCTAAAATTGGGGCGGTAATATTTTACTTTTACTTTTATTATATTTTTCCAAAATAGGAGCGGTAAATCCGACGAACAATAAATCAAATTGGTATGGCCTTAGTACTTTATGACTAGTAGCCATTAAATAGACTTTTCCTCTATTTCCCCTATGGGAATAAATACGGGTATAAATTACATAGGATTATATAGAGGCCTAATAGGGGATTTTGAAAACTTTGTGAAATGTGGAAGATTGTTAAATCTGACTTCGTGAAATGTGGAGTTTACTGTAGATTACACACATCTACAATGTATAAGGATTATTGCCAACAAGTTTCCTTAGAATTCCCTCAGCAGTTTTGGAGGAGTAGCTGGTACATCATTGTGTCTACAGATAGATGGATCTAATTCCAGTACAGCAACCTTAACTTCGCTGCAAGGCGGTATAATTATTCTGTAACATCATTAAACACAGAACTTCAAAGACAAAGAACATTACTAAAAGTCAACAAAGTTCCTTATCTTCAAGCTTTTTACAGGAAAGCAATTTTACAAAGTTCAGGGTAAAATCATCCTTAATTTCTGTAATGCTTTCCTATGAATTTTTTAAGTTGAGGAACGTTGATGAACTGGGCCTGGTCAACTATTTTGCATTCATTATTGACAAATATGTTTTTGTTTTAAATATGTTTGTATTTCATTGAGTGTTTTCCTTAGAATGTCCCATGATTTTCAAAACACTTAAGACGGCATTTTCATAACTTGTACATAACAGTGTATACTATTTTATAAAACAACATTTTTTTCTGTTGCAGATGAAACCTCCATGTAGATTAAGACATCAACATTTAAATTTGATATCCAAGGTTATTTGACTCTACCAATTATTATTATCTGCTTAACGGCCAATCTACACAGGAAAGGGCCAGCAATTCTTCTCAACAACATCGACTTGAGGATAATATCGAACATAATAGTATTCTTCTGAAGTGTGAACATTACACAATCTTATTAACAAAGCCAACATTATACATTCTTGTAAAAGGTGTGTGTTATCAATGGTGTATACAAGCCCTAGCAAACAAGAGCAGCAAAAAAACAATCAGAAAATGGACAACTCCAAAATTATTCGTGTTATAGTCTTCATACTGACGTTAATCATAGACTCTATTGATTTGGCCAGTGACTGGTTACTGTACCATGACGTTGTTGGGGCGAAGGAAGGCCTAGTTTTTGGCCACTTTGAAAATCACCTCATTAAAGCTTTGTTTGCCTTTTCTATCATTGGCACATTTTTATTTCTGTTTGAAATCATCACTTTAGCCATTAATCTGTCGCAGAACGACACTTCCGACCTCAAACTCCTTTTAGACTTGGCTGCTTTGCTCGTCATCTGGTTGGAGGACATCCCCCAAATCATCATCAACATTGTCATAGTTGCATGCCGAGATCAGCAAATCAGCGTATTTCAGATCACTAAGGCCATTATCTGTATATTTGGAGCTATAATGAGGCTTGCGAAAACAATATTTCTTATCTGTAGGGAGAAAAATGATATCCAAGAAGTGGTGAGAGGATACACCATTTTTGGGATTATTTTGGTAATACTTGGATCTATCATAGTGTTTTCATTTACACAGTTCACTTGGAACAACGCAGACGGCAGCCTCAAATTCAATAATCCTCAACAACTTCTGGAAGCTGAATATGACACAGACAAATACTTTGATCAGGTTGGTGTGTATGCTAACTTGGCATCCAAAGATGGTGGACCAAATGTTGGCATGGCAACAGAGGAATGGGTCCGATTGGTGGACATTAATGACTTTGGGGGAAAAACCATTGTTACTCATGTTGTGTTTGGTGTAGGGGCTAACAGGTCTCTCTCAGTACAAAATCCACCAGGATCCCCGGCAAATGTCTCCGAATGCTACATAAAAAATGGTGAATTTTGGGACTTACCGAGTTCATTTGACAGATGTTCCATCCAAAACCAACCCACAGTGTCCGCTGTGATTAAGCTGAAATTCGTTAAACCTACCAGCCATCTGCTGCTGGGAGACATAGAGTACAACTCAAAAGTTTATCTGGATGATGAATGTAACAATGTAACGATCCCCGCCACACCACTTCCACGCCTCACCTTACGTTACTTCAAACTGAGGGAGACCATCTTGTCTGAAGGCAAGCACTTGGTGGTGCCAGTATCTGTGACGGAAAGTAAGTTTTACTCCATGTCACACTTACAATCTGTCGAAGAAACATGGATAACAGGCTTCATTGGTTGTAAGTTCACAGGAAAGTCACAACCTACCCACAACACAGACCTGTCTGTTCCTTGTCTATAGTCACAACCTACACAACACTGACCTGTCTGTGCCTTGTCTATAGTCACAACCTACACAACACTGACCTGTCTGTATCTTGTCTATAGTCACAACCTACACAACACAGACCTGTCTGTACCTTGTCTATAGTCACAACCTACACAACACAGACCTGTCAGTACCTTGTGTATAGTCACAACCTACCCACAACACTGACCTGTTTGTACCTTGTCTATAGTCACAACCTACACAACACCGACCTATCTGTACCTTGTCTATAGTCACAACCTACACAACACTGACCTGTCTGTACCTTGTCTATAGGTATCTTGTCTATAGTCACAACCTACACAACACCGACCTATCTGTACCTTGTCTATAGTCACAACCTACACAACACAGACCTGTCAGTACCTTGTGTATAGTCACAACCTTCACAACACCGACCTGTCTGTACCTTGTCTATAGTCACAACCTACCCACAACACTGACCTGTCTGTACCTTGTCTATAGTCACAACCTACACAACACTGACCTGTCTGTACCTTGTCTATAGTCACAACCTACACAACACAGACCTGTCTGTACATTGTCTATAGTCACAACCTACACAACACCGACCTGTCTGTACCTTGTCTATAGTCACAACCTACACAACACTGACCTGTCTGTACCTTGTCTATAGTCACAACCTACACAACACTGACCTGTCTGTACCTTGTCTATAGGTATCTTGTCTATAGTCACAACCTACACAACACCGACCTATCTGTACCTTGTCTATAGTCACAACCTACACAACACAGACCTGTCTGTACCTTGTCTATAGTCACAACCTACACAACACTGACCTGTCTGTACCTTGTCTATAGTCACAACCTACACAACACAGACCTGTCTGTACATTGTCTATAGTCACAACCTACACAACACCGACCTATCTGTACCTTGTCTATAGTCACAACCTACACAACACTGACCTGTCTGTACCTTGTCTATAGGTATCTTGTCTATAGTCACAACCTACACAACACTGACCTGTCTGTACCTTGTCTATAGTCACAACCTACACAACACTGACCTGTCTGTACCTTGTCTATAGTCACAACCTACACAACACAGACCTATCTGTACCTTGTCTATAGGTATCTTGTCTATAGTCACAACCTACACAACACCAACCTGTCTGTACCTTGTCTATAATCACAACCTACACACAACACTGACCTGTCTGTACCTTGTCTATAGTCACAACCTACACAACACAGACCTGTCTGTACCTTGTCTATAGTCACAACCTACACAACACAGACCTGTCTGTACCTTGTCTATAGTCACAACCTACACAACACAGACTTGTCTGTACCTTGTCTATAGTCACAACCTACACAACACAGACCTGTCTGTACCTTGTCTATAGTCACAACCTACACAACACAGACCTGTCTGTACCTTGTCTATAGTCACAACCTACACAACACAGACCTGTCTGTACCTTGTCTATAGTCACAACCTACACAACACAGACCTGTCTGTACCTTGTCTATAGTCACAACCTACACAACACAGACCTGTCTGTACCTTGTCTATAGTCACAACCTACACAACACAGACCTGTCTGTACCTTGTCTATAGTCACAACCTACACAACACAGACCTGTCAGTACCTTGTGTATAGTCACAACCTACACAACACTGACCTGTCTGTACCTTGTGTATAGTCACAACCTACACAACACAGACCTGTCTGTACCTTGTCAATAGTCACAACCTACACACAACACAGACCTGTCTGTACCTTGTCTATAGTCACAACCTACACACAACACAGACCTGTCTGTACCTTGTCTATAGTCACAACCTACACAACACAGACCTGTCTGTACCTTGTCAATAGTCACAACCTACACAACACAGACCTGTCTGTACATTGTCTATAGTCACAACCTACACAACACAGACCTGTCTGTACATTGTCTATAGTCACAACCTACACAACACTGACCTGTCTGTACCTTGTCTATAGTCACAACCTACACAACACAGACCTGTCTGTACCTTGTCTATAGTCACAACCTACACAACACAGACCTGTCTGTACCTTGTCTATAGTCACAACCTACACAACACAGACCTGTCAGTACCTTGTGTATAGTCACAACCTACACAACACAGACCTGTCTGTACCTTGTCTATAGTCACAACCTACACAACACAGACCTGTCTGTACCTTGCTATAGTCACAACCTACACAACACCGACCTGTCTGTACCTTGTCTATAGTCACAACCTACACAACACAGACCTGTCTGTACCTTGTCTATAGTCACAACCTACACAACACAGACCTGTCTGTACCTTGTCTATAGTCACAACCTACACAACACAGACCTGTCTGTACCTTGTCTATAGTCACAACCTACACAACACAGACCTGTCTGTACCTTGTCTATAGTCACAACCTACACAACACAGACCTGTCTGTACCTTGTCTATATAGTCACAACCTACACAACACTGACCTGTCTGTACCTTGTCTATATAGTCACAACCTACACAACACAGACCTGTCTGTACCTTGTCTATAGTCACAACCTACACAACACAGACCTGTCTGTACCTTGTCTATAGTCACAACCTTCACAACACAGACCTGTCTGTACCTTGTCTATAGTCACAACCTTCACAACACTGACCTGTCTGTACCTTGTCTATAGTCACAACCTACACAACACAGACCTGTCTGTACCTTGTCTATAGTCACAACCTACACAACACAGACCTGTCTGTACCTTGTCTATAGTCACAACCTACACAACACTGACCTGTCTGTACCTTGTCTATAGTCACAACCTACCCACAACACTGACCTGTCTGTACCTTGTCTATAGTCACAACCTACACAACACAGACCTGTCTGTACCTTGTCTATAGTCACAACCTACACAACACAGACCTGTCTGTACCTTGTCTATAGTCACAACCAACACAACACTGACCTGTCTGTACATTGTCTATAGTCACAACCTACACAACACTGACCTGTCTGTACCTTGTCTATAGTCACAACCAACACAACACAGACCTGTCTGTACCTTGTCTATAGTCACAACCTACACAACACTGACCTGTCTGAACCTTGTCTATAGTCACAACCTACACAACACAGACCTGTCTGTACCTTGTCTATAGTCACAACCTACACAACACAGACCTGTCTGTACATTGTCTATAGTCACAACCTACACAACACAGACCTGTCTGTACATTGTCTATAGTCACAACCTACCCACAACACTGACCTGTCTGTACCTTGTCTATAGTCACAACCTACACAACACAGACCTGTCTGTACATTGTCTATAGTCACAACCTACACAACACAGACCTGTCTGTACCTTGTCTATAGTCACAACCTACCCACAACACAGACCTGTCTGTACCTTGTCTATAGTCACAACCTACACAACACTGACCTGTCTGTACCTTGTCTATAGTCACAACCTACACAACACTGACCTGTCTGTACCTTGTCTATAGTCACAACAAACACAACACAGACCTGTCTGTACCTTGTCTATAGTCACAACCTACACAACACAGACCTGTCTGTACCTTGTCTATAGTCACAACCTACACAAAACTGACCTGTCTGTACCTTGTCTATAGTCACAACCTACCCACAACACTGACCTGTCTGTACCTTGTCTATAGTCACAACCTACACAACACAGACCTGTCTGTACATTGTCTATAGTCACAACAAACACAACACAGACCTGTCTGTACCTTGTCTATAGTCACAACAAACACAACACAGACCTGTCTGTACCTTGTCTATAGTCACAACCTACCCACAACACTGACCTGTCTGTACCTTGTCTATAGTCACAACCTACACAACACCGACCTGTCTGTACCTTGTCTATAGTCACAACCTACACAACACAGACCTGTCTGTACCTTGTCTATAGTCACAACCTACACAACACAGACCTGTCTGTACCTTGTCTATAGTCACAACCTACACACCACAGACCTGTCTGTACCTTGTCTATAGTCACAACCTACACAACACAGACCTGTCTGTACCTTGTCTATAGTCACAACCTACACAACACAGACCTGTCTGTACCTTGTCTATAGTCACAACCTACACAACACAGACCTGTCTGTACATTGTCTATAGTCACAACCTACACAACACAGACCTGTCTGTACCTTGTCTATAGTCACAACCTACACAACACTGACCTGTCTGTACCTTGTCTTTATTCACAACCTACACAACACAGACCTGTCTGTACCTTGTCTATAGTCACAACCTACACAACACAGACCTGTCTGTACCTTGTCTATAGTCACAACCTACACAACACTGACCTGTCTGTACCTTGTCTATAGTCACAACCTACACAACACCAACCTGTCTGTACCTTGTCTATAGTCACAACCTACACAACACAGACCTGTCTGTACCTTGTCTATAGTCACAACCTACACAACACTGACCTGTCTGTACCTTGTCTTTATTCACAACCTACACAACACAGACCTGTCTGTACCTTGTCTATAGTCACAACCTACACAACACCGACCTGTCTGTACCTTGTCTATAGTCACAACCTACACAACACAGACCTGTCTGTACCTTGTCTATAGTCACAACCTACACAACACTGACCTGTCTGTACCTTGTCTATAGTCACAACCTACACAACACCAACCTGTCTGTACCTTGTCTATAGTCACAACCTACACAACACAGACCTGTCTGTACCTTGTCTATAGTCACAACCTACACAACACTGACCTGTCTGTACCTTGTCTTTATTCACAACCTACACAACACAGACCTGTCTGTACCTTGTCTATAGTCACAACCTACACAACACCGACCTGTCTGTACCTTGTCTATAGTCACAACCTACACAACACCGACCTGTCTGTACCTTGTCTATAGTCACAACCTACACAACACAGACCTGTCTGTACCTTGTCTATAGTCACAACCTACACAACACTGACCTGTCTGTACCTTGTCTTTATTCACAACCTACACAACACAGACCTGTCTGTACCTTGTCTATAGTCACAACCTACACAACACTGACCTGTCTGTACCTTGTCTATAGTCACAACCTACACAACACCAACCTGTCTGTACCTTGTCTATAGTCACAACCTACACAACACAGACCTGTCTGTACCTTGTCTATAGTCACAACCTACACAACACTGACCTGTCTGTACCTTGTCTTTATTCACAACCTACACAACACAGACCTGTCTGTACCTTGTCTATAGTCACAACCTACACAACACCGACCTGTCTGTACCTTGTCTATAGTCACAACCTACACAACACCGACCTGTCTGTACCTTGTCTATAGTCACAACCTACACAACACAGACCTGTCTGTACCTTGTCTATAGTCACAACCTACACAACACTGACCTGTCTGTACCTTGTCTTTATTCACAACCTACACAACACAGACCTGTCTGTACCTTGTCTATAGTCACAACCTACACAACACTGACCTGTCTGTACCTTGTCTATAGTCACAACCTACACAACACAGACCTGTCTGTACATTGTCAATAGTCACAACCTACACAACACAGACCTGTCTGTACCTTGTCTATAGTCACAACCTACACAACACAGACCTGTCTGTACCTTGTCTATAGTCACAACCTACACAACACAGACCTGTCTGTACCTTGTCTATAGTCACAACCTACACAACACAGACCTGTCTGTACCTTGTCTATAGTCACAACCTACACAACACAGACCTGTCTGTACCTTGTCTATAGTCACAACCTACACAACACAGACCTGTCTGTACCTTGTCTATAGTCACAACCTACACAACACAGACCTGTCTGTACCTTGTCTATAGTCACAACCTACACAACACAGACCTGTCTGTACATTGTCTATAGTCACAACCTACACAATAACACAGACCTGTCTGTACCTTGTCTATAGTCACAACCTACCCACAACACAGACCTGTCTGTACCTTGTCTATAGTCACAACCTACACAACACAGACCTGTCTGTACATTGTCTATAGTCACAACCTACACAACACAGACCTGTCTGTACATTGTCTATAGTCACAACCTACACAACACAGACCTGTCTGTACCTTGTCTATAGTCACAACCTACACAACACAGACCTGTCTGTACCTTGTCTATAGTCACAACCTACCCACAACACTGACCTGTCTGTACTTTGTCTATAGTCACAACCTACACAACACAGACCTGTCTGTACCTTGTCTATAGTCACAACCTACACAACACAGACCTGTCTGTACCTTGTCTATAGTCACAACCTACACAACACAGACCTGTCTGTACCTTGTCTATAGTCACAACCTACCCACAACACTGACCTGTCTGTACCTTGTCTATAGTCACAACCTACACAACACAGACCTGTCTGTACCTTGTCTATAGTCACAACCTACACAACACAGACCTGTCTGTACCTTGTCTATAGTCACAACCTACACAACACAGACCTGTCTGTACCTTGTCTATAGTCACAACCTACACAACACTGACCTGTCTGTACCTTGTCTATAGTCACAACCTACACAACACAGACCTGTCTGTACCTTGTCAATAGTCACAACCTACACAACACTGACCTGTCTGTACCTTGTCTATAGTCACAACCTACCCACAACACAGACCTGTCTGTACATTGTCTATAGTCACAACCTACACAACACAGACCTGTCTGTACATTGTCTATAGTCACAACCTACACAACACAGACCTGTCTGTACCTTGTCTATAGTCACAACCTACACACCACAGACCTGTCTGTACCTTGTCTATAGTCACAACCTACACAACACAGACCTGTCTGTACCTTGTCTATAGTCACAACCTACACAACACTGACCTGTCTGTACCTTGTCTATAGTCACAACCTACACAACACTGACCTGTCTGTACCTTGTCTATAGTCACAACCTACACAACACAGACCTGTCTGTACCTTGTCTATAGTCACAACCTACACAACACAGACCTGTCTGTACCTTGTCTATAGTCACAACCTACACAACACTGACTTGTCTGTACATTGTCTATAGTCACAACCTACACAACACAGACCTGTCTGTACATTGTCTATAGTCACAACCTACCCACAACACTGACCTGTCTGTACCTTGTCTATAGTCACAACCTACACAACACAGACCTGTCTGTACCTTGTCTATAGTCACAACCTACACAAAACTGACCTGTCTGTACCTTGTCTATAGTCACAACCTACACAACACAGACCTGTCTGTACCTTGTCTATAGTCACAACCTACACAACACCAACCTGTCTGTACCTTGTCTATAGTCACAACCTACACAACACAGACCTGTCTGTACCTTGTCTATAGTCACAACCTACACAAAACTGACCTGTCTGTACCTTGTCTATAGTCACAACCTACACAATAACACAGACCTGTCTGTACATTGTCTATAGTCACAACCTACACAACACAGACCTGTCTGTACATTGTCAATAGTCACAACCTACACAACACTGACCTGTCTGTACCTTGTCTATAGTCACAACCTACACACAACACAGACCTGTCTGTACCTTGTCTATAGTCACAACCTACACAACACAGACCTGTCTGTACCTTGTCTATAGTCACAACCTACACAACACAGACCTGTCTGTACATTGTCTATAGTCACAACCTACACAACACAGACCTGTCTGTACATTGTCTATAGTCACAACCTACACAACACAGACCTGTCTGTACATTGTCTATAGTCACAACCTACACAACACAGACCTGTCTGTACCTTGTCTATAGTCACAACCTACACAACACTGACCTGTCTGTACCTTGTCTATAGTCACAACCTACACAACACTGACCTGTCTGTACATTGTCTATAGTCACAACCTACACAACACAGACCTGTCTGTACATTGTCAATAGTCACAACCTACACACCACTGACCTGTCTGTACCTTGTCTATATTCACAACCTACACAACCCTGACCTGTCTGTACCTTGTCTATAATATAGGTGTCTAGTATCTATATAGAGCTATATAAGTGCAAAAAATCCCAATTTGACGAACCAGTCTCCTCTAGGCATGAACATTAGTACATATAAGTAATTTCTAGACAAGTAATTAATTAAAGATGTGTGTAGATTCTAACTCAGATTATTAGTTAACACTGTCATTTTCATACAAGTAGTTCTTTATGTAAAAGCTGTATGCATCAAAACTTTAGCCTTCTTAATATGTTCATCTCATTTAATCTTACTTAAGCCTTCTCCACATACAATGTCTAGTGAAACCTGAATATTTATAGCTACTTTGGCCTTCTTTATCTGTTCATTATATCTTCATTTATAACTGCTTTAGCCTTCTCTGTATCTAATGTAGGAGAATTAATGTCTTTGTAAAATTATGATATTGTAGAATAAGTAGAAAAATAAGGGACCATACTATTGATCTCCAAAGCTGCAGATACATTCTGAAAAGACCTATTTGTATAGTTATGGCATCTGTCGTTATTCACAGCAGTTTTTGTTTGGTAGAAATATCAAAGTTGTTTGTACTACTTTATACAATGTATTCTGATAAAATTTTAATATAGATTGTTTTGGACATCTATGCATGTGTATGCATGTGTGTATGTGTGTTTGTGTGCATGCAGGTGTACATGTGTGTGTGCACGTGTGTTTGTGCTAATGTATGTGTGTGTGAGGGTATGTATGTGTACATGTGTGATTTATGTGTATGTGCATGGATGTATGAACCCCTGTGTAATGGTTCTTAATATTAGTGCATGTCCATGTGTACTTACATGTGCACATGCATGTCTGTATGTGTATGTATGTGTGTGAACTATATGTTTATATATATTAATTTACCTGTGTGTGTATATCTACCTGTATCCTGGCTGTATGTGATACATTTATGTATTCGTTATATGTGCACATGTTTATTGTTGATGAATAAAAAAAAAAAAAAAAAAAAAGATTGTTTTGCCTACTGTGTACCCATTTTAAGTTTCTCACAAACGTAGCACACATCCTACTTTTTTTTTAGTACAAAGCATCAGACCATTAATTGAATCTTTAAATATGTATGTAATATTTCAAGTTTTATTTTTCTAATATCTGATACAGATTTGTTTGTTTCTTAGATTTTTTTACCGGGAACTGTCCCTACATCTGTTTTTTATGATTGTTTTTACCTGTACATTTTATTGTTTTATTAGGATTATATCTGATACAGATTTGTTTGTTTGTTAGATTATTTTACCTGGAACTGTCCCTACATCTGTTTTATACGATTGTTTTTACCTGTACATTTTATTGTTTTATTAGGATTATATCTGCAGTGATATTGTTTTACTCAAAGGTAAATCCAGTTTTGAAATACCTTTTTCACCAGTTTGGTGATGACAGTAAGGTGATAGCCATACCAAGTTCTGAACTTTACGGTGATACATCTCGATCATACTGTCACAAATTACAGGCTCCATTCAACATCACCAGTAAACCTCAAATGGTGATAATCACGATATAGCGCAGCAGATTTCAAAATACAGCAGGATTAATATTACACCCATTCAAAGTCCTATTGACTAAAACCACCGAAAAAACAATGATTGTAAGATGTTTTTAAATGTTTTCTTCCAATTCTTGGTCTCTGCTGTGGATTGGTGATATATATATTTATATATAATATTCAAAGCGAGGCTTTCTATCACTCTATTGTCAGTGATGTCAATTTCATGACGTGTCATTAACAATCACAATCTGGACAAATTTGTAGATGATATATTGTGGTTTTACTGTTGCAAATCATTTTGATTTTCAAAAATAACTGTTCTATAGAAGACACTGAACAGCTATGTACTGGTCATAGGGAAGTTTTACTGAAATAACATCAGAGTCGAATGACATATTTCAATCCATGGGTGTAGTATTTGGATCAGGACATCAAAACCATTTTGAACCTGAATTAAACATCTCCAGTTAAGCTAGCTATCAGATATCCCCCCCCCCCCTTGTGTACCTAATAATGTTGTACACTTCACCTGTCGGATGGAGTAAAATACTAATATGATTGAGCCATAGAATGACACTAAATCTAATACATGTTGTGGCCAAAACTGAAGGCACGAAGGAAGCAGTTTGTTTGGTGTTGGGTAAAACATCACAGTCTATAGTTTTACCATGACATATTCCAGGGGTGTAGAGAATGCAGGTGACTGTATAAAGCCTGTATATTTAGAATGAAATGCTAGTAACTATGGATGAAAATTAGGACTACATTGTAAAGAATGGAAAACGTTTATTGTTAGACCATAGGAATTACACCCAAATTCTTCAGAACCTGCGTATACTGTATATGTTGTATTCATTATTATGTTAATGATGATTATGTCACTTGTCAATGGCAAGATCAAACAAGGTTTTGACATACATTTCATTATAAAGTCATCATGTAATGTCACTGTAATCTGATTGTGATATAAATCTAATGAACTTCTATAAAACATTTTAGTACATTCACATTTTACTAGCTGTTTAATACCTAACTGTATCTCCTGGGAGTAATTATTTGATTCTTATTTGGGGCTTTTCACATGAAGTGATATACTTAACAGGTACAATTTACTTTAAATTTGAAATAACATGAAAGTGTTTTTATTACATTTTTGCCTGTGAAATATAGAAAATTATCAAACTGATAAAACTTATATTTTCACTGCTGTGATGAGCAGTGAAAATATAAGATTTTGCCGTGAAAATATAAGATTTTGCCGTGAAAATAAAAGATTTTGCAATGAAAATATAAGGTTTTTTCAGAGTAACGTGAAAAAGTGACCCGCCAATAAGAAACTACCCGGGGTCATTATTCTACGTTGGAAAAGTTACCCGGGTCATTATTTTACAGTAGAAATCTTACTCAGCCTTCTGTAGAAAAATGACCCCACTCGATATTTCTGTAGTTCGTCCCCTTGAGAAAGTGACCCGCCGTAGATTTCAACGGTGGGTAGTTTTAAACTGGGTAATTTTTTCACGTTACACCGAAACTTTTGTATGAGTTGTTCCCCTTGATCGGAATCGAACATGACATTGGAGGCTCGGTATATTGTTGTCGTCTGCTAGAACTTGTCTATTGTGGAAAGATGGTCTTGAAGAAATGGCATCAACAGTAAATATTGATAAGAAACTGCTGCAGGATTTAATATGTAATGAATTGGAAGATGAGAATGGTTCAACTTTTCCGATCATCTTATCCCAATCAGCTGTGTACTGGACCCGATCGGTTGTGATTTCGACGGATTAGGACTACCATAAGTCTAGTTACTTTCCAGCAGGCAAGTAAAGAAAACAAATCATGAAAGTATCTTAAGTCCTCTTTCGAAATGTAATAAAAAGAAAATTCAATGGTTTGCCGTTTAATATCAAATATATTTCACTTGTATGGCAGATTTTTTTTTATATTTTCACTCGTGCTACGCACTCGTGAAAATATAAAAAAATCTGCCATACTCGTGAAATATATTTGATATTAAACGGCAAACCATTGAATATCCTCTATATATTGAATAAGAAATATTTCTGACTAGATGCTTTTAAGTCAGTGATAACTGGACATTGAGTGACTTAGACATAATTTTGTGAAGTGTACCTTTTTATTTCATAAATGAGCATGTTAAACTATAATAGAATATTGTACTGGTTGATAAACTGATTTTGTGTAAAGATCACTACTATAGATACACTGGTTCATTGTACATGTATGTGTGATTTTAGGGCCACACATCTGTTTACACTACAGGGAACAGAGGATTTAAAGGTTACATTTTTCAGTGTAGGAATTTTATTTAAATTTCATGTCTCATCCCAAATATATTTCCCAATAAATGGTTTTCAACTTACTTTTTGTTTTTAGTTACTTATTTTGAAGTGAAATGTTTTTTACTGAATCTGTCCTTGAAGACATAGATAAGCTATATCAATTACATGACAGAGACTTTTCATTGACATTATAAAACACTACCAGAATAGCCAGTACAACAGTCTATTATCACAAGTAATTCACTGTGATGGATGTGTCACCTGTGTGGCCAACAGCAGAAAGACAGTTGATTTGTTTGAGTGAACTAAAACGTTTTATTACGTCTCACCTTTAATGGTTTAACAGTTACGACTCAAACAAGAAATTTCTGAAAACATTTCACACATTTTAGTTTTATCAGTATATCTGGATAGTTTACAATGCCATCACCAACTGGCAGTTTAAGCAGAATTAATTCAACATTAGACATAATGAGAGATCCCTGGCATGATCACCTTGGTTACGGTAAACCTTTGAATGTTTGAAACATATTTTTTTAAACTTTGACCTTGAGGTTAAGATCAAAGTGACCTAATGACAGTGCACTGCACATCCTAAATGTTTGATGCAGGTATACCAAAAGTATGGCCCATGCAGACAAGATCACGTTAGACCAAGACAATATATGTATCCTTTTATGCGACAAATAGATACCGATCAGATTTGAAAATGAATTCTTCATCACAAGTCACCATGTTTTACTCCTCTCATCATGTCAAGACATGCAACACATACACAATCAAATAAACAAAAATAATAGCGGTCCAAAGGAACTGAATTTATCGAATGGAAACCTTTGTTTAGTTCTATTTATAGTAACACTGACCTTGATCTTTCACCTTCAGACCTGAAGAGGAATCCAAAGCAAGGACTTTCGGTAAAGAAACACTGTAAAGTTTTGAGTTTGATAGGTCCAAGAGACTGAAGTTATTGCAAGGAAACCTTTGTTCTGACAACTTTTGCCCCTGCCGAGAAAGTGATCCTATAATTGTCGCATTACAGATTCCTGAGAAGTACTTTCATTTATTCAGGATAATAATTTACTGATAGTCAAATATTTTGCAGGTTAAAAAAATTTCCCTTTGACATTTTAAGCATATAAACATTTCGCTATCTTTATACAATGTAGCAACCAAGAACATTTTTAAGAAAATTACTGAAAGTTCTCTTTTTCTTAACACATTCTATAAAAATCTTTTTACTAACATATATTGATGATCACATATTAAATTTTCAAAATGATAGTGCTTTTATATAGATTGCGTATACACTCCATGACATGTTTTCTGTACTTTACAACCTTACACAGGTGTGGGGGGTCTAACTGTAAAAGTACTGGTTACTCTCACAATATCAATCATTTGCGAGTGTCAACACCAGACCTATAGTGACTCAAGCGAAAAAACGGTAATAATTACATGTCACAGACTTCAATCACAGCGATACAATAAACCTTGCACCTTATACAGATCTTGTCCTCAACCCTCTGAACAAAGACCATCACACATAGCTGTTAGTCTTTAGAGCTCTAAACCAATATTAAGTCAACTGATCAACAGAAAGTCTCCAATAGAACTGGTGGTGACTGATCTTTTCTCTCCTTTCTGTTTGAAATAAGTCATTTTAATTTTTATCTTAAAGTACTTCAGTATGATGATAGTGACTTCAGTAAGAAAGAAGGTAATGTAGGAAGAAGGAATGAAGGACAAACAGTGAATAACAGACCATAACAATTCTGCAAGGTGTCTCCTATCCAGAGCAAACACCCAGCGGACTCTGATTGTCACTATCACAGAACTTTTTCAATAGCCAGGTTCGGTCTGAAAACATATCCTAGTATTGTCATTTACTACAAGTACATGTAGATTTATGCAAAATCTAAAGATGACGACATCACAGAATGACATTGCCAGGTGATCCAATTGGAATATACTTGGCAAAGACAGAAAAAAATGTGTATCAATTATTACATAGCCTGAAGATAAGACAGAAAAGTCCTTTTAAACAGCTGTTGTAATAACTGTTACACCAGAGTCTCTCTCTCACAGAGCGTGATTATTTAATCTTCTGGAACACCGAGTCGGTAGCAGAACGAAAAACTCTATCTGACTAAGGTAAGGTAATTACATATTTGATTTTAAGTTTTATTTTATTAGTTTAAGTTTCGATAGCGCTGACTTACAATAGGTCTTGTCATCAAAAAGATTAAGGTTATATACAGTCTGATTTAACAGGTTTAAAACTGTAAAGAAGTGATGTCTGTTAGTTTCCTAATTAAAGATGTCATAACAGGAGAGAAGAAATGCATGATCTGGCCAGAGTTCAAACCTGGGACCTAGTGAACTCAAAACAGATACCAAGATTGACCCAGTCCAGTGTAATCAATTCAGTTAGGTTTCTTTTTACTTATAAACATTATATATGCTTTACCTATTTCTTTTTCACAAATGAAAGCATATATGAATGAGTTTGTTTTTGCTAAGTACAGCTGTATCGTAGCTGTACACAGACGAATATATTCTTTATATATTCACCTATCTTGTTTTAAATCTTTTGCTGCTGATATTCAAAATATCACTTCATAACAAATGAATATGCATATATGTAAAAATGATGGAAAACTTTAAGATGTTTAGATAAGACCAAGTGGATATAGTGCTCTCTTTGAATATTTCTTATCTCATCCTGAATTAGTAAATAACTTTCAGGCACCTTTTTGTTTGGCAACAAGAACCTTAATAATACAGAGTTAATGTATATAATCACAGGAGCCTGTATATATATGTACTAAGGAACCGACAGGACTAAAATATGTGGCCACTGATGCCTTATATAATCATAGGAGCCTGTATATATATGTACTAAGGAACCGACAGGACTTAAATATGTGGCCACTGATGCCTTATATAATCACAGGAGCCTGTATATATATAATAAGGAACTGAGAGAACTTAAATATGTGGCCACTGATGCCTTATATAATCACAGGAGCCTGTATATATATAATAAGGAACTGAGAGAACTTAAATATGTGGCTACTGATGCCTTATATAATCACAGGAGCCTGTATATATATAATAAGGAACTGAGAGAACTTAAATATGTGGCCACTGATGCCTTATATAATCACAGGAGCCTGTATATACTAAGGAACCGACAGGACTTAAATATGTGGACACTGATGCGTAATTACTTTACTACAAAAAAATCAGCTTCTTTAACACTTAATAAGTAACAAGGATCCTTAAAAGGCAATATTACACAGCTACTAATTATACATGGACTAATGCTTCTGTTTATAGTCAGCCAACTGTTACACCATAATTACCGTACTTCACCATAAATACATTCCAATATCTTAATTCATAAACATGAAATTCAATTAAATAAATTTTTACATGTGTAGTCGAGATGTACACTGTCACATTGTCAACTTGGATGATTTTCAGGTTTTGATGTTTACACACTGAGCTGCTGAGGACAGTTTCTGGCTGAAATGGTTTCTAAGTTGAAGCTGGTAATTTTTGTTGTGCTGGTTGTGGTAGGGACCTTTGACCTGATCTGTGATTGGCTGCTCTACTACGATGTGAGAGGTGTAGAACAGGGACTTGTGTTTGGCCCTTTCCCCAACGCAATAGTGGCATCACTCCTGGTGTTCTGTCTCGTAGGAACCTTGACCTACATCACAGAACTGGTGGTCAACATTCTTAACCTGATTCAGGACGACGTCATTCCGTCCTGGGTTCTCGATACAGTCAGTCTGGTGACTCTCTGGATAGAGGATGTGCCCCAGATAGCGCTTAGTCTCAACATGGCCGGCTGTCGACTTCAGGCTGTCAGCATACTTCAAATGACTAAATCCTTGGCCGCCATTTTGGAAGTCCTGTCGAATGTTGGGGTGATGATTGTCCGACGATACTACTCCGAGAACAAACAGCCTCAGAGTGAATCAGACCGCCGATCGTTCTGGCTGATCGTTCCGCAGACTATTGGTCTGACAATAGTGTTTGTGTTCTCTATCATAGTTCTCATACTGACACATTTCTACACAGACACAAGGAACGTCGTTCAGTTCTCAAGTATAGCCAGCTATGACGACAAGCATTATGACAAAACCAGATATCTGGACGGAGCTGGAGTGTTCATGAACTTTGACCCTGGTCAGACAGGGGTCGTTGTAACAAACAGTAATCAGTGGATAATGCTGAGTGATTTGACTGATATAACAACAAGTCCATCAAAAACCGTAGTTGTCAGTGTGAAATACGACTCTGCTCCTAATACTCGGACGTGGATACAGACGACAACATCAAATGACCTTACGTCACCTCTCTCGTCAACATGCTACTCCACTTCAACATGGCCGCTGTCCATGGTCAACACTTGTGCTACGGATTTGCCTCTGACCTCTGCTACAACCTCTGTGGTGTTCGTGTTTGAGTACCAGTCCCCTAGTAGTCAGCGCCCCCTGGGGGATATACACTACAACTCAAAAGTATCTGTCTACACCGGAGGAACTTGTGTCACCAGTGCTGTGACCTTCACCCTGAAATACTTCAAGGTCGTGGATAACGTGAACTACGCCTACCCACTGGTGACCTTGAGCAGTGTTACAGGACAGTACTACACTACTGGCAGTGAACTCCTGGACATATCTGATGGATGGAAGACTGGACATTTCAAGTGTGGCCCCACAGGACGGTCGGCCCCGAAACAGGACACCTCCATCACGGTGCCCTGTCTCACTTGGACATAATCTTGTCTGGTTATATTGGGGATTAAAAAGAAAACCACAGATACTTACGGCACAATGAAAAATTATAAAACTAAAAGTAAAGACACTGGTTAAAATAAATTTATTACATCAGATTTCCTTCTGACATTATGATCTTTTCCAACCTTTGTGAAGGATGAATGAATTAAATGTATCTTCGGGGGAAAAAGGTTGAGACCTATTACTAAATAGCCCCATGATCACAAATAAGACCATCTTATGTTTAACAGGATTAATAAATGGAGTTCATACCTGATAATTAATCAGTCTTTGATGTTGTAAGTAATTGTACCAGTTTTTGATTTCTCATCTACTTGTAGAACAATGGGGTAAAAGTTCTTGGCAAGTTCATTTTATAATAATGATGACCCTAAGTTTATAGTAATGATGACCTTAAGTTTATAGTAATGATGACCCTAAGTTTATAGTAATGATGACCCTAAGTTTATAGTAATGATGACCCTAAGTTTATAGTAATGATGACCCTAACTTTATAGTAATGATGACCCTAAGTTTATAGTAATGATGACCCTAAGTTTATAGTAATGATGACCTAAGTTTATAGTAATGATGACCCTAAGTTTATAGTAATGATGACCTAAGTTTATAGTAATGATGACCTAAGTTTATAGTAATGATGACCCTAAGTTTATAGTAATGATGACCCTAAGTTTATAGTAATGATGACCTTAAGTTTATAGTAATGATGACCCTAAGTTTATAGTAATGATGACCCTAAGTTTATAGTAATGATGACCCTAAGTTTATAGTAATGATGACCCTAAGTTTATAGTAATGATGATCTCAAGTTTATAGTAATGATGACCCTAACTTTATAGTAATGATGACCCTAAGTTTATAGTAATGATGACCTTAAGTTTATAGTAATGATGACCCTAAGTTTATAGTAATGATGACCCTAAGTTTATAGTAATGATGATCTCAAGTTTATAGTAATGATGACCTTAAGTTTATAGTAATGATGACCCTAAGTTTATAGTAATGATGACCCTAAGTTTATAGTAATGATGACCCTAAGTTTATAGTAATGATGACCCTAAGTTTATAGTAATGATGACCTTAAGTTTATAGTAATGATGACCCTAAGTTTATAGTAATGATGACCCTAAGTTTATAGTAATGATGACCTTAAGTTTATAGTAATGATGACCCTAAGTTTATAGTAATGATGACCCTAAGTTTATAGTAATGATGACCCTAAGTTTATAGTAATGATGACCTTAAGTTTATAGTAATGATGACCCTAAGTTTATAGTAATGATGACCCTAAGTTTATAGTAATGATGACCCTAAGTTTATAGTAATGATGACCCTTAGTTTATAGTAAAGATGACCTTAAGTTTATAGTAATGATGACCCTAAGTTTATAGTAATGATGACCCTAAGTTTATAGTAATGATGACCTTAAGTTTATAGTAATGATGACCCTAAGTTTATAGTAATGATGATCTCAAGTTTTTGACAGCATAAGGGAAATTCCCTCTAACTCAAAGCTAGAAGGCAACCTAAATCCTGTGTACAATTAAAATCTGCCACAAAAGTAACAGTGACCTAGTTTCTGATTGCATAAGGTTGAAACGTGAACTTATACAAGAGGTTATATTTGTGAATACTTGTGTGAACTTTTGTGTAAATCAGTTGCTAAACAAAGCCTGTAGAGCGGTGACGTCCAAATTTCTGTCAATTTTTATTAGTAATGGCGACCTAGTATTTTTTAAGCAGAAAGCTGAAACTTAAACTCTTACATATGTTGATTTTTGTGAACACTTGTGACCAATCGGTAAAGAAATGTAGCCTGTAGGGTAGTGATGTCATTGGGGGTACATAGGTAGTACAGGTGGGGTATATTAGATGGAAAGACAGACAAGCTGATTCTATTATAATCCTAGATCCTGCATAAGATGGAACGACAGACAAGCTGATTCCAGTATACAAGATTGAACGACAGACATGCTGATTCTATTATACAAGAGTGAAATGATAACCAAAGCTTTACGGCTATGTCACAGACTTCCATCTGTGAAACAAAACAATTTGAAGACTTTTTAATTTGCAATAAACAGGAGGCACTTGGCATTAACAGTCATCTGAATATATATATACTTTTTGTTGGTTATTGTTAAAAAATTAACATATATGACCACTGTGATCTTGAAAGTGGGTCAAGGTCATTCATTTGAACAAACTGGCAGCCTTTCATCCCAGTATACTACTGACCATAAGACATTTGTCCCCTGTGACCTTGAACGAGGGTCAAGTTTATTTATTTTACTATATGTTAGCCCTGTATCCTTGCATACTAATGGCCAAATATCAGTACCCTAGGCCTTTCAGTTATTGAGAAGATGTTTTTTGATGAATTTAAGACATTTTATTTTGACCCCTGTGACCTTGAAAGTAGGTCAAGGTCATTTATTTGAACAAACTTGGTAGTGCTTCATTTAAGCATGCTTCAGTCCAATAGGACCCCAGGCCTTTCTGTTAGTGGGAAGAAGTTTATTGAAGATTTTTATCACATTTGACCCCTTTGATCTTGGACATTGGTCAAGGTCATTCATTTGATCATACTTGGTAGCCCTTCATTGTAGCAACTAGGTGAAAATCAGTACTCTGGGCCATTCGATTATTGAGAAGAAATTTCTTGAAGATTTTTAACACATTTGACGCATGACCTTGAACGTGGATCACGGCCATTCATTTAACAATTTTGTAGCTCTTCATTCAAGCATTCTGCAAGCCAAATATCATGATCATTACCCTGAGTCTTTTAGTTACTGAGAAGTTGTTTGAGAGATTTTTGCACATTTGTCCCCTGTGCCCTTGAAAGTTGGTTTAGGTCATTTGATTAAACAAACTTAGCCCTTCATCCCAGCATGCTACAGGCCAAATATCAATACCCTGGGCCTTTCAGTTATTGAGAAGAAGTGGCTCAAAGATTTTCAGACATTTGACCCCTGTGACCTTGAAAGAGGTCAAGGTCATTCATTAAAAAATGAAATATAGTAGCCCTTCACCCTAGCATGCTACATGCATAATATCAGCTCCCTGGGCCTTTCGGTAATTGAGAAGAAGTCTTTTGAACGATAAGTTTATGTACAGTGCACGTCGACCGACGATGCACGATGGCTATAGGTCATCCTGACCCTTCAATTAAAATTAAGATGATAAATTTAACTTCCAAGAAGAAATATACAAAATGGATATATCTACATGATAATACACACAGTTATTTGGAATTCAAACAAAAGTATTAAGCAACAGTCAATTTGATAGGTGTAGGCCACCTTTATCATCACAGGTAATTGCAGGTAAATACAGCTAACTCACAGGTAACACAAAGGTAACATACAGATTATACACAGGTAACAAACAGGTAAACACAGGTAACATTAAGGCAATTCACAGGTACACATACAGGTAACACACAGGTAAAACATAAGGTAACAATTAGTTAACACACAGGTAACACATGCACTCAGGTAATATACATTTACAAGTAAGACTCAGGTTACATTCAGATAAATACAAGTAACACACAGGTAACATACAGATGAATACAGGTAGTACACATGTAACACACAGGTAACACTCAGGTAATTAACTCATAGGTAACACACAGGTAACACACAGATGAATACAGGTAACAAACAGGTAACACACAGGTAAAACACAGGAATACAGGTGATGCTGTCAGCAAACTGATGTGTACCGTAATACATCGTGTGTATCTATTTACTTTGCTGGGTATAATTAAGTCCCTATACTGAGTCTGATCAGCTAATAAAGTCACTGTGTTCCTGTATAACTGATGTAAATAAATGTTTGTCATGTGTCACAGAAATGACTGAGTCACTTGGGTCAGTAAGAGAATCAGTTTTACTCAAAATCTAAAATAAGAGAAATCTTTTGAAAGTACAGGAAGAGGGCGCCTGTTACATCCTGATCACTTGACCCAGTGAGAAGTTTTAGCGACACATTACTGAGTCTGTCACAACTCTAACACAGAGGTAGGTCTCAATCATATACACACCATCATAACTTCATTATATTAGAAATGAGATACAATAACCATAATATAATAATTGTTACCCTATAGTTGTAACAGTTTTAACATTACCATTTTTATTTTTTGATACAATATGATAAAAGTTGTCTTAAATTGAATCAGTCAACTAAACATGTTTACTTAAAAACTCTCCGTTATTTAGGAATTTTACATAAGAAGTTTACATGAATTCTCTCTTTTTATTTTGGAGATTATGTAAGAAGTTTACATGAATTCTCTCTTATTATTTTGGAGATTACTCAGCAAGTTTATACTTACTTCTCTGTTATTTTGTAAAACAAAGTTTGACATTGTAATGTAAAGCTTTCTATCAAGATCAAAAATTGTGTTTTGATCTTTTCTTGTTTTGAGATGGTCCCACCTCCTAACTATCATTCTAAGGCAGTGCTGACATTTCATTAGATTCTGTGCTCCCTTATAATTAGTAATGACTAGAGGTCTCAAATGAAAGCTTTTAACTACCACTGTCAGCTTTAAATAGTATTTAGAAGAGAAATGCTTTCATAGCCTTCCACATATATTCATCATTCATTTAAACATATAAACACAAGAATGATTACAGAACTAGTATTGGGTATATATCTTTGGTTAAAGGAAAGTAACTCCAATGTGTCTAATAAAATACCTAACATCTACCGGTATATATATATATATATTTATAAGTTTACCATATGAGGAGTACTACAGTAACACCAAGTGAAAGTCCACTTTATATGTACCACTCAAAAGTACTCATTATCAATTTTCTAATTATTTAGAAGAATTTTGATTTTCATATACATGCAATTCATGTTTATCTAAAATGATGTATTTACATCCGTACAGCATTTAATAATGTTGTAATTTCACATATATCACGTAAACAATCAGATGAATATATTGTGTCATCCCCTACAACCAACATTTTCATCATAATAGACTAGTACAGCTGATGAGCTGAGGTAGGCCAAAGAAAACAAATATGTGTTTCTGTATCCCGACCTCCCTCAGACTGAATCCAGACACTCTATCACCTACTTGTATCTAAGATTGATCTATAAGCCAGGCAAGAAATGTTTGGAAATGCAATGTAAGGTTTGAAATTAAGCATAAAAAATGAAAATTGAAATAAAATACAAAATTTTACTTCCCTCACCAAGGTACCCTATTTTTCAGGCCCCATTTCCATGAGCGTTCCTTCATTAGTGAAATTCCTTATCTTAAATATCTGTATAGGAAAGAATAACAGAAGTTGAAGAAAATTCCTTCAGGCATTTCTTAACTTAAGGAACTTTCATGAAATTGAGGCCAGGCCCCAGTTGTCAGATTTGAGAATGAGAAGGTACCGGAAGAATGTTAGTGAAAGCCAAAGCCAGGTACATCAAATTCCAACAGAAGTGATATGTCAAGCCTTCCTCTAACTGTGCTTACGGATGGCTTCTGTGATAAGTAATTAACAATGTATTTTGTTTCTTTACAGCTAGATATTTGACTCAAGTGTGTTAACAAGTAGTCCTGAACATCATGGCTTGTTTTAAGAAACTTCGGAAACTTATTGTGTTATTGGTTTCACTTTTCGCTGACCTATTTGACTTTGTCAGTGATTGGCTGTTTTATTCCGACTTGAGTCTAGCAAAGGATGGCCTCGTGTTTGGGCCTCACGAGGACCTTATCAAAACGATGACCCTGGCGTTCTGCATCATCGGTTCTGTGACTTTTATAATGGAGATAATTCTAAACTTCATTGAGTACGACAGAGACAGTGACACTGTAGAGGTGATTAGTGAGTATCTCACATTCTCCACATTACTGATCGAGGATCTACCCCAGATCTCTATAAACGTCCACATCGCTATGTGCCGAGAGGAGGCAACCAACACCATTCAAATCGTCAAGGCATCAGCAGCCATGTTTGAAGTTGTTGTCAAGCTGGTGTTTATCTGGATCAAATACTTCTTGAAAAGAAGAAATGGCGGCAAAGAAACAGGCAAAATCAGAAAAAACCTGAGCATTTTTACAAGTGTTGTCCTTCTGACAATACTTGTACTCAGTGCCACCGTGTTTTATCTGACCACAAACTTCCAAAAGACCCAGATTGACTTTGACAGTGACGGTTTATCCGGAGAGGAGTCTGAGAAGTATCTACGGGGAGTCAGTATATTTATGAGGTTCAACACCACAAACCCACTGATACCTAACATGGCCGATAATCAGTGGATGCGACTTGTAGGTCTGCAGGAGATCACAGGGCTGTCCCACCCATCAACAGGTGTTGTTCTGAGCTGTATGTTGACGACACCACCCAATGTCTATATATGGGTGAGGAGTCATTCCACATCTACAGTAGACACAATGTCATGTTACCAACAGGACTCCTCAAACTTCCATACAGTATCTACACAGAACTGTTCACAGGTATTTACTAAAACCTCCAATATTACAACAGTATCGGTGAGGTTTATCTACGTACCACCAAATCGCCTACAGCCCTTGGGAGACATACACAGCAATGCACATGTGTATCTAAACAACTGCACTGAGGCTCTACCACCTGATACCCTAATACTGAAATATTTCAGAGTAAGGTCAGAGGTCAAGGACAACATGACCTTGACTGCCACAGTCAAAGGTGACAAGTTTCGTTATCACACTTTACAAAGTGACCTTATACCAGTTCGTGAAGCGTGGAAAACTGGCAAACTCATGTGTGACAGTACTGGACGTGATGGTCCAAAAATTGACAACGATATCTCTCTGACATGTCTACATTAACACAGATCTCTCTAATTATGTTACAGTACTGGACATGATGGTATAAAAAATGATAAAACTTAAAAAAGATATTTCTCTGATATATCTATGTTAAAACCCCCGTGAGAAATTCTGTGACTGTTCTAGTATTTCATTGGAACTGTTCCAGTATGTTCCAGAACTGCTCTAAAAGCTTTACACGTACAATTCTAGTGTGGATATAAAATGTTAAATGAGGCAATTTTGTAGAACAGTCAAGTTCTAAAACAGTATTCTAGGACTGTCCTGGACTCTTTTCTTTTGGAAACTTCAAGAATACTTTGTTCCAGTACAAATGCTCTAGAACTGTATAAGAACTGTTTTTGGTAAGTTCAAGAACAGTTTTTGGACAATTCTAGAATGTTAAAGAAGACTAATTACTAGAACACCTTGTTCTAGAAATGTTCTAGTAGTTCACTGGAACTATTCCAAAACAAATGAACTAGAACTGCAGTAGAACTGTATAAGAGAGTTTTGAGAATACTTCTAGACTAAAAACCTCTGTTCTATAACACTTAAATATAATTAGTTCTAGTACTGTTCTAAAAGTGTTATACATGTCCAATAATTCAACAGTTTTGAAATACTAGTTCTAGTTCTTAAAACAATCTGGATTTAATGGTAATTTTGGAATCAAATAAATTACTAATGACTGAATATCTGTAACAAAACATTTTTATTGTTGCCCAGTATTTATAGTATTCATGCATACCTGTTTTCAATGTAATCCTGACTTCATATCATTTCAAGAGGGTAATATGATTTTTTGCTGTAAAACTGCTAGGCAAAAACTAAGGCTGATGCATTTGAACATTACAGAATAAATACAATTGAAATCCACTATATTCCATTTGACCAGGTCAAAAACAAATAAATATTCTCAATATGCATTAATTTCATGATTGATATGCAAACAGATATTGTCCAAGTGCAGAAAATCACTAAAATATACCTCTTGACAGTCTTGTATAAAGGAAAATCCAAAAATCCACCTCTCCCTAAAGTAAAGCATTTAAATTATTCAAACTGAAGACATTACATTTATCCTGATCACTTTCACTCCAAACTGATTTTTATGGGTATATTTAAGGGGATAATTCTAGAAGTAATTCTAGACCAGTCATACAATAATTCTAGACTATACTGTAATAATAATAATAATATACAACATTTGATATAGCGCCCTATCTAGCTCACATAAGCCACTCTAAAGTGCTTTACCGTACATAGATATACAATTCTTATACAATCAATACAATTAACACATACAGTTATATCATATACAATTCAGAGGAGTTTGTAGGAGCTGCCTTGTCAGGCACTAACTACTTGTCCTATACCACCTGGCTAATATCTCCATATGTGTGTGTATATATGTGTGCTGGAGATGAATTGTATTGTAGAGTATTTCAACAATATTTGTAGGACCTATCGTGTTCAAGAATAGTTCTACTGATATTTAAGAATTTGTTAAAAAGCAGAAGTTTTATAGAGTATGTGTGAAAATAAATATCCAACTGCAGCTAATATTTACAAACAAGACTCAGATAACAATGAACCCTTTTCCATTCAAATCATCAGATTTGACTACAAATCAGTAACAATGTATATCACTCACTGTTTTTTATGTAATGTAATTGTTTTATGTTTCTTTGCGTCTTGATAAAGGAGCAGATTGCTCCGAAAATTGGACAGCACCAAATAGATAAACAACAGACCCAATGGGCCTGAATCGCTCACCTGCTAGTAAAATATAATACAGCTACAGGCAATATATTAGTGTCCAAGATCAGAAGAATCTTTTGAAAGATTTTAACACATGACACTTTGAAACAACTTTGAAAGTGAGTTGAGGTCATTCATTTGTATAAACTTGGTAGCCCTTCATCCCAGAATGCTACTGGCACAATGTCAGTACCCTGTACCATTTGATTATTGATTAGAAGTCGTTTAAATTCATTGTAAACAGATTTGAACCTATGTGACCTTAATCGTGGGTCAAGGTCATTCATTCATTTGAAAAAAACTGGTATCCTTTTCTCCCATCATGCTTCTGGTGCAATATTAGCACCCTGGGACTTTTGGTTACTGATAAGAAAATTACTTGAAAATTTTGAGACATTTGACCCCTTTGACATTGAAAGTGGGTCAAGGCCATTCATTTGAAGAACTTTGTAGCCCTTCATCCAAGCATGCTACATATGAAATATCAGTTCTGGCCTTTTGGTAATTGCATAAAATCTTGATGCCGGACAACAGACAGAAGGACTGAAGCACAGGTGAGCTAAAATAACAATTGAAAATGAATTTTTGAACTGCTGAGATATTATGTGTTGTTCATATAATACTGCAAATATAGCCATATCCACTATATCCAGGGAAATCACGATGTTTTTAAGACTTATTAAAAACACTTTCCAATCTGAAAACCAACTTTTGAATTATTTTTTTTATGTAACATGCAAAAACATATGATAAGACTTTCTTTGCCAGTAAGTGTTTGGCCAATACTTGAAACAAGAGTTGGTCATGGAATCATTATAACAGGAGAGAGTAGACCTCTCCAACTTCTCACAAAGTTTCATCAAAATCAATTAAGAAATGAAGTCATTATGATGGATACTAAAAAGGCAGACGCATGGCATGATGTGTCCGGGCAGGACAGATGTAGGTAACCCGAAAAACGACGAAGGCATGAAAATGCATGTACAATGTATAAGGCCTAGTGCTTTGTCAATTTTGGCAATCAATTCTCGTTCTACATTTTTTTCCCATTTATCAAATGAAAAACATATCTGGACCAAGATAATATAACAGATTGTATAAATCTCCAGCCCTATAAATAGTTACATGACCTATATCACATTTTCTGTAAATTTCCAAAATGATAAACACGATTACATTATTTCTAAAAATAAATGGAACTTTCCATAAAATGACATAACATGGGAATCTAGAAAGCTAAAATTAGATCAAGCTATCCAGATAGAAGATTACTTGGGTATTTTCAGTTTCAATATTCTGGACACTATAAAAAGAAGTATACAGGATGAGAAACCATTAGTGGATTGGTGTTTAGGAGGTGCACACCTAACTGGAGCTTCTATACCCAGTGTCCTAGACGCGCCTTGTTTATAGATACAAAGGTATGTGTTCTTTGTTTCCTTTTTAGGATCCTTACTGCCCTGAACTGTCACTATTTATTAGAAAACTGTTTTTTTCAAAAAGATTTCTGAAAGAAACTCCTAACTAATGTGCGACTTTTCTGGAAAAAAATTGAACAAGGACATTGTCGTCAAGATTCCCGGCCCATGCTTATACTGTAAAATACATGATAGGAAAGTGGGTAACAAGCATAAAAACATGACACATGATGGGTCTGTGACCAAAGGGTTGGAGGGTTGAGTTATAGCACTGCACTGTGTTGCATCTTTGAGCAAGATACTTTATTCCACTTGTTCGAGTGTACTTGGCTGTAAACAAGTAAGTGGTAAGGCATTGCTAGAGTTTTGAATGCTTACTTGTGAGCGTTAAAATGGCAATAATGCTTGTACTTCGTTGTCAAGATTTTTTTTTTATAAAAAAAAATCAATTTTTTTATTTGATTTACATAAAACAAAAAAATAAATATCATTATACCAATAAAAAAACATATCGGAGTACATATAACATATAATGTTTTTAAGGAGATGGATCAGAAAGACTAAATCTATGTAAATCTTCTACCAATGCCATAAAGTAGGTTGAAAATCAATACAATTGTTATTTTTACCTTTTACAAAATGTTTCATGAGGCATTGCTAATTTGTTAAGTGAACAAAAACATGACACTTTATGTGACAGTAAACCTTACCTTGAAGTTCATACATAGATCCTTGTAAACATATCAATTAAGAACAATGACACAAGAATTTCCTTTTTAATCCAAACTTTCTCCATCCAACATTACTACAGATCCCTCCATATTATTCCTCAACACCTACACCATTACATATTCACCTTCCCTTAAAACACCAAATCAGATATAAGGTTTCTGTAAATTGCCCTAAGCGTACTGAGCTGCATAAAATCTGGAACATAGTTATCTAAAACACACAAAAGATAAATTGATTTCCTGAAAACCAGAACAAGTGAAACTGAAAATGATTTTTGCAGAGGGTCTAAGTGAGACTGTGTCAGAAGGGAGACAACTCTACCTGATCCTCATAATCAGATGTGATGGAAATACAAGTCTTGTTGTCTATGTATTCTACTGCTTACATCATTTTATGTACAAACACAATGATGTGTTTTATGTATTCTATTAACTATTTCAACATCGTCAAGAGTTCACTGCCTTTAAATGGAAAACAAAGTTCTTCCACTAAAATAAGCTAACAAAGTAAGGTAAATCAGTGTAGCTGTTTATCCTGGTAAAACTTACAGCATGAAACAAATCTTAACATTAAGCAGCTTTAGTTTATAAAATCATCTGTAACAGAAATAGCGAATATTGGTTCTACCGCCTGGACCCTACCCACAATTCTCAATTTTCTGGTCGAGGGATCCATCAACAAGCTAAAGGGAAATTCCCTCTATGAAAAAGTAATGGCAATTGTGATGGATTAAGACAGTCATATACACACTATATGTTCCCCCTCCATCCGAATTAGACAGACATATTCACATTATATATATGCCCCCCCCCCCCTCCCTCTGAATATAAAACATAAATCTACAGTATCATCCTCGATAACCAGGGGTTACGCTTTACGACACTCTCTACACCCCTGGAATATATCATTGGCAAAGCTGAAGGCTTCGTGTGCGCCACCTTGTTGATGAGACATTGACAAGCTTTGAAGTTGGTTGCAGCTCCTTTGTAATCTTCAAAAGATAATCATGCAGCCTAGCTAGCGCTTGCTTTTTTTTCACCTGAACATGCCTTCAGCATTGCCATGACATATTCTTGGGGTGTAGGGAGTTTATGTGAGCATGACCCCTGGATTGCAAGGATGCTAATCTGTATATGCTCATGAAAATTTCCAAATTTGTTCATTGAATCAACCTCAAACAAAAGCTTTAAAGGATGAGAAACCATGGCAATCATTAGCTGGAAAGTATAATAATCCACACCATTCCAAATCTTGACGTTATGATGATCCACATCAAACATGAGCTTGAAAGTAAGAGAATCCTTATCAAACAAAAGCTTGAAAGTAAGCCAAAGTAGCACATCCTATCTGTAAATTGGGAAAAAAATAATAAAACTAACACAAAACCAAAGCTTGACATATTCTTTAAAATAACATTTGATGCTTCATATAAATGAACAAATTACTATTCACTAAAACATACATAAACATTTTCCTTTTTCTTCTTAGGAGGACTGCAAAAAGCTTTGAAGAAAACATCATTATGGTTCCTGTCAACTGTTGGAAGCTCACCAGTTTTCTATTTGACTTTTTTGCTAATATTTTTGACTTGATTAGTGATTGGTTGTTCTATACAGAACAGCTGTTAGTCAAAGATGGCTTGGTATTCGGAACGTATGACCATGCCGTTGTCATGGCAACCTTTGTGATATGTGTAATAGCCTCAATAGCTTTTCTGGTAGACTTCGTTTTTGGCTTCGTAAAATTCTTCAAGAACAGCGACACTGTGGAGCTTGTGGGTGAGATCATAACTGTTATAACACTGTTGATTGAAGATCTACCACAAACATCTATCAATGTGCACCTTGCATTGTGTAGAGGGGAGACAACCAATGCTGTCCAGATAATTAAGGCTTCAACAGCCATCTTTGAAGCTTTGGTGAAGTTGATTTTATTTTGCATTCCACTGTGCAGAAACAAATGTAAAAACCCAAAAAGTAAACAAAAAGGGAGGTTAGCCATGCAAGTTGTAACCATAATACTTTTAGTCGTAATTATTGTTTTATCTATTGTGGTGCTGAGTGCTACTACAAACTTTCACAAGTCAGACATCAGGTTTTACAGTGAGGGACTAGACAGGGAGGACACGCAACACTACCTAGAAGATGTTGGCGTGTTTATGAGGCTCCAAACCACACAGCCCAGGTTACCTAACATGGCGGAGCACCAGTGGATGATGTTGACCTATCTAACAAATATTACTGATGTATCAGTACCAACAGATGGCTTGTTTCTCAGTGTCATTTTTACAGTACCACTACAGTATATTTGGGTGAGGAAACATTTTCCTGGACCACCAAAATCCTTGTCCTGTTATGAATGGCATTCTACGTCTTCTATCCTTCTTCCACAAGATAAATGTTCTGACACCATATCGAGTACTACCAACACCACGACAGTTTCCACGCGCTTTACGTATGTGCCTCCCAGCACCTATCAGCCCGTCGGCGATATCCATTACAACTCAGAGATCCGTTTAAAATTTGACCACATTCTCACTAATGAAACTGTAACATTGAAGTATTTCAAGGTCAAACCTAAAGTCAAGGGCAACCTGGCCTTGACAACGGGGGACAGCGGAGGTCAGTATCGGTTCTACGATGATCAGACTGACCTTCAGTCAGTACGGGAAGTGTGGAAGAAAAATTGTGAAAATACTGGACGAGAATCGCCCAAACTTGACAGGAATATGTTTGTCAGATGTGTGTTTTAACATAAATTGACATTTCAGAGTTGTATCAGAACATTTCAATAAAATTATTGAAGTTGATTTTACAAAGACATGATAACTGTGAAGGTAATTTTTTTAAACTGTAGTTGTATGCCTCGTGTTTCTGTGATAACAACTTTTGCTATAACAAACTTTTATTGCCACTAAATAATGTACATATGGATGATATGATACAACATTTTCTGATACTAATATTTATACTTAGCTGTATTTTAATTATTGCGAATAATTAAATGAATTTAACAAGAAGAAAACGATTTGTTCTTTAATTTGTTCTTTTTTATTGCATTGGGATATAAAACATTAAAATCATTTAGAAGAATTAAACTTCAATAAAATCTGCCTGTAAGTCAAGATAGAGTTTTCAGGACAAGTTATTTCCAATAAAGGGCTGTAACTCCCTTCAAAAGAGTCCAAATCATAATTACCAACCGATGCCAACTACAAAGTGATCCCTATATGTCACCTTTTCAGAATAGTACTATGTAGACATTATCAATAATCTTACTACTTCACTTCCGGCTTGAATATAATACTAAGATAATAATGTCTGAAAAAAAACCCTGGATTTAAATGGAAAAAGTAACATTTCAGTTTTATTTTATAAAAAAAGAAGTGAGCTATACAGATTTATTTTACATACCTTTTATTGTTTTAGATATTTCATGGCGGAGCATAAACATTCCCATGAACACTCATGATTTTTTAGGAGTTAATGACAAAGTTTGGAGCTTAATGAAGTAATACTGGTATGAGTACACATGCCAATCTATCTGTCCTGTAGCTTACAGACTTCAAGTCAGTCTGTCTGTCCTGTACCTAACAGACTTCAAGTCAGTCTGTCTGTCCTGTAGCTAACAGACTTCAAGTCAGTCTGTCTGTCCTGTAGCTAACAGACTTCAAGTCAGTCTGTCTGTCCTGTAGCTAACAGACTTCAAGTCAGTCTGTCTGTCCTATAGCTTACAGACTTCAAGTCAGTCTGTCTGTCCTGTAGCTTACAGACTTCAAGTCAGTCTGTCTGTCCTGTAGCTAACAGACTTCAATTCAATCTGTCTGTCCTGTAGCTAACAGACTTCAAGTCAGTCTGTCTGTCCTGTAGCTAAAAGACTTCAAGTCAGTCTGTCTGTCCTATAGCTTACAGACTTCAAGTCAGTCTGTCTGTCCTGTAGCTAACAGACTTCAAGTCAGTCTGTCTGTCCTGTAGCTAATGGACTTCGAGTCAGTAAAGGAGAACAGTCTATCTGTCCTGTAGCTAACAGCCTTTAAGTCAGTAAACAAGAACAGTCTGTCTGTCCTGTAGCTAACAGACTTCAAGTCAGTAAAGGAGAACAGTCTGTCTGTCCTGTAGCTAACAGACTTCGAGTCAGTAAACGAGAACAGTCTGTCTGTCCTGTAGCTTACAGACTTTGAGTCAGTAAAGGAGAACAGTCTGTCTGTCCTGTAGCTAACAGACTTTGAGTCAGTAAAGGAGAACAGTCTGTCCTGTAGCTTACACACTTGGAGTCAGTAAAGGAGAACAGTCTGTCTGTCCTGTAGCTTACACACTTGGAGTCAGTAAAGGAGAACAGTCTGTCCTGTAGCTTACACACTTGGAGTCAGTAAAGGAGAACAGTCTGTCCTGTAGCTTACACACTTGGAGTCAGTAAAGGAGAACAGTCTGTCTGTCCTATAGCAGACAGACTTTGAGTAAGTAAAGGAGAACAGTCTGTCTGTCCTGTAGCTTACACACTACGAGTCAGTAAAGGAGAACAGTCTGTCTGTCTTTTAGCTAACAGATTTCGAGTCAGTATAGAAGAACAGTTTGTCTGTCCTGTAGCGAACAGACTTTGAGTCAGTAAAGGAGAACAGAGTCAACATACAGCTTGACTATAACATAATCGACGACGTCATACAGTCGGACGCGTGGCCACTGATCAACAAACAGCCACACGACCTATTATTGATACAAATCGCAAACCTTATATCCAACACTGAGAACAAAATGGACACGTCTTCAACAAACTGATAACAAAGTCCAACATAAAATTTTAGGGGTGTACATTCAAAATTAGTCGTTGTGATTCTGGTCAAAGAGACCTGTTCCAACAGTGTTGATAAGCCTACCTTGGCGATAGAGGAATGTCCGATAACACAGCTTGATTCAGTGAGATACTGGGATTATTTTGGTGTATTTGTTATCTCTGGTATAACAATGGTACAGCACAGCAATGATAAGTAATCAATCAGATATATACAGAGGACCTAACACCAATGTTCAGGTTATATCAAGGCTCATTCTTTTCTTATGAAATTACTAAAATGATTCAATAAATTCAATAATAAATAAACACACAAGAGACAGATTATATGGAATGCAATGTAGAGGATATTATGAATTTACAAAATTCATAATTCTTTTGTACAAATTAATTTGCAGACACCCACCCATTTGCAAAAGGTGGGAGAGGCTTATTTGCGAGGGGGCTTATTCGCGAGAGGGGGCTTATCCACAGTAAAATACAGTAGTCGCTAATAGGACTTAAAACAAAAACAAAGCCAACTCAAAAGTATACTCAAACATCATGGTATCGAGGAAATACTTAAAAAAAACTCAGCAGATAATAATGTTAAAGGCAGTGTATTAAAAACTAAGCTATCCAAATAAAGTCAAGGCTGGCGCTCTCTGTCACACTGACAAAACTCTGCCAGTCTGACTGGTCTAATCTACAGCAGATGACAGGGTAGAAACTAGCTTATCTTTCAGTACCGGTGACCTCCATCATGACCTCTCAGGTCAGACGACACTGTGTCCAGGGCGAGATAGTGTTGCCAATATCAACAATGATTAGACAAAGTAATCTATATAATAAACCGAGAATGAAAACAGGTAACAACCCTAGAGAACTTACATAACCTGCTATCAGAGTGCTGTTTGACAGGTAAGTGATGTTTTTTTTTTATCTTTTATTGTTTCCTCTTAGCTTACATTCAATATTTTTCAACTTTTGATTCAGATATGGGCAATGTAATCAGCAATTTAGCAATTTCTCTGTCCTGGCTTTTATTTCTTCACAATAACATATAACTGACCTGATGCTTATATGATAAAACCATTTAAAGTATAAGGATGACAGGTTAATTTGATGTTGCAGGTTTGCATGAATTAGACCAAATGTTTCCAGGTTATAACCAATCGCTTCATGTAATTTGACTTAAATGATTCCGAGTCCTGTCCACTGTTCTTTATATGATGAGGTGTAAATTCCTTGTTTTACAATATAATTTATATTAAGTATGTTACACACTCTCTTTCACAATGTATTTTCCATTTTTCAAAATAAATGTCACTATAAATTATACTGATAGGCTGCTGACGTAGATATGGTTGTAACACAACATAGAGCACACTCTGTGAAACCTCAACAAATCCTGATAAATAATTGATAACTTATCTACATATTCAAACATTTTTTTCCAAAAACTAAATAAAGATTGCGATAAACTTTCACCAGATTTCTAGACCTTGGACCAGATTTCTGGTATCTGTTATTACCCGAGATTACAGAGTGGTGACATGGCTACACTATATTAGCCGTCCCAGAGGACACGCCTATACCATCTCCATATATATATATATACTACGCAGTTCCACGTTAAAGGAGCTTTATCTTAACTGTGTCTACAGAATACATAACATATAAACCTAGACAATTTAAAATGGTATGTATGAAATTTCTTTTTTATTTTATGAATGTTACCTGTATTAAATGGGATATTTTATATGGCAGCTATTGCTAAATATTTTACTTTTAATTAAAAAAGCCTTACATATATGTAACGTTGGCATAAGAAGCATATCATAGTTATTTATTTTCATTTTGAAATTATCATGTTTCAGTGTTACATCCATGTCACAATGGTGTTATTTTTTCTAGAAATCATCTGCTATGATCTATTTGGAACTGTAGGAGAAAAAGTTTACATAAATGATTTGGAAAGTTTTAATCTAGTAGATAAGATGTTTAAAAACTTAAACATTTCCAGAACTTTTCTACAAAAGAAACAATTTCAAAATTTCAAAAAGGGTTACAGAGACTTTGTGGGTACCTACCCTTTATCAGTCATACGGAGATAAAGTCTATGTTCTAGTCATTGTCATAACATTCGATCTGTAGATTTTCTTTTATGCGACAGATGAAGGGCATAAGCCTGAAAATTATCAATGAGTGATCATGACTTTCTATGAACTTTGATTTACTCTGACCAGTATTTAAAACCTGGTGCAAAGTCCAGTTCACGTAAGTGTTTCAGCTTTGACAGGACTGTATAAAGGAAAACCTGGCTTTTTGGCCAGTTATTACAGTTGATTACACAGTTTTACATTTACACAGTAAATTTCTAGTGGAAGATCTGGATTAGTAAGCAGGGTCAGATTACACAGGTTTGTTTTCAGGCCTTACCCTCATAACAATATCTGGTATATAATTTGGGTATGTTTTCTCTCTCACATCCAGGACAGTGACTACCCTGCAGTCAAAATGAAGAACAAGGTTGAGGATATTGAACTGGAAAGTACCGGACCAGACAATCAGGGAGGTATAGCACCATCACCACGTCAACACGGTAATAATACTAGTCGTAAATCACCTGTTGACGGGGACAACATTAGTGACAGCAAAGACACTACCCCAAACAAGTCAAGTAAGGACAACAAAGAACTGGAGTGGGGAAAATCTCCCGGAAGTTCGTCCAACAAGGCAGTTAAAGCCTCGGAGGATGGAAAGTCTGCACATGATGCTGATATTATTGAGGAGCTCACAAAACTAGGGCACTGTGCCAAACTGAGACACAACTTCTGTTTCAAAACGCTTGTATTTGTTGTTGTTTTGGCTCTAAATGGAGTGGACATGTTAGCAGATTGGTTACTGTTCCGAGACGTGTTTGAGACACAGGAAGGTCTGGTGTACGGTCCCCCTGATAAGGCCATCACCTATTCCCTGCTGACTTTCTCCATCATTGGAACACTGACATTTCTGTTTGAGGTAGTCAATCTATGGTGGGAGATTTACCGGGAGAACCCCTGGATAAACGCCGACCTTGCGTCTGCAGTGACGATATGGATCGAAGACATCCCGCAGATTGTAATCAACCTGTTCATAGCGTTGTGTCGTGAGGAGGCCATTAGTTATTTCCAGTTGGTGAAGGCGTCGGTTATCATTGTAAGTGTCATCATCAGAATAGTTGTCTCTCTTATCCGGTACTGCAATAAGAAGAACCTGGCGGAGCTACATGATCACACTAAGACATCTTGTCGTCATGTGACATATCGCTTCTTGATAATGATTGGTCTGATGGGTGTTTTTGCCTGCTCCATAGCGATTTTCTTTCTAACACAGTTTGAGAGAACTAAAGACGGAAAAATAAAATTTAATTTGCCGAAGACTGCATTTGAAGGGCTGTATGATGAGGAGCGGTACTTCCAGAATGTCAGTATGTACCTGCATCACCCTCTCATTGACTTTGATAATGGTAGCCTTGACAACAATGATGTAAACTGGATCCGACTCATCAGTCTGTATGATGTGAGAGAGAAAAATACAGAGGTGTTCAAGCTTGTGTATGACCAGACCAAAACAAAAATAGTGATATGGCAAACGGACTCCTCTGGAACACTAACCATTAGTGACTGTTACACACTTGATAGAACAGCCAAGACAGTGACACGAGCCACTTCTTATGCATCACACATTACTGGACCAAAATCAGCTTTTATTTTTGAATTTGAATTTGTCAAAAAGAAAATTCCAAATCTGATATTTGGAGATGTAAGATTCAACCTTATTGTTAATGAAAATGGTAACTGCCATGGGCCTTCTACTTCCTTAGTGACAAAACTGAGTGATCGCAGAGACAAATCAACCAATCAAATCCACCCTGTCATACACTATTACCGGACAAACAACGTCAATGAGGATCACCATTTACTGTGGACAGCTGGAGCTAATGGTGCGAGGTTTTACAGAAACCAGGCCGACCTGATAGACATCGCCGAAGTGTGGAAGACAGGGTTTGCCTACTGTGATAGTACTGGTAGTCTGGCCCCACACATCTACACAGGAATAAGTGTTGACTGTCACATCTAACATGGTCAGGCCCCGAACATGTATACAGGGGTCAGTGTTGACTGTCACATATAACATGGTCAGGCCCCGAACATGTATACAGGGGTCAGTGTTGACTGTCACATATAACATGGTCAGGCGCCGAACATGTATACAGGGGTCAGTGTTGACTGTCACATATAACATGGTCAGGCCCCGAATATGTATACAGGGGTCAGTGTTGACTGTCACATATAACATGGTCAGGCCCCGAACATGTATACAGGGGTCAGTGTTGACTGTCACATATAACATGGTCAGGCCCCGAACATGTACACAGGGATCAGTGTTGACTGTCACATTTAACATGGTCAGGCCCCAAACATGTACACAGGGATCGGTGTAGACTGTCACATTTAACATGGTCAGGCCCTGAACATGTACACAGGGATCGGTGTAGACTATCATATTTAACAAAAAATGGTCAGGCCCCAAACATGTACACAAGGATCGGTGTAAACTGTCACATTTAACATGGTCAGGCCCCATTTTTAGACAGAATCATAAAAAGTCTTTTTTCACATCATAATTATGATTCATGATCCCTTAAATCTGCCTTCAATCCTATAAACTAGCCTCTCCACAGACATTGCCAGCAGGATAAAATCCAGTTCCAGCTGATATTAGTGAAGATCAATCATAAGTTGTTTGTGGAACAGCTTCCAAACTCCAAGAGCAAATCAACCTGTACATATCAATTTACAAACCGCAAATGAAGTTTCAAACTGAAATTTCTTCAAATAAAACACTAAAAAGAGCACTTACTGGAGTCTGTGATGTCTTTGTGTACCAGCTGGGCGTCGGCAGGGTCAAACGCACCCGTCCTCATCACATAGTCTGTACTCAAGGTCATCGTGTTGACCCAGTGACCATGACCTTGTAGCGTCCTACACAACACTCCCTGGAATATCAACAAACATGTCTTCTAACCTTTGGTTAACTCAAGTGAAGAACAACAAACACCTTGTCAAGGTCACCTCATGTAAACACAGATTATCACAGGATTAGCTGTGAGAACATTAGTGTTTTAGATTTTAGCGCATTTCTGGTAGTCAATGGTGACCTTGTCAGGGAGACAATAGATATGACAACAGAGCTATAGGTGGTTGTCAGGGAGACAATAGATATGACAACAGAGCTATAGGTGGTTGTCAGGGAGACAATAGATATGACAACAGAGATATAGGTGGTTGTCAGGGAGACAATAGATATGACAACAGAGATATAGGTGTTATATATTGTGACATAGAGAATGTGTTTTCCTTAAAGGCCTACTATACGTAACTTTCGGCAAAACTTAAAGCGAAAATAAAGCCTAATAATTTTTTTTAATTATAGATTTAGTTAAGATTAACTGATATCAGCAGTATTCAAGATGATTTCTTTCACAGTTACCGGTACAGCAGCAGTTAAACCTTGGTATTTGTAAACATGCGTCCATTTCGAGCTGTCTTTTACCTTCGGCTTGTTGATGAAGTGGGCCCCACCTGAGTTATTTTCAAATCTTTGGATTTTTCTGTCAAGAGTTTCTTGTTAGTTACCGCTCAGGTTTACTTTGTTTTTAGCTTATTTTTGCATGGTTATCAAGTGGATTTTTTTCAGAATTTTTCAGAATTACGAAAAATTTCCTAAAGTTTCACTGTATATTTGATAATTTATTAATGAATACCTCCCAGACCATGTTAAAAGATCTTACGTAAATTACTCCCATTTTCAAGCACATTTATTGTTGTGAGATCCCTGTTGCTGTACCGTTCTGTAAGCCCCCTACACCTCTATGACTGCCATACTTACACCGTCTCCCCTCCACACTTTGAGGGTTCTGTCCTGCGATGAGGTGTACACCTCTATGACTGCCATACTTACACTGTCTCCCCTCCACACCTTGAGGGTTGGGTCCTGGGATGAGGTATACACCTCTATGACTGCCATACTTACACTGTCTCCCCTCCACACCTTGAGGGTTCTGTCCTGGGATGAGGTGTACACCTCTATGACTGCCATACTTACATTGTCTCCCCTCCAAACCTTGAGGGTTCTGTCCTGGCATGAGGTGTACACCTCTATGACTGCCATACTTACACTGTCTCCCCTCCACACTTTGATGGTTCTGTCCTGGGATGAGGTATACACCTCTATGACTGCCATACTTACACTGTCTCCCCTCCACACTTTGAGGATTTTGTCCTGGGATGAAGTATACACCTCTATGACTGCCATACTTACACTGTCTCCCCTCCAAACCTTGAGGGTTCTGTCCTGGGATGAGGTGTACACCTCTATGACTGCCATACTTACATTGTCTCCCCTCCACACCTTGAGGGTTCTGTCCTGGGATGAGGTGTACACCTCTATGACTGCCATACTTACACTGTCTCCCCTCCACACCTTGAGGGTTCTGTCCTGCGATGAGGTATACACCTCTATGACTGCCATACTTACACTGTCTCCCCTCCACACCTTGAGGGTTCTGTCCTGGGATGAGGTGTACACCTCTATGACTGCCATACTTACACTGTCTCCCCTCCACACCTTGAGGGTTCTGTCATGGGATGAGGTATACACATCTATGACTGCCATACTTACATTGTCTCCCCTCCACACCTTGAGGGTTCTGTCCTGCGATGAGGTGTACACTTCTATGACTGCCATACTTACATTGTCTCCCCTCCACACCTTGAGGGTTCTGTCCTGGGATGAGGTGTACACCTCTATGACTGCCATACTTACATTGTCTCCCCTCCACACTTTGAGGGTTCTATCCTGGGATGAGGTGTACACCTCTATGAATGCCATACTTACATTGTCTCCCCTCCACACTTTGAGGGTTCTGTCTTGGGATGAGGTGTATAGAAGGTCTGTCCCTCCCCACTTGACACAGGTTATAGACTGTAGATGACCGGATAGGGTGATTGTACACTGGAACAACACCGTATCCCAGATCTTGATAGTCCCATCCTACAATATAACCCAGCAATGAATAATATACCCAGGACTGAGTTATCCCATCATAAAGTCCCATCCTACAATATAACCCAGCAATGAATAATATACCCAGGACTGAGTGGTCCCATCACAAAGTCCCATCCTACAAATAAAACCCAGCAATGAATAATATACCCAGGACTGAGTTATTCCATCATAAAGTCCCATCCTACAATATAACCCAGCAATGAATAATATACCCAGGACTGAGTGGTCCTATCACAAAGCCCCATCCTACAATATAACCCAGCAATGAATAATATATCCAGGACTGAGTGGTTCCATCACAAAGTCCCATCCTACAATATAACCCAGCAATGAATAATATACCCAGGACTGAGTTATCCCATCATAACGTCCCATCCTACAATATAACCCAGCAATGAATAATATATCCAGGACTGAGTGGTTCCATCACAAAGTCCCATCCTACAATATAACCCAGCAATGAATAATATATCCAGGACTGAGTGGTCCCATCACAAAGTCCCATCCTACAATATAACCCAGCAATGAATAATATACCCAGGACTGAGTGGTTCCATCACAAAGCCCCATCCTACAATATAACCCAGCAATGAATAATATACCCAGGACTGAGTGGTTCAATCACAAAGTCCCATCCTACAATAAAACCCAGCAATGAATAATGTACCCAGGACTGAGTGGTTCCATCACAAAGTCCCATCCTACAATATAACCCAGCAATGAATAATATACCCAGGACTGAGTTATCCCATCATAACGTCCCATCCTACAATATAACCCAGCAATGAATAATATACCCAGGACTGAGTGGTTCCATCACAAAGTCCCATCCTACAATATAACCCAGCAATGAATAATATACCCAGGACTGAGTGGTCCCATCACAAAGTCCCATCCTACAATATAACCCAGCAATGAATAATATACCCAGGACTGAGTGGTTCCATCACAAAGTCCCATCCTACAATATAACCCAGCAATGAATAATATACCCAGGACTGAGTGGTCCCATCACAAAGTCCCATCCTACAATATAACCCAGCAATGAATAATATACCCAGGACTGAGTGGTCCCATCACAAAGTCCCATCCTACAATATAACCCAGCAATGAATAATATACCCAGGACTGAGTGGTTCCATCACAAAGTCCCATCCTACAATATAACCCAGCAATGAATAATATACCCAGGACTGAGTTATCCCATCATAAAGTCCCATCCTACAATATAACCCAGCAATGAATAATATACCCAGGACTGAGTGGTCCCATCACAAAGCCCCATCCTACAATATAACCAAGCAATGAATAATATATCCAGGACTGAGTGGTTCCATCACAAAGTCCCATCCTACAATATAACCCAGCAATGAATAATATACCCAGGACTGAGTTATCCCATCATAAAGTCCCATCCTACAATATAACCCAGCAATGAATAATATACCCAGGACTGAGTGGTCCCATCACAAAGCCCCATCCTACAATATAACCCAGCAATGAATAATATATCCAGGACTGAGTGGTTCCATCACAAAGCCCCATCCTACAATATAACCCAGCAATGAATAATATATCCAGGACTGAGTGGTCCCATCACAAAGTCCCATCCTACAATATAACCCAGCAATGAATAATATACCCAGGACTGAGTTATCCCATCATAACGTCCCATCCTACAATATAACCAAGCAATGAATAATATATCCAGGACTGAGTGGTTCCATCACAAAGTCCCATCCTACAAATAAAACCCAGCAATGAATAATATACCCAGGACTGAGTTATCCCATCATAACGTCCCATCCTACAATATAACCCAGCAATGAATAATATACCCAGGACTGAGCGGTTCCATCACAAAGTCCCATCCTACAATATAACCCAGCAATGAATAATATACCCAGGACTGAGTGGTTCCATCACAAAGTCCCATCCTACAATATAACCCAGCAATGAATAATATACCCAGGACTGAGTTATCTCATCACAAAGTCCCATCCTACAATATAACCCAGCAATGAATAATATACCCAGGACTGAGTTATCCCATCATAAAGTCCCATCCTACAATACAAGAGGCCCATAAGGGCCTGTATCGCTCACCTGGATACATTGGTATCTAGGTAATCATGATAAAATATTTTCTTTTTGGCTCGCCCCTCAGCCCCCTAGGGGGTCAGTCCCACCATTAGTACAATTTGGAATTTTGAACACCTAGGGATGCTTCCTGCCAAATAAGGCTCATTTCCAATCAATGGTTATGGAGAAGTTGTGGTTAAAACCAATATAGCTAAATAACCCTTTTTGACCCCGCCCCTCAGCCCCCTCCCTAGGGGCCTGTCCCACCATGAGTACAATTTGGAATCCTGAGCATCTAGGGATGGTTCCTACCAAACAAGGTTGATTTCCAATCAGTGGTTATGGAGAAGTCGTTTAATCCAATATAGCTAAGTAACCCTTTTTGACCCCGCCCCTCAGCCCCCTAGGGGGTCAGTCCCACCATAAGTACAATTTGGAATCCTGAGCACCTAGGGATAGTTCCTACCAAATAAGGTTGATTTCCATTCAGTGGCTATGGAGAAGAAGTCGCTTAAACCAATATAGCTAAATAACGGTTTTTGGCCCCGCCCCTCAGCCCCCTAGGGGGTCAGTCCCACCATGAGTACAATTTGGAATCCTGAGCACCTAGGGATGCTTCCTGCCAAATAAGGCTCATTTCCAATCAGTGGTTATTGAGAAGAAGTCGACTAAACCAATATAGCTAAATAACCCCTTTTGGCCCCACCCCTCAGCCCCCTAGGGGGTTAGTCCCACCATGTGTACAATTTTGAATCCTGGGCACCTAAAGATGCTTCCTGCCAAATAAGGTTGATTACCAATCAGTGGTTATGAAGAAGAAGTCGCTAATATCAATATAGCTAAATATTTTTTTATGGCTCCCACCCCTCAGCCCCCTAGAGGGTCATTCCCTCCATGAGTACAATTTTGAATCCTGAGCACCTAGCGATACTTTCTGCCAAATAAGGCTGATTTCCAATCAGTGGTTATGGAGAAGAAGTCGCTTAAACCGATATAGCTAAACAACCCCTTTTGGCCCTGCCCCTCAGCCCCCTAGGGGGTCAGTCCCACCATTAGTACAATTTTGAATCCTGGGCACCCAAGGATGCTTCCTGCCAAATTAGGTTGATTTCCTATCAGTGGTTATGGAGGAGAAGTCGTTTAAAGAAATTGTTGACAGACGGACGGACGACGGACCCAGCAATGAATAATATACCCAGGACTGAGTGTGATGGTATACCCAGGACTGAGTGGTTCCATCAGAAAGTCAGCATGCATCAACTCTAAGCCAAGAGATTTTATCTATATTTAATCTTAAGTTTATAGACAGTTCGTTGGAAAAACATCAACATAATAATGTCTGTTGTAATTATATCTTTCATCCAGGTATGGCACGTTTTGTGAATTCTACAGATATTATACAGGTTAAATATAACAATATCAGAATTGTAATGTTTCGTCAATCTATGTTTTACCTATTATAACAATGATACACTGTACCAATGCCATTATACTTGAATCTCTGACATTTGTATTGCCCTTTTTTACATTAATTTAACATGCCAAAAGTAAATTTCCTTGACAATCTGGTGAGCTGGGGCTCACAATATGTTACAAAATACTGCCACATATTGAAAATCTCCATCTCTACAAAAATAGGTTATGAAGAGAAAAACAGACCTACCTTTGAAGAACTTGCTAGGAACCGACTTTCTGGATCACTGAAATTTACCAGAGCAAATATTAATTTGTGGGCTTTATTGTGATCACTAAAACAAACATGACATAGACTAAGATAAACATTGTCGTCAATATCCCCCACTCGCAGAGCAACCGTCGTTAACACCATGATTAGGTTTGGTTCCTTGTGTTTTATGCCCTATATAGAGGAGAGGACTCCTTCTTAACCAGATACATGGATGGAAGCACGAACTGACCTCGTTTTAAAGTTTCCTGCCAACTTGTTAAATGTGGATAATTATCTTTATTAACAATAAAGAAAGGCAGGAGCCAGATTTTTTTCATTGTCAAATTAAATAAAGTTTGATCTTTGCCTGTGAACTTTAACCTGTTAACCATGACTGATGTTTACAAAATCAAGAACTTAATATCATCGTACCTTGGTGTAAATATGAATATTTAGGTGTTCATGGGATATCAGGTTTGCAAACTTTTTACTACAGTTTGGTTTTATTGTGTTTTTCAACCTATTAGCAGCTATGGTAATTTAAGAATGTGCCAGAATTTAGTGGTGGAGAAAAGCCGGATTTCCCAGAGAAAAACAAACAACGCCGCTGACAACCAATAACTGGCAACTGCCTGTTGTAGGACTCCAACCTGCAGCCCAGTTATGGAGGGCTAGTGGTAACAGAATGCCAGACACCTTAACCACTTAGACACTGTGGCCTAGTGGTAGAGGGCTAGTGGTAACAGAAGCCAGACACCTTAACCACTTGGACACTGTGGCCTAGTGGTGGAGGGCTAGTGGTAACAGAATGCCAGACACCTTAACCACTTGGACACTGTGGCCTAGTGGTGGAGGGCTAGTGGTAACAGAATGCCAGACACCTTAACCACTTGGACACTGTGGCCTAGTGGTGGAGGGCTAGTGGTAACAGAATGCCAGACACCTTAACCACTTGGCCACCACAACCCAGTGGTGGAGGACTAGTGGTAGCAGAATATCAGACACTTCATACCACTTGGCAGCAGCAGGACAGATTTACTGACAAAGCAATGACTGTATGCATCCCCACTACAGAGGACAGATTTTAAAGGGAATGTAATTATTGTGTTATTATCTGTATATGTGCTGTTGTTTTTCATGCATAACTTCTTTATTAAAACCATTAAATTGATCAAGAAAAGAACATGGTGGGTGAGATAATAAGCTTACACAAAATATTTGTATTTCTCTGGTAACTCTATATCAGACACTCTGTGGGACAAACATGTTGGTAACATTTATACAGGTAGTCAGAATACAAAAGTCGTGTATAGAAATTGTCATTACTAATTATGGATAACAACCATAACATTATGTTGAATTAGACAGGGGGTCCTTATTATATACAGAAGGGTTGTTTTCGGCAGGGGTCAAAATACCAAAGAGATGTATAAAACATGCCCTAATTTCATCAATGCTCCATAACTTCAAAATCCCATAACAAAGCATTACAAAATTTAAGGAAAATTCCTTAACTGAAGATTTTCCCCTTAGCTTTTGTAATGCTTTCCTATGTTAAGGACGTTGATGAAACTGGGGCCAGATTAGTGACAAAAAGCAGGATCTTTAATGTAGAAGGTTTGAACTATACCGGTGTAATAGTAACATACAAAAGTTTCTGATAGGTCAGGTCTATTTTACTCATTTTTTTCACAATGAAGTGATCTAACAGCATTATTACAGGGGACTTACAGATGTAAAGGTTTCCATGACAACCAAGTGATCCACTGTTTGTGTCCTATGAGTGTGTGTCCAAGCTGTTGTCCAGTACCTGGGTCCCACAGACAAACCTGGAACATCAACAGTCCAGCATTGTTACTTATACCTCTCTATCTTTAAATCCTCTGAACCTAGTACTTCATGGTATATTGAATATTATCAATATCACTGAAATCTTGTTTTAATTATAGAACTGACAGCAGAGAAATATGTAAACACTTATAATCAGAATGATATCTGTGTATCTGAACGTAACCAGGTCTAAGTGTTTTTTATGCTCTATACATTGTCAAGTTTAATACATTGAGGTTTCACTATATCAACCCTGATCATAAATACAGCATGTTTAGATTGGCATAACATACCACAATTTGAGGTAATTCATCAAATCATAATTATATGATGAAAAAAATTCTAGGACAATTCTGAGAACTTGACAGTAAAATGTCATTGTAAAACTGGTTGGATCTATTATTGCAAAAAAAAAAAAAAATATCTAAACATCAGGTTGTGAATCAGCTAGACAATAACTAAGTTTTCTAGAGACGCTACCATTAACTCATCCACCCCTAAATTTTCATAATGAACTATTCCATCCTTTGATTCGTAAGAGTTCAAATGTGTCTTCAGGGATAATTGAGTTCACTTACCTGACTGTTCTTACAGCCGGAAGCCAGTTTGTTACCCCCTGGTGACCATGCTATACACAACACCCAGTGCTTATGTCCTGTGGAGAAAGACGGCCAGCTATTAAATACTAGGCGAAGAGTTTCTGACAATACCTACAATCAAAATCTAACAGGAGACAAAAACATCATAATACCTGCAAAAGAACATCAAATTATAAGATATCTATTCTTCAATACCTACAAGGAACCTGACATACAAGATGCTAGACTCTCAGAATACCTTTCCTGAAAATACTTTCGGGGAATATTACATACATGATATAAGTTTCTCACAATATGTGTACCTGCACGAACATATGATATGAAATGCAAGTTCCTGACAAAGTACACAAGGCAAGGAAAATGAAGTTTACGGTACCGGTAAGTTTCGGCACGGTACCGGTAAGTTTCGGCACGGTACCGGTAAGTTTCGGTAGAGATGATACTAAATGCTTTCTTAGTACACTTGCTAATAGAGATAATTGATGCGATTCTAATGACATTTATAATGCAACTTAAATTGATCTATTTATCCCTGAACTGGATGATTTGCTTTTGAGCTTAATCAACAACCCATAGAAATCTTGGTCCCGTATCCTGAAGCAGACTTATATCCAAGTCTGAAGTAAAGTTGAATCCTTTTTGCGTACCGGTAAGTCTGTTTCATGATCCATAGGGTTATAACTCTAGTACATGGTAAAAATATTATGATTTTGTTTCAATAACAAGACCATTAATTTTTTTTACAAAATTAATACAATTATTATTATACATGGACAATGTATTGTAAAATGCAAGTTGCAATGGATATGGCTAATCCTTACCATCAAAGTATGTCTATCAATAGCTATATAAAAGTAAAACAAATACTTATAATATCATTTATATGTATGAACACCTCACCTTTACATGTGTACCAATACATATAACTTTATACATTTTGTATGTATGACCACCTCACCTTTACATGTGTACCAATACTTATAATATCGTTTATATGTATGAACACCTCACCTTTACATGAGTACCAATACTTATAACTTTATTTATATGTATGACCACCTCAACTTTACATGTGTACCAATACTTATAACATTGTTTATATGTATGAACACCTCCTCTTTACATGTGTACCAATACTTATAACATTGTTTATATGTATGAACACCTCCTCTTTACATGTGTACCAATACTTATAACATTGTTTATATGTATGACCACCTCACCTTTACATGTGTACCAATACATATAACTTTATTTATATGTATGACCACCTCCTCTTTACATGTGTACCAATACTTATAACATTGTTTATATGTATGAACACCTCACCTTTACATGTGTACCAATACTTATAACTTTATTTATATGTATGACCACCTCCTCTTTACATGTGTACCAATACTTATAACATTGTTTATATGTATGACCACCTCCTCTTTACATGTGTACCAATACTTATAACATTGTTTATATGTATGAACACCTCACCTTTACATGTGTACCAATACTTATAACTTTATTTATATGTATGACCACCTCCTCTTTACATGTGTACCAATACTTATAACATTGTTTATATGTATGACCACCTCCTCTTTACATGTGTACCAATACTTATAACATTGTTTATATGTATGAACACCTCACCTTTACATGTGTACCAATACTTATAACTTTATTTATATGTATGACCACCTCCTCTTTACATGTGTACCAATACTTATAACTTTATTTATATGTATGACCACCTCACCTTTACATCTGTACCAATACTTATAACTTTATTTATATGTATGACCACCTCAACTTTACATGTGTACCAATACTTATAACATTGTTTATATGTATGAACACCTCACCTTTACATGTGTACCAATACATATAACATTGTTTATATGTATGACCACCTCACCTTTACATGAGTACCAATACTTATAACTTTATTTATATGTATGACCACATCCTCTTTACATGTGTACCAATACTTATAACTTTGTTTATATGTATGACCACCTCACCTTTACATGTGTACCAATACTTATAACATTGTTTATATGTATGACCACCTCCTCTTTACATGTGTACCAATACTTATAACTTTGTTTATATGTATGACCACCTCACCTTTACATGTGTACCAATACTTATAACATTGTTTATATGTATGACCACCTCCTCTTTACATGTGTACCAATACTTATAACTTTATTTATATGTATGACCACCTCCTCTTTACATGTGTACCCATACTTATAACATTGTTTATATGTATGACCACCTCCTCTTTACATGTGTACCAATACTTATAACATTGTTTATATGTATGAACACCTCCTCTTTACATGTGTACCAATACTTATAACTTTATACATTTTGTATGTATGACCACCTCACCTTTACATGTGTACCAATACTTATAATATCGTTTATATGTATGAACACCTCACCTTTACATGAGTACCAATACTTATAACATTGTTTATATGTATGAACACCTCACCTTTACATGTGTACCAATACTTATAACTTTATTTATATGTATGACCACCTCCTCTTTACATGTGTACCAATACTTATAACATTGTTTATATGTATGACCACCTCCTCTTTACATGTGTACCAATACTTATAACATTGTTTATATGTATGAACACCTCACCTTTACATGTGTACCAATACTTATAACTTTATTTATATGTATGACCACCTCCTCTTTACATGTGTACCAATACTTATAACTTTATTTATATGTATGACCACCTCACCTTTACATCTGTACCAATACTTATAACTTTATTTATATGTATGAACACCTCACCTTTACATGTGTACCAATACTTATAATATTGTTTATATGTATGACCACCTCCTCTTTACATGTGTACCAATACTTATAACTTTATTTATATGTATGACCACCTCCTCTTTACATGTGTACCAATACTTATAACATTGTTTATATGTATGACCACCTCCTCTTTACATGTGTACCAATACTTATAACATTGTTTATATGTATGAACACCTCACCTTTACATGTGTACCAATACTTATAACTTTATTTATATGTATGACCACCTCCTCTTTACATGTGTACCAATACTTATAACATTGTTTATATGTATGACCACCTCCTCTTTACATGTGTACCAATACTTATAACATTGTTTATATGTATGAACACCTCACCTTTACATGTGTACCAATACTTATAACTTTATTTATATGTATGACCACCTCCTCTTTACATGTGTACCAATACTTATAACTTTATTTATATGTATGACCACCTCACCTTTACATCTGTACCAATACTTATAACTTTATTTATATGTATGACCACCTCAACTTTACATGTGTACCAATACTTATAACATTGTTTATATGTATGAACACCTCACCTTTACATGTGTACCAATACATATAACATTGTTTATATGTATGACCACCTCACCTTTACATGAGTACCAATACTTATAACTTTATTTATATGTATGACCACCTCCTCTTTACATGTGTACCAATACTTATAACTTTGTTTATATGTATGACCACCTCACCTTTACATGTGTACCAATACTTATAACATTGTTTATATGTATGACCACCTCCTCTTTACATGTGTACCAATACTTATAACTTTGTTTATATGTATGACCACCTCACCTTTACATGTGTACCAATACTTATAACATTGTTTATATGTATGACCACCTCCTCTTTACATGTGTACCAATACTTATAACTTTATTTATATGTATGACCACCTCCTCTTTACATGTGTACCAATACTTATAACATTGTTTATATGTATGACCACCTCCTCTTTACATGTGTACCAATACTTATAACATTGTTTATATGTATGAACACCTCACCTTTACATGTGTACCAATACTTATAACTTTATTTATATGTATGACCACCTCCTCTTTACATGTGTACCAATACTTATAACTTTATTGATATGTATGACCACCTCACCTTTACATCTGTACCAATACTTATAACTTTATTTATATGTATGACCACCTCAACTTTACATGTGTACCAATACTTATAACATTGTTTATATGTATGAACACCTCACCTTTACATGTGTACCAATACATATAACATTGTTTATATGTATGACCACCTCACCTTTACATGAGTACCAATACTTATAACATTGTTTATATGTATGACCACCTCCTCTTTACATGTGTACCAATACTTATAACTTTGTTTATATGTATGACCACCTCACCTTTACATGTGTACCAATACTTATAACATTGTTTATATGTATGACCACCTCCTCTTTACATGTGTACCAATACTTATAACTTTGTTTATATGTATGACCACCTCACCTTTACATGTGTACCAATACTTATAACATTGTTTATATGTATGACCACCTCCTCTTTACATGTGTACCAATACTTATAACATTGTTTATATGTATGAACACCTCACCTTTACATGTGTACCAATACTTATAACTTTATTTATATGTATGACCACCTCCTCTTTACATGTGTACCAATACTTATAACATTGTTTATATGTATGAACACCTCACCTTTACATGTGTACCAATACTTATAACATTATTTATATGTATGACCACCTCCTCTTTACATGTGTACCAATACTTATAACATTGTTTATATGTATGAACACCTCACCTTTACATGTGTACCAATACTTATAACTTTATTTATATGTATGACCACCTCACCTTTACATGTGTACCAATACTTATAACATTATTTATATGTATGACCACCTCACCTTTACATGTGTACCAATACTTATAACATTGTTTATATGTATGAACACCTCACCTTTACATGTGTACCAATACTTATAACATTGTTTATATGTATGACTACCTCACCTTTACATGTGTACTGTGGGGTTTCTGTGTTAACATCCCAGAACCGGACCGTTGTATCACCAGATCCACTGGCTAGATACCTACAACAGAGACAATACAATCCACATATCTACTGCTACTATACACAAACAGGTCACTGGGGAATTAATCAACCTAAACCCTGTAATGTATACTATGGAATAGAAAACTACCTGTCCTCCCATCAGAAGCATAAAATCTATTATTGGCTACCTGAAGTCTTATCCTAGCTCATACTGATATTTCTCTGTCTAAATATGAATATGAGCTGTCTGTCTTCCCATCAGAAGCTTATTAAAATCTATTATTGGCTACCTGAAGTCTTATCCTAGCTATATATAGCCAGCTCATACTGATATATCTCTGTCTAGTTATGAGTATGCGCTGTCTTTCCCTATCGTGAGAATTAGAAATTACAATGCAGTTCTTCTCACACAAACCAGGATTGAACCTGTAAAATATTTATAATTAACAAACTGTACTATCAGTAAGTCATCTTGGTAAAAATACTTGCTCCTTTCCTTCCGACTGTAGCTTCAGCTTGGTATAATATAATTTCTCTCCAGCTCATTTGTTTGAGTTATGTAAGATTAGTACATCAGAAGTCCATCTTTGTTTATCAATTATTGGTAAACTTTAGAAAACTTGGATCTGGTCTCATATGTATTAAACTATTCTCATTCTCAAGCCTGGATTTTGTGCTTAAACCTAATTTTTTGTTCTTGCTATAACTTTTTAGATAAGTCTTATTTCAGTAATGATTCAGAAACATTTTGTAGATATAAGAGAATTAATTTGAGCACAGGGTCCGTTCTTGAACATGGGAATGGTTTCATGAATATGGGTTAACACGTTACCTGCCATCAGGACTAAAGGAAACAGCAATGACCGCCTCTGCATGTCCAGCGATAGTACTAGTACAGCGAGTGACCGCTCGGACTCTGAAGATAGCCTGAGGTTGGTACACAATGTCCAGAACCTTCTCCGTGTTCTCCAGGGCTTCCTTGTCAAGGCTACTTGACAGTGATGTAGTGATTTCATTTTCATTTACGAAAAAAGAATAGGGCACCGTTTCTGTCTGTGAAAACCAATAATATGAGAAGTTCAATGTTGTCTATAATATCTATCATTTGAGGATACAATGAAATAGGGGTGAGTAACACTTTTCCGAAATGAGGCTATCTCTATGTGAAAAATTAACAAACACAATTTTGTACGTTTCCATACACATTATATAAGGTATGAGAAAAAAACTAAAAGAAATGGTAATTTTTATATGATTGTTTAAGCCGGACTAAGGAATTCCACTTAGGACAGAAATTAAGACAGACAAAAAAACTCCACTAAGGACAGAGAATTGTTGATTTACTAGGTATACTCACATTATTGAGGATCGCATTACAGATGAGTTGTAACTTCTCAGGTGTGATATCTACAGGTAAATCAAAAGAACTGCCTGCCACATCACCAGTCTCACTCTTAAACTGAGCAAGGATCCGCTGTCCTACTTCTCCTTCTGCTTCATCCAAATTCTCGTTTTCACTGTGATACAATAGGGTTTATAATGTAAGTAAAATGTATATATATATTTATAATTAGAAAACTTCCTAGAGGTAAAACTGAAGTAAAGAACACATTGAGTATTATAACAATATAAATACAATGTATAAGTCACTGGCAATCAAAAAAGTCTACATTTTTCAATCTTTGAGACAGTGGTACGGTACATATACCTCAGAGATTCCCGTTATCAAGGATATAATACTCAAACTTTAAATCAATTCTAGCCTTACTTAAACTGTTAAAAACTCTTCAAAATATCCATGCAAGTGTGCAGATTTCTGTCTGTTGATGTATACATAAAGCTGAAAGCCTTGTTATCTCGAAGTCAATGGGACTGTGGAAAATCTTCGAGTTGTTCGAGTATTCAATCCACCAGCAACCCCAATATTTAGCAGATAGTCAGAACCCTTCGGACTAGTACAAAAATGTACAGTGTACCCTTGACCTATCGCCACCCGAATCTACCGCCACCCTCGCATACCGCCACCGTAACCTCTAGAATGGATTTCCCTTCTATATAATTCCCTTGTTAAGTTCGCCACCTTCGCATATCGCCATCCGCCACACCCTTTCAAATACAAACGTCTCTAATCACTATACATTTCCCTCGTCGATAACGCCATATTGTTCTGTTTTTGGAGATCGAGGAAATATTTAGTGCTCCATTTGGAATGGAATGCGGCAAAAATAGATCAATAACCATTTTCAGATATAAATTTTTGCCAATGAAGATTTATATGACGACATAATACTAAGCTTGTTTTTAATAAAATGTTGGAAATGCAATATATTATGCAATTTATTTCATGGTAATAATTTTCATAATTCGATACTATCGTCACCCTTGTTCTACCGCCATAATTGCTGTGGACGAAAGGTGGCGGAATAACGAGGGTATACTGTATATAGTACTATAGCATATGCAAAGGTGTACAGTGTTAGCTCTAAAGTCTGATCATTTTTAGTTCATTTATTTGTAGTACCCTGTTATCCTGTATCCTCTGACAAGAAACCTATGGCTGACTTTTCAAAAGCTTTTGAGAAATCCATAACCTATATAATTACCTAACATAGATTTCAGTGATATGTCAGACCCTATTAATGGATTACATTGTATTAATATAACTTATGATTCCCTCATTTACTATAACACTTCTTACTCTATATCATTGAACTTCAATATTCATCTATTTCTCCTAATTAACATTGCACTGACAAACTAAGATGCACTATATGTAGAAACTTGAGAAAATTAGTAAAGTTACAGATATTTTTTTTCTATATCAGAGAAAACATCACACAAAAATATGTAGAACAAGTAATTAAGTATGTATATGTTAACGATAAAATCCAAACCAGATGAATCAACACGACAATATAACTGTGTAAAACCGTGTTGAACATTGCATTACCTCATGGTGCTCGTGTTTACAATTTTTCACCATGTGCTTCCGGTTGTGACTAGGGAGCGGTTATTATATATCAATAATTTACAAATGCAGATTTATTGAATTTTTTTTTTAATGCGAGAAAAATCAATAAAATTACAATGAAAAACTCTGGGCTTTAAATTGTGACAATTAAGAATTAATTTTTCATTAAGAAAAATTAATTAATGATTTCTCACTTACGCAATCAGATACACGCTTGAGTACTGAATTTATCTACAAACGTTTGAGTGACGCAAGAAAATCCAAGGACACTCCATCATTATGGCATTGCTACTTGGGGGAAAGCTACAGCATTCTTTAACAACAGGAGCACTGACGTGCATCTGCAGAAATGGTTTGTATGCAATATGATTTGCCTGCATTTTCCGTTTAAGCTATATTAACTTGTGGTTACAGTAATGATCAGTGATTAACAAGTAAACGATATCGTGTTGATGCTCGTTGCATAACCAGTTTTGACGAATTTAAGAGTGGTGCAGTCCATTGTATATATTCCCGGATATGTATGTTGTAGCATATACTGGCTGGAATTCCAAATCAGACTCATAATTTAATTTGTTTATGTGGATCAAGAGGCCCAGAGAGCCTGCATCGCTCACCTGGATAAATTGGTATCTAGGTAATTGTTGTAAAATATCATCCAAAAAGATCCAAATGCCAGGGACAGACTAAAAAACACCAATCCTTGAAGTATATTTGTATAAATTAAAAGTTTGGTAAATGGGTGAGTATTAACTGTTCAAGTTCAACTAAGAAATTAGGTCCCTAGGGGTGTGGCTAGTCCGAAGGGTTCTGACTCTCTGACCCGCTAAATAATTTGACGACAGGCGGGTGCGAGAGTCAGAATTCCTGCTTAGTAAAAAAGTGGAAATTTTACCGACCCGTCCACGGGTCGCCGTTAGATTGAGTTTTATAATATGCAACATTTTCGATCACATGCAAATAAGGTATCGATGGAAAGAACAGATATTTTTCAACTAACCTACGCCTTTACTCAAGTCACAGGAGGTCGTTAACTAACTTTCGCCATCCATTTCTAAAAAATAACCAGTTTCCTGACATCTGTTTGAAGATGGCCGCCACCTCACGTCACGTGATAAAATATACCTAAGGTCAAATGAAATTCTCGCGGGATCTCGCGACGAGCGGCCATTTTCAAACAGATGTCAGGAAACTGGTTATTTTTTTAGAAATGTGTGGCAACAGTTAGTTTACGACCTCCTGTGACGTGATTAAATGTGTAGGTTAGTAGAAAAATATCTGTTCTTTCCATTGCTATTTAATTTACATGTGATCAAAATGTTTTATATTATAAAACACAGCTTAAACAGTGACCTGTGCACGGGTTTGTAAAATTTCCACTTTTTAACTAAAGAGGAATTCTGACTCTCGCACCCGCCTGTCGTCAAAATATTTAGCGGGTCAGAGAGTTAGAACCCTTCGGACTAGGGTGTGGCTAGACCGGTTCCTAGTCCGAAAGGTTCCGACTCTCTTACCCACTAAATATTTGGACGGCTGGTGGGAGTGAGAGTCAGAATTCCACTCTGGTAATAAATTGGAAATTTTACCAACCTGTCTACGGGTCACAGTTTAAGCTGTATTTTTTAATATGCAACGTTTTCAATCCCATGCAACTTAGGTATCAATGGAAAGACAGATAATTTTCTACTAACCTACACCTTTAATCAAGTCACAGGAGGTCGCTAACTAACTGTCCCCATCCATTTCTAAAAAATAACCAGTTTCCTGACATCTGTTTGAAAATGTCTGCGCTTCGCGAGATCCTGCGAAAATTTCTTTCTGAACTATCTATATTTGATCACGTGACGTTAGACGGCGGCCATTTTCAAACAGATTTCAGGAAACAGGTTATTTTTTAAAAATGGATGTCAACAGTTAGCGACCTCCTGTGACTTGAATAAAGGTGTAAGTTTGTAGAAAAATATCTGTTCTTTCCACGTTTTTAAAACTCAATCAATAGTATTCTTCTAAAATAAGACTGATGAAATGACAATGATGTCCGCAAAATGGGGTTGATTACTTGAGAAGAATGTCTTATTGAAATTCAGTATAGAGGTGTTATTATAGTCGTTCATTTGTATTAACAACATATCTTCTGATGTCGCTTACTAAATTCAGAATTTTTTCTGGTGACGTTAGCCATTGTGGTTTTTTGCAATACATAATAGCGTCCAGATTTTGTAGTGACAAACACGATAAAAATAACCATTTTGACACATTCAAGTTTTCTTCAACACTGTAAAAGCCTCATCGCATAACATATTTCCCTCATGATTTGCCGCCGAAAAACGCTTGAAATACCATTTTTAGCTCACCTGGCCCCGAAGGGCCAAGTGAGCTTATGTGATGGTGCTGCGTCCGTCGTCCGTCCGTCCTGCGTCCGTCAACTTTTTCCTTTAAACGACTTATTCTAAAATACAGAAAGACCCAGTGACATGAAATTTGGCTGGTAGATTTCTTGGAAGGAGCTGAACAAAGTTTGCGAAAAAAAATCACTTCGACCTAATTTCAAGGTCACAGGGGTCAAAAATGTTGAAACATTCAAACAACTTCTTCTAAAATACCGTCAGGCATAGAGACTTCATATTTGACCAGTAGCTTCCTTGGATGAAGCAAAATAAAGTTTGCGAAAAGAAATTACCTTGACCTACGGTAAACCTTCGGTCAGTTCGACCAAAATTAAATAAATATTGTCAATCCTGATCGAATTATACGAAATTATAGCCGCTGGAATAAAGAGGAGTTCGAACTATCCAGGGTGACATCCGAGAACTTTGACATCGGCAAAAAAAATCACGGCAAACAGTCAAATCGTTGTTCCTCAAAAATGATGGCCTATTAAGATTTATTTGTAAATCTGAAGATGAACAATGATTTATATAAGTAGGACTTAAATGTTCACTTTCATATTAGGCCTTATTATCAAGTTAATTCGCAAAAAAAGAGAAAATATTTTATGCCGTAACCATCGTCGAAAGTAAATGTAAATGAGAATGTTGGATTGAAACTGCACGGATTAATACTTCGATCGAATACCTGATAGATTATTTGGTCTCGGCAGTTGTATAGGTAATATTATCAATAAATCAGGTATCGGTGACCAGGCCGCGATTATATAATCAAAATTTAACACAGTAATGCCTTGATAATACATGTACACACGTACCTGTCAGCATGTGTGACACTTTACTCCGCGCTTCGATGCTAATCTGGGTCATAAAGATGTTTGATTATTAGCGCGTGCACATGTTTATGTTTACAAGAAAGAAACATCGGGAATGTGGCTTGTTTATGCAAAAAATGTCCGAAAAAACTGACAACAATATCGCACATCATGAGTACTACACTTTATACTGTTGTTGAACATCGATGGTGTGAAAATAGATCAGTTTACGCAAGTTTTGAGAGGCTGTAAATTGCATCGCCGAGAGCAATCCATTACGTAAGTTCAGTACACAGGCTTAATCAAATTCTGTGTGTTCGAACTATCCGAAACCTGTGTAAGCAAGGTTCGAACTTTTAGGAGTCAAAAAATTTTTTTTTTTTATTACTGAAAGGCTGTGTTCGAACTATACGCCGATTCGAACTAACCGAAGGTTTACCGTATATTCAAGGTCACAGGGGTCAAATCTGTTAAAACCTTTAAACGACTTCTTCTGAAATACCAAAAAAACCCAGAAGCATGACATTTGGCTGAAATGTTTCTTGGATGAAGCCCGACAAAGTTTGCGAAAAGAAATGACCTTGACTTATATTCAAGGTCACAGAAGAATTAGTCGCTTAAACAAATATAGCTAATAGTCCTTTTTAGCCCCGCTCCTCAGCCCCTGGGGGTCAGTCCCACCATTAGTACAATTTTGAATCCTGAGCACCTAAGGATGCTTCCTGCCAAATTTCCTGAGTCAACTTTAACTTTATTTGTAGTAAGATCCTTAGATGTCAATCTGTATCCACTTTTAACTTTATTTGTAGTAAGATGTCGTTAACTTTATTTGTTGTAAGATGTCGTTCTGTATCCACTTTAACTTTATTTGTAGTAAGATGTCGTTCTGTATCCACTTTAACTTTATTTGTAGTAAGATGTCGTTCTGTATCCACTTTAACTTTATTTGTAGTAAGATGTCGTCTGTATCCACTTTAACTTTATTTGTAGTAAGATGTCGTTCTGTATCCACTTTAACTTTATTTGTAGTAAGATGTTGTTCTGTATCAACTTGAACTTTATTTGTTGTAAGATGTTGTTCTGTATCAACTTTAGCTTTATTTGTTGTAAGATGTCGTTCTGTATCAACTTGAACTTTATTTGTTGTAAGATGTCGTTCTGTATCAACTTGAACTTTATTTGTTGTAAGATGTCGTTCTGTATCAACTTGAACTTTATTTGTTGTAAGATGTTGTTCTGTATCAACTTGAACTTTATTTGTTGTAAGATGTTGTTCTGTATCAACTTGAACTTTATTTGTTGTAAGATGTTGTTCTGTATCAACTTTAGCCTTATTTGTTGTAAGATGTCGTTCTGTATCAACTTTAACTTTATTTGTAGTAAGATGTTGTTCTGTATCAACTTGAACTTTATTTGTAGTAAGATGTCGTCTGTATCCACTTTAACTTTATTTGTAGTAAGATGTCGTTCTGTATCCACTTTAACTTTATTTGTAGTAAGATGTCGTTCTGTATCCACTTTAACTTTATTTGTAGTAAGATGTTGTTCTGTATCCACTTTAACTTTATTTGTAGTAAGATGTCGTCTGTATCCACTTTAACTTTATTTGTAGTAAGATGTCGTCTGTATCCACTTTAACTTTATTTGTAGTAAGATGTTGTTCTGTATCCACTTTAACTTTATTTGTAGTAAGATGTCGTCTGTATCCACTTTAACTTTATTTGTAGTAAGATGTCGTCTGTATCCACTTTAACTTTATTTGTAGTAAGATGTCGTTCTGTATCCACTTTAACTTTATTTGTAGTAATTATAAGATGTCGTTCTGTATCCACTTTAACTTTATTTGTAGTAAGATGTTGTTCTGTATCAACTTGAACTTTATTTGTTGTAAGATGTTGTTCTGTATCAACTTTAGCTTTATTTGTTGTAAGATGTCGTTCTGTATCAACTTGAACTTTATTTGTTGTAAGATGTCGTTCTGTATCAACTTGAACTTTATTTGTTGTAAGATGTCGTTCTGTATCAACTTGAACTTTATTTGTTGTAAGATGTTGTTCTGTATCAACTTGAACTTTATTTGTTGTAAGATGTCGTTCTGTATCAACTTGAACTTTATTTGTTGTAAGATGTTGTTCTCTATCAACTTTAGCTTTATTTGTTGTAAGATGTCGTTCTGTATCCACTTTAACTTTATTAGGGCCCCGTATCGGAGATACCGGTGCCCTATAGTAATCACTCTGTCTGTCTGTCCGTCCGTCTGTCCGTCCGTCTGTCCACAAATTTTGTTTTTACATAATAACTTTGGTATTCATTGCCAGATTTGCATGAAACTTGGTCAACATGTTCAATAAACAAATATAAAACACAAGGTTGAATGCTAAGGTCACTGGGTCAAAGGTCAAGGTGTATGAGGGTAGAATTCAAGTCATACTGTATCGGCGATATCCGATACAGGTGAATACCAGATTTGCATGAAACTTGGTCAACATGTTCAATAAACAAATATAAAACACAATGTTGAATGCTAAGGTCACTGGGTCAAAGGTCAAGGTCATATTAGGGTAGAATTCAAGTCATACTGTATCGGCGATATCCGATACGGGTGAATACCAGATTTGCATGAAACTTGGTCAACATGATCAATAAACAAATATAAAACACAAGGTTGAATGCTAAGGTCACTGGGTCAAAGGTCAAGGTGTATGAGGGTAGAATTCAAGTCATACTGTATCGGCGATATCCGATACAGGTGAATACCAGATTTGCATGAAACTTGGTCAACATGTTCAATAAACAAATATAAAACACAATGTTGAATGCTAAGGTCACTGGGTCAAAGGTCAAGGTCATATTAGGGTAGAATTCAAGTCATACTGTATCGGCGATATCCGATACGGGTGAATACCAGATTTGCATGAAACTTGGTCAACATGATCAATAAACAAATATAAAACACAAGGTTGAATGCTAAGGTCACTGGGTCAAAGGTCAAGGTCATATTAGGGTAGAATTCAAGTCATACTGTATCGGATATCATTTTTTTGCGGGAGGGAGTAGGTTGGCGTGTGGGCATGTGGGGGATATCTACAGCCGCAATACGGGGCCCTTCCTGACCTGTCAGTGTTCTAGTTTGTAGTAAGATGTCGTTCTGTATCAACTTTAACTTTATTTGTAGTAAGATGTTGTTCAGTGTCGACTTCTGACCCTACCAAGATGTCGTCACCCAATACTGACTATGAAATCAGCCCACAGTTCAGGAATAGGAATCCAAGGTAAATGTCCGTCCATTGTGTGGAGAAACTTGCACTCTGGATCTTTGTAAAACTTGTTGTGCTGTTGGATATAAAATCAGATGTCTGGACAATCACAATCTACTGTATCATGAGAACTTACTTATATAAAATAATGTTGCGTAAATGTTGATGAGAGGTGAAAATTCCATTGCAATGTAATTGTGAACTTCATTGATACTTTCTTAAATTTTGAACAGAATAAGTCAAAAGAAATATACTATTTGTTTTAATTAAAACATATTTTGATTAATAGAAATTTGGAAAAGATGAATTTGGCATGGAAGGCAACAGGATGGAAATACCAGCAGGGAATACGGAACTACTACCATCGGTGAGCCATCAGAACTATATCTATTATGTTCTACCATCAGTGAGTCACCAGAACTATATCGATCATGTTCTACCATCAGTGAGTCACCAGAACTATATTTATCATGTTCTACCATCGGTGAGTCACCAGAACTATATCTATCATGTTCTACCATCGGTGAGTCACCAGAACTATATTTATCATGTTCTACCATCGGTGAGTCACCAGAACTATATTTATCATGTTCTACCATCGGTGAGTCACCAGAACTATATTTATCATGTTCTACCATCGGTGAGTCATCAGAACTATATTTATCATGTTCTACCATCGGTGAGTAACCAGAACTATATTTATCATGATCTACCATCGGTGAGTCATCAGAACTATATTTATCATGTTCTACCATCGGTGAGTCATCAGAACTATATTTATCATGTTCTACCATCGGTGAGTAACCAGAACTATATTTATCATGATCTACCATCGTGAGTCATCAGAACTATATTTATCATGTTCTACCATCGGTGAGTCATCAGAACTATATTTATCATGTTCTACCATCGGTGAGTAACCAGAACTATATTTATCATGATCTACCATCGGTGAGTAACCAGAACTATATTTATCATGATCTACCATCAGTGAGTCACCAGAACTATATTTATCATGTTCTACCATCGGTGAGTCATCAGAACTATATTTATCATGTTCTACCATCAGTGAGTCATCAGAACTATATTTATCATGTTCTACCATCGGTGAGTCATCAGAACTATATTTATCATGTTCTACCATTGGTGAGTCATCAGAACTATATTTATCATGTTTTACCATCGGTGAGTCACCAGAACTATATTTATCATGTTCTACCATCGGTGAGTCATCAGAACTATATTTATCATGTTCTACCATCGGTGAGTCACCAGAACTATATCTATCATGTTCTACCATCGGTGAGTAACCACAACTATATTTATCATGTTCTTCCATCACTGAATCATCAGAACTATATTTATCATGTTCTACCATCGGTGAATCATCAGAACTATATTTATCATGTTCTTCCATCGGTGAATCATAAGAACTATATTTATCATGTTCTAACATCGGTGAATCATCAGAACTATATTTATCATGTTCTACCATCGGTGAGTCATCAGAACTATATTTATCATACCATCGGTGAGTCACCAGAACTATATTTATCATGTTCTACCATCTGTGAGTCATCAGAACTGTATCTATCATGTTCTACCATCGGTGAGTCACCAGAACTGTATCTATCATGTTCTACCATCGGTGAGTCACCAGAACTGTATCTATCATGTTCTACCATCGGTGAGTCACCAGAACTGTATCTATCATGTTCTACCATCGGTGAGTCACCAGAACTGTATCTATCATGTTCTACCATCGGTGAGTCACCAGAACTGTATCTATCATGTTCTACCATCGGTGAGTCACCAGAACTGTATCTATCATGTTCTACCATCGGTGAGTCACCAGAACTGTATCTATCATGTTCTACCATCGGTGAGTCACCAGAACTGTATCTATCATGTTCTACCATCGGTGAGTCACCAGAACTGTATCTATCATGTTCTACCATCGGTGAGTCACCAGAACTATATCTATCATGTTCTACCATCGGTGAGTCACCAGAACTATTTTTATCATGTTCTACCATCGGTGAGTCACCAGACCTACATGTATATCTATCATGTTCTACCATCGGTGAGTCACCAGAACTATTTTTATCATGTTCTACCATCGGTGAGTCACCAGAACTATATCTATCATGTTCTACCATCGGTGAGATCATGTTCTCCCATTGGTGAGTCACCAGAACTATATTTATCATGTTCTACCATCGGTGAGTCACCAGAACTATATTTATCATGTTCTACCATCGGTGAATCATCAGAACTATATCTATCATGTTCTACCATCGGTGAGTCATCAGAACTATATCTATCATGTTCTACCATCGGTGAGTCACCAGAACTATATTTATCATGTTCTACCATCGGTGAGCCATCAGAACTATATTTATCATGTTCTACCATCGGTGAGTCACCAGAACTATATTTATCATGTTCTACCATCGGTGAGTCATCAGAATTATATTTATCATGTTCTTCCATCGGTGAGTCACCAGAACTATATTTATCATGTCTACCATCGGTGAGTCACCAGAACTATATTTATCATGTTCTACCATTGGTGAGTCATCAGAACTATATATCTATCATGTTCTACCATCGGTGAGTCGTCAATCCTTAGTAACTGTTCTTTCAACTGTCAACAGATTGACTTTAAGATATCATTCCAGAGATATTTTTTTGTCATTTGAACCTGACTCATAATGTCATAATTTCGGCGACTGTCCGAACACAAAATTTGAACCATCATTTGACATTCTATTTTGTCATCATTTAAACTAAATGGGATAACATATACTTCTAGAACTGGATAACATGTAAACTGTAGGACAATTGCTTCAAATGCCTTTTATGCCATTAAGTGAAGTGAATGTGAATATTACATATAAATTGAATCATTTCAACATGCCTGAAGATGCTTCAAATACACCTTTTTAACAAATGATGGATAAAAGTGCAACACTACTGACAATTGTCTAGATTCATAGATACATATCTTAAAAAGGCTACAAAATGAGTTTTCTGGGATGTTTCCTTGCAACTGGGCTGTCACACTGTCCAGAAGTTGACACCCCTAAGTTTACATGCAAACAAAACTGGTGAGCTTAAACAGGACCATCCCTATACTATTTGACCCTGTGTACATCCGCAAATCGACATGGAAACATATTTAAAAGTATACATTTTTCAAAAGTTAAATATATGTACATTTATGCAAATATATGTCATCAGTTCCTCGTCAAACTTCCTCGGTGGCCAAGTAATTAGCCGGAACTAATTTTACATAGGGACAACAAACGTATGAAACACTTTTTGGTTAGATGATTTAGTTGTGCGAGTCCTTTATAAATAGTTACTTTTAGTGTACACACAGCTTAAACCTGTTGTAAATATGTAAACATGAAAGGTGTTTATTATGACTGGTGTACCAGATGTAACGGTCAAATGGAGAATGCTAAAGTGACATCACATGTTTACCATTATTTACAGATTAAGTATAAAAACTAACAGCAGAAAAATTACAGCAAAAGTTGAGCACTGTGGTGGAGCCTTCACTCTCCAGGTTTCTACAGAAAGCCCAGAAATAAAGCAAGCTTTCGCAGGGTAAGTGATAATGATCTATTGTATCCTGTGAGTTATGGTTTTTGTCTCGCCTCGACGATAGTCGAGAAAAGCAAGACTAATTATATAAGGTGTTGCTTTTCTGTCGGCAGTGGCGACCACATCATCATTTGCATTAAAGTCCAATTTTCACAGTTTTATAATTATCAAATTGAATTGAAAGTTGTCACATTACTCAAACCATCATAGTAAATACCTAGCCTCAATTTAAAAGAAATTGTGTTACAGGTTTTGGTATTTTGGGACAAAAACATTGGAATTTTGAGAAATTGCATTAAAGTCCACTTTTTATAGTGTCACTGATATTCGATTGAATTGAAACTTAGGGTAGTTACTGATATCATCATAATGAACATCTTACTGAAATTTGGAGGGAATTCATTTGCAGGTTCTGCTGTTTTGGGGCAAAAAATTACATTAGCATCCACTATTTATGGTGTTATTGATGATATGTAATTGTATAGAAACCTGGCCAAGTTACTGATATCCTCTTGCTGTATGTATTTTGTCATACTATTTTTTCCGTTTGCACTTTATCAAACGTTATCAAAGCGTGAAAGGAAGACATATAGTTACACGTAATTCTTGTTCATAAAAAAATTACATTTTTACTGGAGAATATTGTGTATTGTCTATTAAGGTCAGTTTACAGTTATATTGTGTGTGGATGTTACATAGGGTATCATGATTTCAAGTTTGTTTATTGATTTAATTAATAATTTAACTGAATTGGTAAAAACTCCTTAAACTTTTGACAGTGACTAATTGATCATGGTTTACTACTTAATGTAAGTTTGTCTGCAATAGAAATGTATGTTGTAGCTAATAGGGCAATAATAATGCTTGCTTCAGTTTTCATTACCTATCTTTACATTTTAATAGATTTGGATACATGTTGGTAGATTAGGATAGAGCTGGGTACCACAAAATCAAAAGTACCACAGTATTTAGGCAAATGCTGCGGTACGTACCATGATATACCACCTTGATTGAATGTTTCAGTTAGCTAAATGTCTCTGGCTGTTTTTGTTCGAAGCCAATCAACAAGAGGCCTGTCATAAGTTTCTCTTTGTGTTATCCTCTAATATTGTTTGAGTGAATTTAAAGCTATGTCTGTCCTAGTTGATCAGCAAACTTATAGGAAATTTTAATTAAACCATATTGGAATTCCAATTGATCTATGTAACAAAAAGTTCTTTGATAAGTTAAATGAAAATCCCAAAAAAACCGGTACGGGACTAATGTACCACGGTACGTACCATCAAAACTTTATACCGCGGTTTACCGGTATACCGGTAAAACTGCCCAGCCCTTGATTTTGATATATTTTGATATATTTAGCATTACCGAACAAAGTACTGGAGTTTCCAGCACATTCTTATGTAAAGCAACAAGTTGCTAAAAATATTAGTTAAGTATTTCAGGCTTGTTACCAGGTCACCAATATTATCAGATTTATTATTTGTAGGTCTGTATCATTATCTCGTAAAAGTCAGTCACATGTTGGAAACCGTTTAAAACCATTAATCAGTGAGAAATCTCAACTGATATCCAACACTGCTGTGTTTGATCTCATGTTTAGTTTGGTCAGCCCTTTTTGTGTATCTGTCAGATTAAAAATGTAATATTTTACAATATACATTGTACCTGCAAATGTGTATACAGAACTTGTAACTAGTCTTTGGCACTTGAAAGCAACATCCGATTATTGATAGGTCAAATCTTATTTTTAAAACAAAAAACTCTGGTCCAACTGGTTCAAGCGATCACGATACCATAAATGTGGTCCAAGATTGGGGAATTGGGGAATGCTTTCTATACTACTAGTACAACATTAGATATCAATGTCATCATGGCAGAAAACAAAAAGCAGTGGAATCGGTTTTAATATTGACGAAATCTGTTGCAGTCATTTTGATGTTTTGACTCTTGAAGGGTAATTATAAAATATAAATGTTTGTCTGTGTTATTGTTGCAGTACTAACAGCGACAGAATGACAAAAGCTCATTACATGGGCCAAGTTATTGCCCAGAGATGTCTTGAGGCAGGCATCACACACATCGCCTTCGATCCTCATGAGGGTGATGATAATTCCCCAAAGGTATAAGCTTACAATTTTATACTGTAACAAATAGCTGTGAGTAAAAAAATCACAACAGATTATATTATAAATACCAATAAAACAGTTTATGGTGATATATGAAATTAATACGAAAACTTGTATTGGTAAAACTAAAACTGCATCACAGTGAAGCTGTATTTTTACTTTGCTTTTGTGTATTCATCAAGTAGATGTCTATGTAAAGAGAAAATAAAATAATCTTTGAATACAGTTATTCACAATACTGCAAAGGATGATCCTTTATCTTGGTCTGAATATCAGTAATATATGATCACTTAGAAATAGTACCTATTTCAGGATGTGTTTAGGATTTCACATTAAAATAAACAAGACATATTTTATCAATATCCCCCTGCTCACAGTGCAAAAGTCTTTAGTCTTCTGATAGCCAGACAGACCCTATTTCTATATCCCCAGCCAACTTATAGATCAGGGATTCTAACATTGGTTTATGTTGTTTATATATTCCCTGACCAATGGCCCGCTCCTTGGTGTTCGTTTTGATATTTATTTTGTATGTCTGTTTCAAACCATGATATCAATTTCTATTTAATGTGACAATGATCACTCTAAAACAAATTTTTAATACATTGATTTTAACTTTTTTTCCAGTATCAAAATTTCATTGATGGTTTGAAAAAAATGAATTTGGAACTGACCGAGCCAGACGTGATAAAACCAAACTACCGTCCGGGTATAGACTACAGTAAACCTAACAGATATGCGGAGCGCAAACGGTACAAACGTGACATCCAGTTGGCTTGACCTTTCTGTACCGATTTGATGCTTGTTGATAGAAATAAAATTTCAAATTCATGCATATTGGCTTTGAATTGTTGTTAAAGAAATTATTGATACACTAAAACTTCTATTAATAATTATGACATCAAAATATAAAGCATCGGCCCGTAGTCCTGGACTCGGAGCCAATATACGAAAATATTGACCGGAGCAACTACTAGAATCATATAGGCACTTAAATGAATGAGGTATAATGTAAATAAAAATCAATACAGGCCATGCACTTCATATCATTTTGGTCAATCATCTGATAATGACATCATGTAAGTTGAGGCTTCATTAGTGAATTTTTGATGTCATAATTTAACTTGTGGCCCTAGTTTCAATAACGTTCTTTAACTTAAGGAAACTCCTTAACTTAAAAATCTCCATAGGAAAGCATTACAGAAGTTGATGGGGAAATCCTTAGTTAATGAAATTTCCTTATATTCTGTAATACTTTCCTATGGAGATTTTAAAGTTAAAGTTAAGGACCGTTGATGTAACAGGGACCGTAACTCTTGGAGGAAACATTCAAACTGGCCAGAAACACTGCAAACGCACACGATTTGACATCCCTACAACATTCCTGAGAAGAAGCTGGCACAAAACATAACATGTGGGTATGTTAGAGACAAATCTCAAACAGGCATATCTGTAACAAACATGGAGAGAGCGGACGTTAACAACACTAACCAATAAACTCAACTGCTAACTGCTTAGGGTTAGTTTTCAGTCCATCTGACTGGGACATTGCCCGACTACTCAAGAAGACTGTGCTAGAGCTTTCGGACATAAAATTAGGAATGCTACCTGTGAAATAGGGTTGATTCTATAGAATAAGTCGATCAGGGGTTAAAAATTAAAAAAAGAAGCCATTTAAGAAATTGTTGAAGGGGCCACGTTATGACTTTCAGCCCAGGTGAGCTCATAAATCACAGAAGTCTATGTATCATTCAAAATCAGTTTTATTGGTTTAGACTAGTGTTGCTGACAAATAAAGTGCACATATTTATATGCCTATATCATAAATACACAAAAGAAAATACATTTGTCAGTTAACAATTCAACATTTATCATATCTGACCTCTTAAGTCTTATTATGATAGAATACATTAGTAACCTAATCATTTTTATACAACTTTCTTTGGTTTTAATGTAATTCTGTAAATGTACATATTTTAGTGGTTTATCTAATTTCAGTGATTCTCAAACTGAAACATTTCACTGATATATGATTGTTGTAATTACAGTTTTGCTTCCTACAGCAAGATATGCAAGCCAAATTCAGTGATGTGCTCAAATTTAAAATAACTGCATTAACAGTAATTGTTTGTTTTTGCTTTAAAACTGCAATGTGAGATGTGTGATTACCTCCCTTATCACTGCGTCTAATCGACTAGATTATATTACCTCCCTTATCACTGACTTATCGACCAGATTACCTCCCTTATTACTGCGCCTAATCGTCTAGATTACTTCCTCTCCCAAAAATAACAATATTATGAGATGCATGAAAGAATTCACTGTAAATTGTAGATCAAATGTTAAGCGAATTCCTAACATAAAGAAATATTTTAACCATTTTAACTTACAACCTTACCCATGTCAGGGATGTGTCCCTGCTAATGACTTGTGTATCACCATAACTGTTAATAACTTGTGCATCACCATACATGTTAATGACTTGTGTATCACCATACACAGGTTAACATCTGGCTCATGTTTGATTCATTATCTATAAAGGAATTGCATTGAGTGGCTTTCTTCATGATTTTGAAAAGAATGAATTTTGCTGATCTTGATATAGACGAGGTGGCGTTGACCTTTGCTAAATTAGGTGGTGTACATGGAGAGGTCCTTGTATGACCTTGACCTTGCTGTATTAGGTGGTGTACATGGAGAGGTCATTGTATGACAAGGTCATGGGAGACTGGAGGCTCAGCTCCTGCTCCAGAGCATCCATATCTATATTGAGGTCACCCGTCACTTCCATCCAGTCTGTCAGCAAGGAGGACGACAGGGGTGAAGGTTCAGGGCGAGCACTGAAAACAAAAGAATTTTAATAAGTATTTGCTACATATATAATGACAAAAACAAATTTAACAGACTCAACACAAACACTTATGTTTTGCACAATAAGTAACCTGCAAATGCATTTCAAATTGTCACAATGAAAAAATAAAGCTGTAATCCCACTGGTTGAGTTCCTATATCCACAGAGGGTTAAGATGTATAGCATGCAGCTAAGTAGGCCTAACTGACAAGTCTCCTAGGTCTGCCTTGCAAACCAACCATTTATACATTGGTAATCCAGACTGGTTAAATAACTCAGATTACCTACATACTTGTAGTCTTGTAGCTTAATTTCATGTAATATTACAAATCTAACAAATTAGAATGGATTAAATTCATCACATGACTTGAAAATAGAACATAAAACATTTTTCTAAGCTAATTTTGAATTATTGATGCAATCTGAAACGTGTTATTCAAATCAAATGTGTGACGAATGATTAAATACACAATAGGAAAACATGGGTACACTGAAAGCATCATATGCCCATTTATGCAAAGACTTACCCAATTTCCTGGGCATCAACCATAAGAGCATCCAGGTCCATTCCCACCCCGTATCCGGCTCCTGTACCGCGTGGAGTCAGGGCTAGGGCTGGGGGACAGGGGTCGTCCACCTGGGACCTGGACAACTGCCGGGACAGTGAGGCGATCAGGTCTGGTGGAGAGTTGGCATTGAACAATAGATGATTGGTCAACGATGGCCCAGGCTGCATGGATGAGCCCTGTGTGAAGTAAGGTTGTTGGTGTTGATGATCATGTGAAGCATGTTTAAATGGTATTTGGGAGCCACCAGCAAAGTAGTGTTCCTGACTCCCGTTGTCATTGTCCATGGCTACCGGAGCAAACGGGATCTGGTTTATGTGTCCACTCAAATCCTGCACTGTGTTCAGTGACAAAATGGCTCCAGACAAACCAGGATTGCTAGACTGGCTATCTGTGTTGCTGAGCTGGTCATCACTCGGCCTGCGACCGAACTCTCCAAAAGTTGATTGAGGAGAGTTCTGCTGCTGGAATAGCGACTGAGGGGATTGCTGTTGTTGATCAAATGTTGACTGAGATGCTCTCTGCTGATACACAGAATCATGTGCCCCCTGCTGGAACCCCTGTGGTGACCTCTGTTGAAGGTCAGGAGGACTGGGCTCGGAGTAAGACCCAAGTCTGTTATTGCTTTGGTCCTGAGATTCTCCATGATAATATTCAGGTGAGCCGTGAGACTGGTAACTTTCAGGTGAGCTGTGATTGCTGTAGTCTTTGTGAGGAGAAGCTGGAGACCCATGAGAAGCTGGTGCTCGAGCTTGTGAGAATGACTTACTTTGATTTTCATCGGGAGTAGCAGAGACTCTATTATCACCTGTTACAGCCTCCCCAGTGGTACCAAACGACTGTTGGGATGTGCTGAAGAAATGACCTTGCTGAAAATTATTTGTTGCCATTCCAAGCATCTTTAAATTGTCAAAACTGATAGTGGAAAGGTCATTATTCATATTACTCTCCTCTGATTTATGAATTTCACCTCCCATCATTCCTTGCTGTTGAGCGAGATTACCCATAATACCTTGAGTTCCTTGACTTCCTGCTATCAGTGAGAGTTGATGAGTATATGACATATTGTTTTGTTCTGTTACTGAAGATGACACACCGCCGTGGGAAAGCTGACTACTGTTAGTCTGAAGACCACTTTGACCTGACATACTGGTGTTGGCTGTTTGGCAATGCTTCTGTGCACTGTCCTGAGGAAAGCTAGCAGGCTGTGCCATGCCAGACTGATACTGACCGGAATGACTGCCAGACTGAGATATACTGTTTCCTGTTTGCGACACACCTCCGTTTGATGCTGGATGTACCGTACTGGTGGGGTTGACCTGGGGACGAGTTGGGTCAGCGTCTGTAGCCTTTTTCTGATTGGCTAGGTACTGTTGGAGGCGTTGCTGCCCCAGTGTCTGTCCTGTCTCCCCAATAGATATCACATTACAGTTTGGTGGCGGGGCTGTTGAGCTGGGCTTGTTTTCAGGCTTCGGTGCGATGGGGTGATTCACTTTCTGCATCTTGGACCACCTGCTGAGTAGTTCTCGGTCTGCATCGGTGAGGAGAGCCCCAGATTCAGCTGTGGAAAACAACAGTACAGCACAACCTTATCAATACAGTACATAATTATACAGTACATAATTATTAAAGTTAAGGCCCAGATGACTTGTAAATTACAACATTGTGGCTGTGTACAAATTTTCCATTACCTTTGTCCTTCTCTTTCCTGTGCCCCTTTTTTGTTTATTCAATTTGTCTGGCACATCTACGTAACATTAACTTTTGTTTGTAATATTTCATACATCTTGCTATGTATAGTGCAAAATGAAATTATAACCTTACTTTTCAAATTTATGTTTTAAGACTGTTGATTAGCAAATAGATAATTACTTAAGTGCTTATGACTTGCTCTTCTAGTCCAGGCCCCAGGATCATGAACTTTGTCTTAAGCTTCGACTTTAGCCAATCACAAATGATGTCATGAAAAGTAACGTCATACGTGATCGGCTAAGCAAAAACTTAAGTCTAAGATTGTTTCAGGATCCCAGGCCCTGAACTGAACATCTATAGGGATGTCATTCAAGTTGGAAAAAGCTTTATTTTGGTGAAGAAGGTTTATATTTCACAAGTCTGGACTCTTTTATCAACCTATACTAAGACAAGACAATGTCAAGAACTCATTCATTTTTTTCTGCGATATTGAACATTTTAGAAACTACATCTTGGGCAATATGAAATGTTCAAGATCAGCAGCCACTCAAAGAAATTTTACACCCTGTACGACGTACTCCAGAGTGAGTATGATGTACGTAGATGACTATTTATACATATTCTAAGGCTGATATATTCTACCTTTCTGTTCTTTTTTCTTCTTTGTCCTCTCAAGAGCCTTTTCCTTCTTTTTCCTCCTTTTCTCCTCCCTCTCCTTCTGTCTTTGAGCAGCTGTGATAGGTTTTGGTCTATCATCTGCTTCCACAGAAGATTCTGAAATCACATCAAAGGATAAAATGAATTCTCTTGATTAGTTAATAATAAATTTCACAAATGGAGATGACAGCAGGGACATAGGAAAAAATTCATATTGCTTCTTGATACTTTTTGATCAATATCAAGTTTTACGTTAACTTTTTTATCTCTGACTTTTCTTTTTCTCTTAAAATGCAATACATAATGCTAGTTGCCAAAAAAAAACCTTTGAAAACTATCAAATAAAAGCTTCATTCTAAAACACAAATCTATGTGTCATACCATGTCTCTGTTTCTTCAGACTAGAGTTGAGTATACTCACCATGTCTCTGTTTCTTCAGACTAGAGTTGAGTATACATACCATGTCTCTGTTTCTTCAGACTAGAGTTGAGTATACTCACCATGTCTCTGTTTCTTCAGACTAGAGTTGAGTATACTCACCATGTCTCTGTTTCTTCAGACTAGAGTTGAGTATACTCACCATGTCTCTGTTTCTTCAGACTAGAGTTGAGTATACTCACCATGTCTCTGTTTCTTCAGACTAGAGTTGAGTATACTCACCATGTCTCTGTTTCTTCAGACTAGAGTTGAGTATACTCACCATGTCTCTGTTTCTTCAGACTAGAGTTGAGTATACTCACCATGTCTCTGTTTCTTCAGACTAGAGTTGAGTATACTCACCATGTCTCTGTTTCTTCAGACTAGAGTTGAGTATACTCACCATGTCTCTGTTTCTTCAGACTAGAGTTGAGTATACTCACCATGTCTCTGTTTCTTCAGACTAGAGTTGAGTATACTCACCATGTCTCTGTTTCTTCAGACTAGAGTTGAGTATACTCACCATGTCTCTGTTTCTTCAGACTAGAGTTGAGTATACTCACCATGTCTCTGTTTCTTCAGACTAGAGTTGAGTATACTCACCATGTCTCTGTTTCTTCAGACTAGAGTTGAGTATACTCACCATGTCTCTGTTTCTTCAGACTAGAGTAGAGTATACTCACCATGTCTCTGTTTCTTCAGACTAGAGTTGCGTATACTTACCATGTCTCTCTTACTTCAGACTAGAGTTGAGTATACCGTACTTACCATGTCTCTGTTTCTTCAGACTAGAGTTGAGTATACTTACCGTGTCTCTCCTCAGACTAGAGTTGAGTATACTTACCATGTCTATGTTTCTTCAGAATAGAGTTGCGTATACTTACCATGTCTCTGTTTCCTCAGACTAGAGTTGAGTATACATACCATGTCTCTGTTTGCTCAGACTAAAGTTGAGTATACTTACCATGTCTCTGTTTCCTCAGACTAAAGTTGAGTATTCTCACCATGTCTCTGTTTCCTCAGACTAGAATTGAGTATACTAACCATGTCCCTGTTTCTTCAGACTAGAGTTGAGTATATATACTTACCATGTCTCTGTTTCTTAAGACTAGAGTTGAGTAGAGCTGCCTTGACTAGTGCCTTTGTATCAGAGGAAATGGTCTTATTCTCCTTCTTTAGTTCCTGTTGGGCATCCTCTTTCATGAGTATCACTGAGGTAGATGGCTGAGGTTCACCACTTTCCGACTTAGCACTAGGCATTTCTACATCATTCGTGGGTATCTTCAGACTCTCCTTGTCTAGGGTAACTCTTTCCTCCTTTTTAACTGTCAGAGGCCGCTTAAATTCATCTTTGGGTTGAATCTGAGGAACAACCTGCAGTGCATCTAACCCAGGCTTTAAATCTTGTGTTGTAGCACTCTCCTGTTTAGAAGGAGCGGACACAGTACAGGTCGATTCCCGTGGAACTGGCTTCAGACAGGCGCTGAATTTCATCAGTGGGCTCTTTGGCTCGTGATAATCCATGATCTCCTTGTATATAATGCTACGTAGTTTTGTTGTTGTCATCTCCTACACAAAAATAAGACAACGTCAGATTTGTTGTGAATGATTGCGCTAATTCGTTTCTGTATATTTTGCTTTCTACAGTAAATATTGTGAGTGCACCAATTAGTCGTTGCAAATTTTTCTCTTGTTGATGGACTGCAGATTCTTAAATCGGATATACATACACTTTATTTTGTTTTATAATCAAGAGATTTCGTGGCTTCATATGTTTCTGTTTTGTTTACCTTGAATGATCTCTTTATAATTGATAAATGGGATTCCTGATAACAATTAAAACCTGCTTTTGAATCTATTATATTTGGTTTTGGATATGTTGTAGCAGTAACCATTACGTTATGACCTGTGTAATCTAATGTCTGCCTATTTTCAAGAGGTATCAGTCCCAGTGGTGATAATATAAGCAGATTCCACTGTAATGGCTAAGAGTTATTCACAATGAATTACTGGTTAACCACACTCTATAACCTAGCTGTTCTGACAAGGAACGACCAGTTTACCAATATATGTATGAAACAAGGAATGGCCAGTTTACCAATATATGTATGAAACAAGGAACGGCCAGTTTACCAATATATGTATGAAACAAGGAACGGCCAGTTTACCAATATATGTATGAAACAAGGAACGGCCATTTTACCAATATATGTATGAAACAAGGAATGGCCAGTTTACCAATATATGTATGAAACAAGGAACGGCCAGTTTACCAATATATGTATGAAACAAGGAACGGCCAGTTTACCAATATATGTATGAAACAAGGAACGGCCAGTTTACCAATATATGTATGAAACAAGGAACGGCCAGTTTACCAATATATGTATGAAACAAGGAACGGCCATTTTACCAATATATGTATGAAACAAGGAACGGCCAGTTTACCAATACATGTATTAAACAAGGAACGGCCAGTTTACCAATATATATATGTATGAAACAAGGAACGGCCAGTTTACCAATATATGTATGAGACAAGGAACGACCAGTTTACCAATATATGTATGAAACAAGGAACGGCCAGTTTACCAATATATGTATGAGACAAGGAACGACCAGTTTACAAATATATGTATGAAACAAGGAACGGCCAGTTTACCAATATATATATGTATGAAACAAGGAACGACCAGTTTACCAATATATATGTATGAAACAAGGAACGACCAGTTTACAAATATATGTATGAAACAAGGAACGGCCAGTTTACCAATATATATATGTATGAAACAAGGAACGACCAGTTTACCAATATATATGTATGAAACAAGGAACGACCAGTTTACAAATATATGTATGAAACAAGGAACGACCAGTTTACAAATATTTGTATGAAACAAGGAACGGCCAGTTTACCAATATATGTATGAGACAAGGAACGGCCAGTTTACCAATATATGTATGAAACAAGGAACGACCAGTGTACCAATATATGTATGAAACATGGAACGACCAGTTTACCAATATATGTATGAAACAAGGAACGGCCAGTTTACCAATATATATATGTATGAAACAAGGAACGACCAGTTTACCAATATATATGTATGAAACAAGGAACGACCAGTTTACAAATATATGTATGAAACAAGGAACGACCAGTTTACAAATATATGTATGAAACAAGGAACGACCAGTTTACCAATATATGTATGAAACACTGCTCCAACTTTACAGTGTTTAATAGTTACAAACACACATTACCAAATAGAACGCCATACAGCGCGAAAATTTCCATATACCGTGTATCGTGAACAGTTTGGAGGCTCACTACAAGCGAAATATTCCACACACGACAATATTGACTTTTACAGTATACCAATACTTAGCCTAGTTATATTTATCTATTTAAAATATACCTTTAAACGGTCAAAATAAATCATGTTTAATATTACACTAAAACAGGTAACCACATCACAAACCTCATTCTCGAAATCGAAGTTAAACGTTGGCAGACATATTGGTTCATCGTCTGGGTCGTGGTACTTGTTGAGGTAAGGGTGGTTGAGAGCCTTATCTACAGAGATTCTGTCACCAGGGTGCAGCACCAACATCTTCCCTAAAAGGTCCAGCGCCTTTTTACTGGCCTTGGGAAACAGAGTGTTCCAGGCGATTGACTCCTTCTTCCCCAGTTCTGAGGGATTTTACATACATCAGTTAAAATGGTGCGAATATTTAGTTTGATCCAACACAAAATATCCAAATTTAGATCAAAAGCTAGCGTAAGCACATTTATTATCATTCTATGAGCAGTAACATCTTGACTTGGGAAACACCCTATATTGAAGCAAATTTTAATATCTGAATAATTTTTTTTCATGGTCTCAAAAATTAGTAACCCAAAGTACTAGTGTTATGATCATTTGATTTAAATATATTTCATTATTCAGGTTAACAATGTGATTATAGGCACAAGTTATCACAACTTAGGAACACCTTCTCGCAAGAGAACCATGAATCCCCCCCCCCCCCCCCCCCCAACCCAATAGAAGATAGTAGACTCATACTTAATGCGGTATTGCCCAAATTAGACCATACAGAATGAATTTTCCATATAATCTATATATCCAGACTAATTTCTAATGGTGAAATCAATAAAATCAATAAATGAGTTACTGTATTTCTCTACTAAAGACCAGACGGAACACTTTTGTCACAGATTCTACAACTCACTGGTGATAAACTGCTTGATGAGATCAGACTGACACAACTGGAACAGTCGGTCGGATGGAGAACCGAGTATTCCGACGATCAGCTTTATCTGACTGATGTAATCTTTTCCTGAAAACAACACCACATGTATAAATTAAGTGATATAGTGATAATATTCAGTAGGTAGGATGGAGCATCAACACCTGGGAGTCTGTAAATAGTAAATTTTATTTGTTGACATGTTTCTGATGGCTAGGCCAACTGTCATCAGAACTTAGTGATAATATTCTTACTGAAATAATTCTCAAAGTTGTTATCCAATTACAATTGTATTAAGATCCTAATGTATTCTAGTCATATTCTGCACTCAATACTTATAACTGTTGATTCGTTTACTAAATAGGTGATGTTTTACCACACTTGTCTCCACAAAATTAGGGTATCATAATTATAAGCAGCCTTTTATTTTGTAAATTTTCATAAAGGCAATATTTCAGAAAAAATAAACTATGACAATTCTAAAGCCTATGTGTAAGGACATAAAAATATACCCACCTGGAAAGAGATGTTTGCGACCCAGCATTTCTGCGAAAATGCATCCCACTGACCACACGTCTACGGCAGCACCATACTCCACCAATGCCAGCATAATCTCAGGGGCGCGATACCAGCGTGTCGCTACGTACTGGGTCATAAAGTGGTTTGGTTCCTCTGGTGATGCGGACACACCTCGTGCCATACCTGTAGCAAATTTCAGGTAAACAACGACAATCCATCAATATCTTTCACCATTTTTCTTTTTTGGTTAAAACTGAAATATGATGTTAACCCTTTCCAGATTAACAAAATAATTTACAATAAAGAACTACATGTACATGTTTATATTATTAGTTTAATCATTAGTACTTATCTTTCGAACCAAATACTTAAATATATATAAATGAGCATGTTCATCCTAAAACAATTTACTAGCCTAAGTTTCCCCTGGCCTTGCCACCAGACTTCGACATTTTGACAGATAGAAAATGTCTACCTAGGTAACTCTGGTGGCAGGGCCAGAGGAATCTCAGGCTAACATTTTACCTTCCTTATTCCTTATCAATTTTTTGGCCCAAATATTGTACCCCTTCTTGTACAAATTCTAATTTTCGATCTTTATTCTTTTAGCAGACTCTTTCAAATTAGTTCATCAATATTTCTTTAGACAGAGCTAAAGTGCATTATAACACTGTGCTGCAAATAAGATCCTCACAATAATTTTATTGGAAGAACACAAGGATTATAGAACATCTAAGGATGAACAGTAAGTCAATTAAACCACATGAATACTTTACCAAAGTCTCCAATCTTGAGCTGGCAGTCCTCATTGACAAGTAGGTTACTTGGCTTCAGATCTCGATGAATAACATTTGCGGAGTGGATGTACTTGAGCCCCCTGAGTAGTTGGTACAGGAAGTACCTCACATGTTCCTCTGAAAGGTCTTGTTTAGAGTAGATAATTTTATGGAGGTCACTTTCCATCAGATCAAACACAACATAAATGTCCCTAAACTCGTCCATCGACTCCTTGGGTTTGATGATGTCTCTGATAGATATGATGTTGTCATGTTTGAAATGTTTTAGAATTTTGATTTCTCTATAGGTTGTTGTTCCTATCTTACAATAGTCAAATATTCTGGGGATTTTCTTTATAGCCACACGATCCTGAGTCTTCCTGTGAATGGCAGAACACACAACACCATATGCCCCTATACCTATATTCTCCACGGCCTGATAGTCTGTGTTGGTCAGGTCAAACTTCACATCTAGAGATTTCTTCTGCACAATGGCCAGTTTTTTCATCAGATTCTCGTGGTCGTTTGGACGAAGTGATGCCATGATTATGTCAGGTTTAGCTCGTAATAGATTTGGTATCTTTTATGTCTTGTCACATTACTACTCCACTAAACTTGTGTTTTTTCTGTTTCTGAAATTAAGACATAACATTGACATAAAAATAAAATGAAGAAAATGTGGGAGCACAAAATAATTTTCTTATCTATGTAGTCTATGATTACGTGCTATGGACTGTTTGTTACTGGTAATACAATACAGTATATTTACATTCTGTGTTGCATTTGCCTATATATCATTACTGAACCAAATTGTAGTATATCACACTTCATACTATCATTTGCAATCCGCATCACATGACGTTATTTCTGACGCAATGTTGGACTATGTTGTATCAAAGCTTTGTACTCCGCCTCAGATAACATGTATATGATGGCTTTGGATCAATCGTTGACACTGATTTAAAACAGGCTACTGTGGCGTCATTTTTGACGCCATGTTTGACTATGTTACATCAACGCTTGGCACACACTCCGCCTCAGATAACATGTATAATGGCTTTGAAATGAATCAATAGCGTAGATGACTTTGATTTAAATCAGACTCTTCCAGTAAAGAAACACACATGGAAAAGGGAAAATGTTTACCGAATATATTCCAAAGAAAGAGATACAGGCATATTTTAAAATTATTAGTAATGTAAATATAAGCATTGAACTGTTACCAGATGTAGTATACAGTCGATATGAATACAATTTGGGTGACAGATGAATAATTATGTTGCTGTAACGGGCGACACGCTATTCATTTGTCATCCAAATAATGAAATTGTACTCATATTGACTGTATACTACATCTGATAACAGTTCAAAGCCTAAATATAATATACAATGTATATATAATATATAACACATATAAAACAGAAACATAAATGGCGAAGGAATACAACTCTGAAAGGTTGTTCATTCCCTGAAACGGTCTTGAACTCATGACCTATGGCACCAAATCACCTAGCCAGAATTTCTCTGGATTGAATTCGAAGGAAGGGACCAAACACGCAAAATACATATCCCAGAAAATACAGACAGTGTTTTAACAAAAGCTTGAAAACAATAGACAGGTAAATGTTTACCTGCAGTCATTTTATATTTCCAGGAAAATTACGTAGCTCAGTTAGCTATAGGCTCCTGCTTTCAAAGATACAGAAAATCAGTGAATCAAATTTGACAAATAGCAGGCTACTTCCACAACTGCCTTTAAATAAGAACACTGGCTGAAATCATTTACATTACATGTATTTATCTTTTACAATCAGATCTATTATTAAGAATATCCTCAGTTGTAATCCCACTTACTAGAACTTGTGGAGACCTGATAGTTAAAGGAATACATGTATATATGATAATCAAGTAATCTGGGCTTGGTTGAATATGTATGAACTTGGTCGGGACCAACGAACTGATCGATGAATGAGGGTATATACGAGCGCGGGTTTAAGTAAGTGGGGTTTTACTGTATCACATTACTTGAAACAGAAGTGTCAGCTGTAGCAAGGGTATTTCTTTTTATATCATAGCTCAGTGCGAGCGCATCGGTCTGAATAGCCAAGGGTCACACATTTGAGCCCCAATGATCACTATTTGTCCTCCTACTACAAACTGGTGCCATTGTCAAATATTAACCTAGGTTGGTGTTACTGTTTGAAAAATCGAGAGTCCGGTTATTAAGTGTAAAAGATGTGCATTGATTAGGTTGCCTTACAAGCGTGAGCTGTAGGGAATTTCCCTTTAGCTCAGTCGGTAGAGCATCGGGCTGGGAGCCAATGGTAGCGGGTTCGAGCCCCAGCGACGGCACTATCTTTATCACTTTTCCTCGTCCTATTACAAACTGGTGCCAATGACCCTCCCCGTTTCAAGGAGGAGAAGCCTTGGCGGGGAGTCAAAGAACCTGGGTTGGGGATTTAGAAAAAGGGGGGAATAGTGTAAAAGATGTGCATTGATTAGGTTGCCTTACAAGCGTGAGCTGTAGGGAATTTCCCTTTAGCTCAGCCAGTAGAGCATCGGGCTGGAGAGCCAATGGTCGCGGGTTCAAGCCCCAGCGACGGCACTATCTTTATCACTTTTCCTCGTCCTATTACATAAGTATAAAAGATATGCATTGCTTAGGTTACCTTACACACTGTTAAAGCCAACATTAGGGGAGTCAATACTGTTGACATAGGAGGGGAAATTATATAGTGAAATTGCAACCGTCCGTCGTCAAAATATTTAGCGGGTCAGAGTCAGAACCCTTCGGACTAATATTGAAACTATTTTTATCACTTTTGCTCACGTCCTATTACACAACTAGAGACAAAAAGGATCGCTAGTTCGAACCCCATCAAGGGTGTGTTGATTTTTATTATTCCAAGGTCCTTCCTAATTACAATAAACAGTTAGAGATACATGTAAGCTTATGTGTTATCTAAAGTTCTTGACCCGCTCTTAGACTGATACTGTACATAGTAGACATAACGAGTGCAGTCAACAGAAAACAAGACGATTCGGAGTATGCTAAATACGTCACTTATCTTAATAAACCATAGCACAACAACTAGACTTCCTATTTGAATTTATGTAGACCACAAAAGAACTTTTAAGGCACCCAAAAACGGTCAGGTGCGGAAACGAATGCCAACAAAAATCACCAGGTGAGTTCGTCCTACATGTAACTTTAGACGCCCACTTACACGTTCCTATCACCATTGCGTCTTACTTAATAATCAGGTACGCTTATTCGTATGTACTAAACAGTGGTGTATAAGCCATGAAGATATGTCATACCTATAGCTAGCTTCATCCCTCATCAGCTGTCGTCGAGTTTTCCTCGTGTTACTATTTTTAGTTTAGACTCATTCGGATCATACTGAAGAGGGGAAACAAGGGAAGTAATAACTTTTGTTCAAATGGCGGGAAATTCGATTTTAATATATCTAAAAAAGGAAACAGTTTGTGCTTAATCGTAGCTGATGTGCGGAATAATTTGCTTGAAAATTCCTTTGATTTGAATCATAAAATAAGATGAGATAACAATAATCAGAATGCTAGTAAACTTTACTTTAGTTCACTGTGAAAGTCCACAGGGACCTGAGAATTTGTTACAGCTAGTTTTGGACCTAAAATAGGGTGTTTAGAGTAATTCTACACATTTGGGGGTTTAAGATCAATTTTCGATAAAAATGCCCCCTCATTGGTCATAAAGGGTGGAAAGCTTTCCAGATCGAGAAATCAACCCCACCAACCTTTCTTGCATCAAAAATCACATTTCTAGTTGAGGTACGAAAAAACGCTTGGTACCGTTGGAAAGATGGATAATTTTTATTTCATAAACCTCCTAAATGCAAGTCAAATGTATCCTCCTTCAGCAGAAATAATCTCCATTTCCTCCATAAACACACAAAATTTCCGTGTCTCAAAGTTTTCGGCGGACTGCCGGCCAGTTTATCATATTCATTGCATTTGACATCACTGCACGCGTAGGCCGTACGCTGTCATTGGATGGAGGTCTTCCTTTACATTTAGGCATCCAATGATAGCAAAAGATCAGCACGCGGGGTGACGTCAACCGCAATGAATATGTTAAACTGACCAGCTGGCCGACGAAAACTTTTCTCAGGTCCCTGTGTGAAAGTCGGCTGGCACCAACTACACCTAAATCCATTGTGTCCAAACTAGCCTACACTTCCTAGAACTGCATAATAACCTTTGGAAATTAGCGTCAAAATTGATTAAATTAGCGACAAAACATGAACAAAAGATATATTTACACAGAGACCCTTGAAAAAGTATGAAAAGTTTTGACGTCCCTTTATAAGTCTTTTAGTCCTCTGTCCGTCTAAGTTCATCAAATCATGGACGTATATATCCAAAGTACGCATAAGAAGATTGTCTGGGCCCTATCTTACATACTACAAGTCACTGGAACTTTATCCTTTAAGTTTGGTGAGGCGATGTGTCACTTTGTTGATTGTCTCAGGATCCCGACATAAAAGAGCATCTTAGAGTCATGGAAAATATCAAAATACTGACTAAAAGTTTTAAAATACTGTAAATGTTCTTATTTTTGTGCACTCAAAATGTTTGTGTATTCTACTTAATTTTATCAGATATGGTCAATGATGAATTGGTGCCAGAAAATTCTTCATGTAGAAAGCAATATGCAGAAACTGTAATTAGCGCAACAATAATTTAGTGGCATGGTTTCAGTACAAAAAATCCCTGAAGTAAGACTTCTGCTAAAATATGTTCATTTGCAGTACTTCATTTAATACATGTTATGAACAAAAAAAGAAGAAAAACAATTCCATATTTTTATTTAACTGTCTGTTACATGATCACATACAACTTTTCACATTAATTTTCAGTTACACACGTATGCTGCTGAAGATGTGATGTCAATAATTTGGTCATAACTCATTTCGCAAAATAAAATATACAAAATATGTTATATACTTATCCAATGTTTTGGTTATTACTTGCAATCTTGTCAGAAAATAATTATACAAGTAAACAAGATATTATCATACGATGCATTTTAAGGTATATCATGTCTTTTTGAATTTCAGGAGTATTTCACCAATTTGTTTGATAATGTTATATATACATTGAATGACAAAAGAAAGGAAAAACTAAATTATATGTTGCATCTTTAAAACTATTAAACACTGATTCACAGACATAATTATGCTCAACACGCAAATAAAATCATGTGCACGCACACTGAAAATCTGTTTATTCATTTTTTCAATCAACATCGAAAGTCCTACATGAAATCCCTTTAACTCTCATGAAAATAACATCCCTTTTTTCAAAACATCCATCCTTTCCCATTCAACATCCCACTTTTCACAACATACATCATCCCAGTTTTCACAACATCCATCATCTCACTTTTTCACATCATTCATCATCTCCAATCCACCATCTCACTTTTCACAACATCAACCATCTCACTTTTTCACATCATCCACCATCTCCCTTGTACACAGATCATAACTTTTGACTGACATCTCGAGGTCTGTAAATGATTCCTTTCCTCTTTAGTTCCCTGACAATTCCTGGAGGAAGTCGTCCCGTCACAGACAACGCATAACAGCCCTTTACAAACCGACCTACAATTTCAAAATACAAACCATATAATAAGTCAAAGCAACATACCAGCATACAATATAAGAAAGTCTTTTGATAGATTTTAACAAGAGATCTCTGAGGGATTTTTGTCTCCACCATTGATGATCTTTATTTGTAAAAGTTGTATATTTTTTCCACTCTTTTTTTCCTTTTACATGCATTTAATCTTAATTATATGCAATTTAAGAATTCCTCCTGTTTAACAAAAATAGCAAATCAAAGATTGTCGCCCATCAGCAATTTTGTTTTCTGATCACTCCAAAAGATCAAAAGAGAACAACCAAGGACAAGAAGAACCTACATAATTTATGAAATTAGGGGAAAATCCCTCTTGCATTTTTCAAAAAAAAGAGCCATAATGAACTGTCAAAGTCAAAATCTAAGATGACCGCTTGTCAGACAACAAGTTTTGTAGATCTGTCCCACAATCGAACAAGAGGCCCATGGGCCTTGGCGTTCTCCTGATTAATGCTATAGGTTTACTGGAACAACATGTCAAAGTGAAATACAAAACTTGTAATGTCATCAAAGGATAAGACTTTTAAAAGCAATTCAAAATGAAATATTTTATTTTTGAATATGACTGTCACCAAGTAAGAAGATTTTTGTTAAATATGGCTTGATTTTCTCTTTAGCCCCTCTTGTCCTGAAGATGATGCTTACCAAGAAGGAATAATTTCCTATTGAAAATGGACAAAATATACCCAAAAGTGATATTTCCCTAAAGCTCATTTGTCCTAAAAAGCTCAACTATAGGAAAGTTCCATCATGTACATGTACTTCTCAAGAAGTGGCTGTAACACACTTTCCAAAAATGAATTGTTGGCCTTATTGGTTTTTGGATATGAAAATTGAAGAATGGTCTTTCAAAGACTTGTCAAGAAAAAGTGATAACTATTGCACACAATTATAATGTCAAATCTAAGATTAGTCTGTCAGCCATACTGATTTTTAGATCTGTCAAAATATTGGACAATGCACAACTGGAGACCAATGAAATTTGAATTTAGATACCCAATTCATCTCCCTTCAAAAAATATATCACTTCCCGACCCTACTTGCCAAAGTCTATTGCTACATGAAATAGCCATTATTTACTGTGACTAGTGACATGATACCCACCTATCCTTTGCCACTTTGCCACCCAGCTGTCATCACCACTCATCATAGCTACCATTCTGAAATGGACAAAATATCATATGTGGAGCTCATCAAGATATAAAACTCAATAATCAGATGTTTATAAGAGGGTTTCATATGATCTGTTGTGTACATAATTATGGCCTTTTATCAATAAATAATGTAACTTTAACGGTCACTAATATAATAGAGTACAAGTTGTGTAGTCCTCATATGTAAAATGTTAATTCCAAAACAGCTATAAACAAATTCAACGTAGCCTAACATATTACACAAAGAAAATGAAAATTCTTACAAAGTTGCAAGACATGCAACATAAAAATATACAATAATACAATATACCGTAATACCCCTATTCATGCTTTAAATGAAATGAAGTGAAAACAATGTCATGTTCAGTGAAGCAGAAAACAGAGGGTCACAGTGACCTATATTTGATATAAATGTGTGGTAGTTGTATTGTGTAGATGTCATCAAATTAGAGATGATTATGACTGTAAAGGTTTTAAGCAGAAGTCCATGCATATGGACAGCATATACAGTATACTAGAGGAGAAGGCCAACACATCATGTGCCTCACTACATTCCCTTGAATATGTGGAAGAATATACATGTAATGATGAAATATACACACCCATCAAAATTAGCACTAGTGCAGTCATACACGGCATCCCTGTTGTTCTTCATATGTAAATGTTCTTCACAGTTGTCACAGCCATCCAGTTCAAATTGGTCAAAAGTCTGTAATAAAAAAATGTTTTAATTATGGTGATTGCAATTTGAGCACTTATGATGGAATTTAATTAGCGAATTATAATCGGACTTCTATTGTATAAGAGCTGTATGAGCATTACGGGTAAATGTGGTAGTGTTATTTGTTGGTTTCTGAGTAATCAAAGATAACTATCTAGTATTAGCGTAGTAGGACAAGGAATTATGATAAAAATAGTTCTATCTGTAGTTTGAACCTGAAGCCCTTTGCTCTGCAGTCTGATGCTATTACCCTCTACTGCTTAGCTAAAAGGAACTTTCTTACAACCAACGTTTTTTGTAAAGTTGGCATATTAAATTAAACCACATCATCGACTTGCACTGGTGCACGTAACATGCCACAGGTAAACTGACATTCAATTTATAGCTCTACCCTTCACCATTATAAGCAATGGAGGTAATACATAGATAACAGAATTCATATTTTTTTGTACACAAATGCACCTTGTACTGTTTATTGGAAAAGAATGATGCCTTTTTCTGCTCAAAGAGTGTAAAAGAACTTAATGTGTTTATATTTTACTTTACTACCCATATGAGTAATAAAATTGTTACTGAAATGGGTAACTGTTACCCAAATGCAGGATTATTAACCATATGCGCCGTTGCGTCCAACCTGTATAATGGTACATATTGACTTGGCTTTTGTAGGAACTGACCCAAAACATTTGGTATGTAACAACCAAATGCTTGGTACGGAACGACTGGTATTCTGTCTGGACCCCTCAAACTACATTTTGTACACATACAAACAAGCGGTCGTTAGAGCAGGTTAGACTGTATGTGCTGAAATTTCTAGAGGTCAGCCTTGGTCTAAATCTGTACCTGTTGTTTTTTTTCATGTTCAACCGTTTCAACTGCTTACGCGAATGTAGACCAGAAAAGCATATGTTTGTTACAAAAGTTTGTAGCTGTTTTTACCTCCGGAAGACTTTAAAGTACTACTAAAAAGTAAGTACTGAGTAGACATGAAAGAATTCAAAGATGAATGTGATTTAAAATGTTAAATATTTATAAGACCAAGTACACCTTACATGGACACAAACTGAAGGTACAATGTAGTTGACAACTTGACAGAGGGAAACACCTTGGTATCACCATCAACCAAGATCCACAGAAACTGGGCATGTCATGTGTAACTGCCCTACTCGAAAAACTGGAGTTGGAATCCTTGTAGGACTGTTATACTAAACATTGACTCGACCTGGAACCATCTACCGAAGTTAGTTACAGCATTATCCTCACTGGAGGAGTTCAGGGCCTAATTAGACAGCGTGCCATGGACAGCTGGAACCCTAAAGCCAGTAGACGTCAAGGAGCAATGAATCAATACCCAATGTACAGAGCCCACATTCCTAAAGTCAGTTCATGAATCCATTTTTATGATGTGGTTACCATAAAACCTGTTTTTACTAACTAGCACTTGTGCATAGTCTTTTAAATGAGGTCTTAGGCTACCCATAAAGCCTAATACATTTTTATGAGAACCAGTGAGGTCCATGGCTATTCTCTCTCAATGTCTTATATAAGTTATAATTATATTTTTTTGTTTAATGATTTAGCCAGTTGCATACAGTTTAACACTCTTATTGAGTGGTACTCCAATGATGTAAAGGGATTTATATATATATCTATCTAAATCCCTCCACTTTATTGGAGTACCACTCATTAAGAGTGTACCAAGAAGAGGCAGCTTGTAGAAGTTGTACATTTTATGGAAGTTTTGAATTATTTTGAAATATATTTTAAAATTTATTTCACTGGAAGAAGCCTCATATTTTTAACCCAGCTGGAGTTTCAATACACCATGAGGACAACTCAAGTAATGGGAGAAGATGGAGAAAATGTTAATTCCAATAACGGATCCGGTGAAGATGGAGAAAATGTCAACAAAGCACCCCCCCACCCCAACTTCAATCGATCTGATTTACGATATATCCGCATATTATTGCTCATTAAAGTTGGATGACATAAATAATGGTGTAATATAGAAATCCCAGTTATCAATAAACTACCTTCACGAGGGAGCAGAACAAGCAGGATCGGAGGTTTCGGTTAGGATCCTTTGGAACAGTTTCCAGCGACATGTTTCTCCAACAATGCAAGCGTTTAAGAGATAATGCAGTTTCCGGTTTGGCGGAGTGATATTTAAGAAAATAAATCGTGTATATGACAATTTCAGTCTAAATAATAAAAACTTTCATAACAATCCGGACATAAAAGGATTAATAAAAACAATAAAGTACGATAAAATTGCTGGCATTTATTGTTTTTTTCTCCGTTTAATCCAACATCTTACCGGAACGCGTAGAGATAATATTTAGGTGTTGTTCGGTCAATCACCTAAGTCGACTGTGTTAGTGACAGTGGGGATCTATACAGCCGAAGTTGTCCTGATTTTCTGTTCATGCTGACCTGAGAATATGATAGAGTTAAAACATATAGTACCATTTGGTGTTCATGACGATACTCACGTTCATTTAAATTGTTCATTTTGTAAATTAATTGTTTGGCACTAGGCCATTGATCGGTTGATGCTTATCTTTGTGACAGGCATCAGCTGATGATTTCATGATGTGCCCGTGTGTGATTCATTCATGTGGTTTGCGGGTAGTGACTAAAAGTGCAAACATTAAAAAAAAAAACTGAAATCTCACTGATGATGCCTTTTGAAAATTAAAGGTTGTTATTCCTTATAAAAGTTAATATACAGAAAAACAAACCAATTCTGAGCTAGATGCAAATGCTTTTTTTCTTATTTGTTTTAATTTGAAAGCAATCATGGGGTTTTGTGGCTCACGAGATGATGCTTTACGAGTGGACAATGGAGTCTTACAAAATGAATGTTTTGTTGATGTACTAAACATTGTACCACATGCAATTTTTCTCTTGATAAGCGTGTTTATCCTCATTGTTTGGAATCGGTCAGTGCTGGGTCAGATTCATGTAACGACATGGGTGCACTATCGTGGACACTCGCTTAGATGGATAGTCACCCTAATCTTGGTGTTAAGTTGTGGTGTGGGGATCGGAGAAGGTGTAATGTCCGATTACATGGATCAGGATACCATCAATGTACACACATTCCTTCCACAATGCCTTGCCTTGGTTGCAGCTTTGGGAAGTCTTGCCTACTATCACAATGTAGAGCAGTGGAACTCGCCAAGATTTCTACTCGTATTGATGGGGTACTGGTTATCCATGATTGTCCTTAAATTCCTGAAGGCATTTTCTTTATACAAAAATGATGTTACACATGTTCACGTCCGAGTCTGGCTCACCTGGTTTGATGTGTTCCTGTATCTCATACTGCTGATAGTTGAGCTCAATGTTCTTAGAGTACAGGTATGTATACAGGGGTATGCGTATCTTTCATTTGCAATAGTTTGCTAGCTTATATAGTTTTATTAAAAAAAAGGCATATATATATAAGCTTAAAGGTAACAAATACAGTATAAAAGTTAACGATTTTGTTATAGTCATCGTATATGCTAAATTTTTGTGACTACATTGAATAAGCCGTTTCCGAGATACAAGAACTCTTTTGAATTGGAGTTAGAAATCGATGATTTGATCATGTGACCACGAAAAATTTAGGGCACTTTACAATGGCGGCATTGTCACGACCACATGACAGCTAGATTCGATTCAGTGTTTTTAGTCGCTTTAGGTTAAAATGGGACGAAACAAAGGTATATGCTCTGTCAGTCGTAAAAGAAACAATCTGGCAAAATGTAACGTTCAGATCGTTTCCAACAGCAAAGAGAAACCCTGATTACGTGCACTGTGGATTGCATTCATAATTCTCAATAGAAGATAAATTCAGTTCATCAGTGATCTCAGATAATTTTACTAACACCCCTTTTGTCTAATTTCAAGTTGTGATCCCTCTTTCGACCAAAAAACTTTACCTCGCTTACCGTCATTGAAAACTTCTATTTAGTCGCCATTTGTTTTCAAAGTGCCCTAAATAAAGTCATGTGGTGATGAAAGTCCCATGACTAAACCGACTGAAAGTTGTATCCCGGAAATGGCTTATTGTGTTACCGTATTGCCTAATGCTTATAATCTCAATAGTCAGTATGTAAGAAAATGTTTTATTATCTTCTGTACAGTAGTTCATAACATTGCATATAATAATTTTCTTTTTTCCCACAGAGGTATGCATTTTTCAAGACATATATACCAGCTCACCCATCAAAAGATCTAGGGACATCCAGGTACATACATGATCATGTCAACCTCATCTCCAAAGCAACATTTTGGTGGCTAAACTCCACCCTACTGGAAGGCTACAAAACCCCACTGGAGATGGAGGACCTGGGCCCATTACCAAAGGTCAGGCACTCTCTTAAATACAATTTGAATATTGAAAGGAATTTGAAGTGAATGCATGTCATTTACCTTACTTCAGCACATGTACTTACATATTTTTCATTTGCATATATTTATATGTGTAACTTGATGTTTATATTTGGAAACAGAAAAAATGACTAGTATGAGTTCTAGTAAGATAACAAATAACTAGTGATTCAGTACTCTAAATGAAAAACTTGACATAGCATCCTAGGTTGGATTTGTTAATCAAAGTAAATATAAAATTACAAAATTTATAAATTAACAAGTAACTACAATTTTATTATTACCAGGTATGTTTTTGTATTAATATATATTTTTTTACCTTTGAGGCATGCATATGACCTCTGTATAACTTACTGTATATGGACTGTACCTCTGTATGACTTACTGTATATGGACTGTACCTCTGTATGACTTACTGTGAATGGACTATACCTCTGTATGACTTACTGTATATGGGCTGTACCTCTGTATAATTTACTGTGTATGGACTGTATGTCTATATAACTTACTGTATATGGACTGTACCTCTGTATGACTTACTGTATATGGACTGTACCTCTGTATGACTTACTGTATATGGACTGTACCTCTGTATAACTTACTGTGTATGGACTGTATGTCTGTATGACTTCCTGTATATGGACAGTACATCTGTATGACTTACTGTATATGGACTATACCTCTGTATGACTTACTGTATATGGACTGTACCTCTGTATGACTTACTGTAAATGGACTGTACATCTGTATGACTTCCTGTATATGGACTGTACATCTGTATGACTTACTGTGTATGGACTGTACGTCTGTATAACTTACTGTATATGGTCTGTACCTCTGTATAACTTACTGTATATGGACTGTACCTCTGTATGACTTACTGTATATGGACTGTACCTCTGTATGACCTACTGTATATGGACTGTACCTCTGTATGACCTACTGTATATGGACTGTACCTCTGTATGACTTACTGTATATGGACTGTACCTCTGTATGACTTACTGTGAATGGACTATACCTCTGTATGACTTACTGTATATGGACTATACCTCTGTATAACTTACTGTGTATGGACTGTATGTCTGTATGACCTACTGTATATGGGCTGTACGTCTGTATGACCTACTGTATATGGGCTGTACGTCTGTATGACCTACTGTATATGGACTGTACGTCTGTATGACCTACTGTATATGGACTGTACGTCTGTATGACCTACTGTATATGGGCTGTACGTCTGTATGACCTACTGTATATGGGCTGTACGTCTGTATGACCTACTGTATATGGACTGTATCAGTTGTTACAGTGTTGTTTGTTTGTATTCCCATTGGTACCAGAATGAAGGAGCTGTTACACAGTATGCTAAACTACACACTGCATTCGAAGAAGAAAAGGTATAATATCTGCATTACTTTAATATGTTAATGATAGGCTCTTTTCCAACATTAAATTTCAATATCTATCCTATCAAACATTATGAGTCCTTCATATTTTTTGAAACCAGGAAATTTGTCAGACTTAGTTTACAACTTTATCAATGATCGATTGAGACCCAGCAGAAATAATCTGAAATTTTCAAACAGTGCTGACGTATTTGAGAATTTAAAGCATTTATCTGTGGAAAACCTTCAGTAACAAGGATGTACAAAGATGGAGCATTATCAAAAGTAAAAATATAATGTTTAAGGGATGATACTGAACATAAACAAAATTATATTTCGCTTGATTTTATTGACAAATTGTAGTCATATTTTAAAACTGTATTTGACCTTCATTATTACTTGTTTCAGTATAAAGCATCTTGCAGAAACCAACCCCCTTCATTTCACAAGACGTATTTGAGAGCCTTTGGACCAATGTTGGTGTTTGCTGGAGTGCTGCGATTGTTTGGTGTCCTGCTCTCCTTTGTAGGACCCTGGTGTATAGAACACATTGTAGACTACACCTACAAAGTCCAGGCGCCGACCAACATCACCCAGAGTGTTCCCAATGTACAGTCATATGGAGCAGTCAATTCTACTGCAAACTCTACAGTTTTTACACCACCCAAGGCAAAGGTTGTTTACTTTGTTTCACTTTCATCTATTCTCCCTGGTGATATCATAATTCACTACATTATCATGGTTATATTGATAAGTACAGACATGAATATAATCCTGACAAATATTTTGTATTGATATGTCAATAACATTAACAGAGTTAAATAACATCTAGGTTATTTAATGGAAAAAAACCATGATTTAATTGATCATATTTTATTTTGTTTTACTAAGAAATAAAAATAAAATCCATTTTAAAATGGAAAAAAAAAAGAGAAAGTCTTTCCTGTGTAGTTCTGGGATTTCATTCAGATTAATCGGCCATCAATCAAACATTGATCGTTTGCACATGAGTGATACTTAAAAAAAGATTCCCAACACATATTGTCATATAACGGCATATTGTATAATTCTATTCTTACAGAACACCCTGTTGTACGTGGACGTGTCTAGCTTTTTCTCCAACGGTTATGTGCTGTGTGTGATCCTGTTCCTTGGTACAGTTTTGGAACACACTATGATGCAGAACCATCACTTTATTGTCATCAGACAGGGCATTAGATTACGGGCTGCTCTACAGGTCAGTATACTGAGATTTATTACCTGGTAGAACAGGGTCGCATGTCAGATATGAGTTAAGTTCATAGGTCAGTACAGGGCAAAAATTAGTAAGGCTCTCAGGTCAGTAGGGGGCAGAAATTAGTAAGGCTCTCAGGTCAGTAGAGGTCTATGCAGATTAGAGGCATGCAACTGTCAGTGCTTGATAATGATTGACAGACAGATAAAATGGGCAAAATGTTTTATATATGTATAACAACTTAGCGGGTCAATGTTTATCAAGTCAAAGATCAGAATCCTATATTATAACTAATCTGTCATCTGATAGATATTTAAAAAATAGCAGACATAAAAATTTCAAGTATTTCCCCTTAATCTCAATGCAGATATTATTATGTACCGATGGTAATGACTATTTTCTCGTTGTTTCAGACAATGATATTTGGTAAAGCATTAAAGATGTCCAGCCTGGTCATCAACAGCGGAAAGATGACCATTGGCCAGATAATGAACCATATGTCGATGGACACCATGTTCCTCATGTACCTCTTCTTCTTCATCCACTTTATCTGGGGCGGTCCACTACAGGTAAACACCTCATTGTTTACAGGTAATCCCTACACTTTTACAGGTCACATATCTACAGGTTAACAATCACCTTCCAACAGGTAAACAAAAACCTGTCTACAGGTAAACACATCATTGTTTACAGGTAATCCCTACACATTTACAGTTTCCATATCTACATGTAAACAATCACCTTCCAACAGGTAAACAAAAACCTATCTACAGGTAAACAATACCTGTCTACAGGTAAACACATCATTGTTTACAGGTAATCCCTACACATTTACAGTTTCCATATCTACATGTAAACAATCTCCTGCCTGCAGGTAATTACTATAACACCTGTCTATAGATACACAACTACCTGTCTACAGGTAAACGACTACATATTATGTACACATCTCTACAAAAAGCCATCTATATGTTGTAGATTATAATAGCCCCCACCTTTATATGTTGTAGATTATAATAGCACCCACCTCTGTATATTGTAGATTATAATAGCCCCCACCTCTATATTGTAGATTATAATTGTCCCCACCTCTGTATATTGTAGATTATAATAGCCCTGCTGCTGATGTACTACAAACTTGGCTGGAGTGCTGTGATTGGAGGGTCACTGGTGATACTAGCTGCTCCCCTCCAGTACTTCACCGGCAATGGCCTCTCCAAAATCCAGAAGAAATGTATGGTAAGTATTGACAACTTATAGGGGGATGGTCATAGCTATAGGGATATAGGTCACAGCTTTTATTTTCTGGACAGTGTATATTTTGTACAAGTTTTACCCAGTAAGATCATAGTTATATCAAAGTTTACTTCCTACACCTGCATTTACTTACTGAACATGTGACGATGTCGTACCATTTGAATAACAACTTGTTTCCTTTACCAAGCTGTGACTGAGGGTGATTCTCATTGTTTGGCTGTACAACAATTTGACAAAATTGTATATTGTATGTGTTTCCTGACCAGGGGTTTTTCAGAGATTGTATACTCGCTATAAACACAGAGAATAGTTGAAGATAAAAGATATTAAAATTGGTATTGATGAAAGTTAATTTTATTGATGTAAAGTAATATTTAAACAGTATCACCTGTCACTGGATTAACTACAACTGTTTTTAACTTTACAGGCAAAAGCAGATAAAAGAGTAAAGAAAACCAACGAGGTTATACAGGGCATTAATGTTGTCAAGCTGTTGGCATGGGAACCATTTTTCAACAGCAGCATAACTGAGACTCGTGCAGATGAATTGAAATGCTTGTACTTCAATTCAATATTCAGAGTTCTATTGTGTAAGTTCTATTTACTCTTGATATTAGCAATCGTATATATGTCTTTCTTTTCTCTTTAGCCATCGTGCACCATTCATTGTAGTGTGCCAGCAAACGTGTGTAAACTTTTCCTTCAAATGACTTCTTCTCAATAACAGAATGGCCTAGGGTGCTGTTATTATGCATGTAGCATGCATGGATGAAGGACTACCAAGTTTGTTAAAATGAATGAGCTTGATCTACTTTCAAGGTCACAGGGGTCAAATATGTTAGATCTTCAAGCAACTTCTTTCCAAATGGCCCAAAGAAATGATATTTGGCTTGTATCATGCCGGCATGAAGGGCTACCAAATTTGTTAAAATGAATTACCTTGATCTACTTTCAAGGTCACAGGGGTCAAATATGTTAAATCTTCAAGCAACTTCTTTTCAATATCCAAAAGGGCCAAAGAACTGATATTTGGCATGTACATGTAGCATGCCTTGATGAAGGGCTACCAAGTTTGTTAAAATGAATGACCTTGACCTACTTGCAAGGTCACAGGGATCAAATGTGTGAAAACCTTCAAGTAATTTCTTCTTGATACCCAAAAGGTCCATGGTACTGATATTTTGGCTGTAGCATGCTTAAATGAAGGGCTACAAAGTTTGTTAAAATGAACTACCTTGAACCTCTTTCAGGATCAAAGGGTCAAATGTCAAAAAAATGTTTCAAACACTTCTTCTCAGAAGCTAAAGGTCCCAGGGTACTGCTGTTTTGCTGGTAGTACGCTGAGATGAAGGAATACCAAGTTTGTTCATTTACACTCTTACATGGGCCTCTTGTTTCAAACTGGACACTAGACTTTGTTAATGATAATGTTTTACTCCATTTATACTATCCATTTATTACTATTCTTGTTCCTATAATGAACCATTACTTGTGTTGATTACAATTCTTGTTCCTAATGAACCATTAACTGTGTTGATTATTATTATTTTTTCTATAATGAACCATTACCTGTGTTGATTACAATTCTTGTTCCTAATGAACCATACCTGTGTTGATTACAATTCTTGTTCCTAATGAACCATTACCTGTGTTGGTTACAATTCTTGTTCCTAATGAACCATTACCTGTGTTGATTACAATTCTTGTTCCTAATGAACCATTACCTGTGTTGATTACAGCTTTTATTGGTGTCGCTGTTCCTGCAATAGGCACAATGGTGGTATGTACGCATTTTGCTTTAATACACAATTCCTCAAATAGATGCTTGCCAAACTTTTACAAACATTCATGACTTACAGATAAAGCATTGCTGAAGTTATTAATAGTTACATGTACATATAACAAAAAAAAAAGTACAATGTACTGGGAGACTGAATTCACTTAGACATATAAGTTACCTCTGTCAACAATATCCACATTCCCTTTGTGCTAAATGACCCTTTATGTTTGAATGCGAAATTTGTATGTCGTATACTGATATTATTATTCAGACCTTGTCAGCAGAGTCATGAGAAAACTTTGAGTAATCCGAATATTCAACTTAAGTCGTTCATATGAATATTGTAATGTTTGGCCAGGACAAACGAAATAATACGTAACTGCATTGCCGAGTTATTCAAGTTGAGATAATGAGGTTTGTATGCATTGAATGAGAAACACTTTTAAAATGGTTGCTGATTAGAACTCCATCATCACTTCTAAGATAGTTAGGGAATGAACTCAATTGTTGTCAGGTGCATTGATGTTAAAAGTTTTAGAAATGCAAATGTATTGGCTATACAGTTGAAATCTGGCTTCCGCAGGATTCAGTATATTTTACAAACCAAAGTATAAATTTTGTAATTTTACAAAAAGAAGCCAATAATTTTTAAGAAAAAATGCATTTCTTAAGGGTCATTAACATAAGGGCCATCTTTTGGGAATGAAGATAAAATTTTGTTACAGGCATTCCTGATTCACCCTTACCTGGAGACTCAGCCATTTACCGTGGGGAAGGCCCTGTCCACATTGTCCTTATTCAATCTACTACAAGTGCCCTGCTGGCTCATCACTCACTTTATCAACACCTTTGTCACTGCTAATGTTAGTGTGAAGCGTCTGTTGCCGTATTTCCTCGCTGAGGAGGTAGAGGGACCTGGTGGACACGATGCCAAGACTCACACACACAGCATTGGAGTAGAGACAGCCGATTTAGATGTATGAGCTTTCTTATCACCTTCGGCATCATCATATTATATCTTATTATATCATGTTTATTGAAACTGGGACTAATAGTGGATTGTTATTTATAGAATGTGAAACTGGGAATTATAGTGGATTGTTATTTATAGAGTATATAACTGGGACTAATGGTGGATTGTTATTTATAGAGTATAAAACTGGGACTAATTGTGGATTGTTATTTATAGAGTATAAAACTGGGACTAATGGTGGATTGTTATTTATAGAGTATAAAACTGGGACTAATGGTGGATTGTTATATACAGAGTATGACAATGGACTAATGGTTGATAGTTATTTATAGAGTATAAAACTGGGACTAATGGTGGATTGTTATATACAGGGTATGACAATGGACTAATGGTCGATAGTTATTTATAGAGTATAAAACTGGGACTAATGGTGGATTGTTATATACAGAGTATGACAATGGACTAATGGTTGATAGTTATTTATAGAGTATAAAACTGGGACTAATGGTGGATTGTTATTTATTGAGTATAAAACTGGGACTAATGGTGGATTGTTATATACAGAGTATGACAATGGACTAATGGTTGATAGTTATTTATAGAGTATAAAACTGGGACTAATGGTGGATTGTTATATACAGGGTATGACAATGGACTAATGGTCGATAGTTATTTATAGAGTATAAAACTGGGACTAATGGTGGATAGTTATTTATAGAGTATAAAACTGGGACCAATGGTGGATTGTTATTTATTGAGTATAAAACTGGACTAATGGTGGATTGTTATTCATAGAGTATAAAACTGGGACCAATGGTGGATTGTTATTCATAGAGTATAAAACTGGGACTAATGGTGGATTGTTATTTATAGAGTATAAAACTGGGACTAATAGTGGATTGTTATATATAGAGTATAAAACTGGGACTAATGGTGGATTGTTATTTATTGAGTATAAAACTAGGACTAATGGTGGATTGTTATTTATTGAGTATAAAACTAGGACTAATGGTGGATTGTTATTCATAGAGTATAAAACTGGACTAATGGTGGATAGTTATGTATAGAGTATAAAACTGTGACTAATGGTGGATTGTTATGTATAGAGTATAAAACTGGGACTAATAGTGGATTGTTATTTATAGAGTATAAAACTGGGACTAATGGTGGATAGTTATGTATGGAGTATAAAACTGGGACTAATGGTGGATTGTTATTTATAGAGTATAAAACTGGGACTAAAGGTGGATAGTTATGTATAGAGTATAAAACTGGGACTAATGGTGGATTGTTATTTATAGAGTATAAAACTGGGACTAATGGTGGATTGTTATTTATAGAGTATGAAACTGGGACTAATGGTGGATTGTTATTTATAGAGTATAAAACTGGGACTAATGTTGGATTGTTATTTATAGAGTATGAAACTGGGACTAATGGTGGATTGTTATTTATTGAGTATAAAACTGGACTAATGATGGATTGTTATTCATAGAGTATAAAACTAGGACTAATGGTGGATTGTTATTTATAGAGTATAAAACTGGGACTAATGGTGGATTGTTATTTATTGAGTATAAAACTGGGACTAATGGTGGATTGTTATATACAGAGTATGACAATGGACTAATGGTTGATAGTTATTTATTGAGTATAAAACTGGACTAATGGTGGATTGTTATTTATTGAGTATAAAACTGGACTAATGGTGGATTGTTATTTATTGAGTATAAAACTGGACTAATGGTGGATTGTTATTTATTGAGTATAAACCTGGGACTAATGGTGGATTGTTATTTATAGAGTATATAACTGGGACTAATGGTGGATTGTTATTTGTAGAGTATAAAACTAGGACTAATGGTGGATTGTTATTTATTGAGTATAAACCTGGGACTAATGGTGGATTGTTATTTATAGAGTATATAACTGGGACTAATGGTGGATTGTTATTTATAGAGTATAAAACTTGGTCTAATTATGGATTGTTATTTGTTTGTAGAGTATGAAACTTGGACTAATGGTGGATATAAGTAATGGGACCAGGAAGACAAGTTCCCTACTGAGGAAGGATGAAGATACAAGCTCCCTCAGCTCCCTGGAAAGTACATACTCACGCACACCCATGCACAGTCGTCATGGCAGCAGGGCCTCACTCCTGGACACACATGAGCCCAACAAGCGTGCCAGTATTGGAAGGACCTCAGCAGGGTCAGGTAATACACGGGTCAGGTCAGGGTCAGATAATACAGGGGTCATTTCAGGGTCAGGAAATACAGGGGTCAGGTCAGGGTCAGGTAATACAGAGGTTAGGTCAGGGTCAGGTAATACAGGGGTATCACATCATATTCCAAATTCACACGAAAATAAAAATCACTCTTCATGTTGATCCAGTCAGGTTTCTGTTTGGTTCAGCTTTTCACATTGAATTATTGATAATTCAAAATATCCTCTACTTTTAAATTATCTTATTTAAGGATAATTCATATCAACAGATCATATTTTAAAAGCATGCCATGAAGATCTTTAACCAGAATTTATCTAAGAAATTAAATCGTAGCTTTGTAAAGTGTGATCAGCTGAATGTCGTAGGTGTCCACTCACCAATGACATTTACTGTTATTATTCTGTCCACGTAGTGCTGACAGTGTCCGAGCCTACTGAGTCGGGCAGACGACGCCACACAAGCGGCGTATCCACAGAGGATGAGGATGATGTTGCTGATGTTTCCACGGTGATAGAACCTCGAGCAGCAGTGGAAGTTAACCAGGGCAATTTCTCTTGGGAGCTGGAAAGCAAGGAGTTGTCACTGAAAAACGTCAACATAAAAATACCATCAGGCAAGTCAGCATGTAGAACAGGCTTTGCACGCAGTATACAGGGTTACATAAATGTATCAATAGGTCATTTTATTATGTTGTCTAGATAATAGTTTATGAAGTACTATATACAAGGCTATAATTACTGCATACAGTATCATAGAGCCTTTTTACATGCTCATATGATTATAATGCATACAAAGTTAGGCATACTGCAGGCTACAGGATTATAAAGACTACATCGAGCTGTTTGTTGTTAGATAGATAAGAAAATCCAGCACAATAGTTCAAACTTAAAGGCAAGTAACTCTTTGAAGCTTCAAACCTTAACACTTCAATTAAAAAAATAGCATGAAACTGTATAGAGTAGAATCAATGAAGGACTGAGAAAAATAGATAATATAATAATACTTGTATGTCTATATAGCTCTTCTTTATACATGTTTATTGTTGTTTCTTTTTTAGGAAAGTTGACAATTATTGTTGGACCTGTAGGATCTGGAAAGTCTTCGTTGTTGTCTGCAATATTAGGAGAAATGATCACGTTGTCAGGAACAGTCGACTGGAATAGGTAGGCTATCAGTTCACTAAAGTCAAAAAGTCAGGTCAGGGTCAGATTTGTGTCTATTTTTATCAACACTATTAGTGACTAAACGATGTGTGTCTCTTGTTAGCACTACTGTTCTAGTACTGACTCACAATCACAATCAGGCAAGGTAACCTTATACACTAAGATGGTGACCAAGTGGATCACTGGCACATCGAGAGTAATTATTATTTATCATTACATACCAAGTTATGATTACAAATATAATATAATTGTGATATTTTGTAATTTGATATCTTAAATTACGACAGAGGAACAAGGCGTGCCTATGTATCCCAGAAACCATGGTTACTGAATGCCTCGCTGAAGAACAACATCCTGTTTGGACAGCCCTTTCAGTGGCGAAGGTAATATAAAATTTTGACAGTGATTTGTAAATCAATAACTGAACAATCAGACTCACCACTGATTGTTGATGTACATCAGGGTTGTCTATCTAGAGCATGAAAATTTTGCGAGGAATTCAGACAGTTATACGCTAATTTGTATACATTAATCATGAGATGTGCTGATAGTTTTTGTCTCGCTCGACGATAGTCGAGAAAAGCGATACTAAGGTGTTGTTTTTCCAGAGGCAGCAGCAACATTTCGTTAAAGTTCAATTTTCACAGTGTTATAATTATCCAATTGAACTAAAAGTTGGTCACATTACTCAAACCATCATACTAAATAACTAACCTCAATTTTAAAGAAATCGTGTAAGATTTTGAAAACAAATGCTAAACTTCATTCGGTGTATAAGGCACCTCAGCGAGGCCAAAAGAATAAATATATAACTTTTTATTTAGTTTCGGTTAATATACCTCTCCTCTCAGTTAAGGAGGTGAGAAGTAATCACTTTTTCCATGCGTCGGTCCTTGTCTGAGTGCATTCTTGCATGAGTCCAAGATAACCTTGTGTACAACATATCTCAGAATACCCTGATGACATTTGGTTTGTATTAACACTAGCATTACACTGTCAAGTTTTACACCTGATTAGATTTGGTTCGTATTATCACTAGTATTACACTATCAAGTTTACACCTAATTAGATTTTTGTGGTCATCAATCAAGGTTAAAAGGTCAAAGGTCACACTTGATCACTTTGCAGAAGTGGGGGTTTATATTTGTGGGCCCCGGTCACTTTGTTTTTATTTAATTTATATGTTCTATTTTAAATTGATGTCAGACAAGTAAACATCAGATGACCTATACAAATTGGTGGGCCCCTTTTGTATTGTCATGAATATCAGTTTATTTCTCATCTCTAAATCTACCGAATACCCTACCCCTTCCCCCTCCCCTTCCCCCCTCCCCTTTCCCACCCTCTCCCTTCCAAGAAAAATGAGCAACAGAATAAACAAAATAGGAGCCGTTCTTTAAAATATCATTTATATAGAAGAAGACAACCAAACACATTTTATATGGACATTTAAGTTAATTCAGGTATTCATGATTTGCAAAAAGAAAAAGAAAAAAGTACATTTTGTTTTCCGACTACACAATTTTCTAAAATGCATGATGTCATCACTTCAAGTTTTATTTTTTCATGTTATTCAATAAAACATGAATAATCTAGCATTGTGTACATAGAGAAAATGGAATCCTTGTGGTAAACTTAATAAGTTTGGATATCGCTTCCAAGCATTTAATATTCACAAGTAAATAGCCTTACTGGCGTGGATGAGTTACTGATAATGAACATGTTTAACATAAGGAACATATATAATGCCCTATTGCTTTTTTTTTCAGATACAACAAAGTTTTACAGGCATGTGCCTTACAGCCTGATATAGCCTCACTTCCAGCTGGAGACAGTACAGAGATAGGAGAAAAGGTATGGGGGCAGTACAAAGATAGGGGAAAAGGTACAGCGACAGGGGGGCAGTACAGAGATATGAGAAAAGGTATGGGGATAGGGGGAAGCAGAACAGAGATAGGAGACAAGGTATGGGGGCAGGTTGTAGAACAGAGATAGGAGAAAAGGTATGGGGGCAGGGGATAGAACAGAGATAGGAGACAAGGTATGGGGGCAGGTTGTAGAACAGAGATAGGAGAAAAGGTATGGGGGCAGGGGATAGAACAGAGATAGGAGACAAGGTATGGGGGCAGGTTGTAGAACAGAGATAGGAGAAAAGGTATGGGGGCAGGTTGTAGAACAGAGATAGGAGAAAAGGTATTGGGACATGAGTTTGGGGGGAGGGGGTGCGGAAACAGTAGAGATGAGGGGAAAAGGGGGGAGACAGTGGGTACAGTTCATTGATAGGAAGAGTTATCTGAGTATGGAGTTAAGGTACTGGTGGTAGATATAGAGACAGGAAATAGCTACACCACTACATGTACTTTTATATAATAAAACACTATGTATAACATGTAGTTGGTTTAAGAACTTCTATACTCCAAACCAAAGTCTTGTAAACTCAGTACACTAGAAATTACCACCTATGTATTTGTTGTTTAAGACTTTGAACATGAATTTAACCCAATTTGTAATTTAACCTCGCTTTGTAATTTAACCCGACTTTGTAATTTCACCTTGCTTTGTAATTTAACCCCACTTTGTAATTTGTTGAACAGGGTGTGAACCTCAGTGGAGGACAGAAACAACGAGTCAGTATCGCTAGAGCTCTTTACTCCAAAGCCGACACAATAATAATGGTAAGTCATCATCACTAGAGCTCTTTACTCCAAAGCCGACACAATAATAATGGTAAGTCAATTAACATCACTAACGCTCTTTACTCCAAAGCCGACACAATAATACTGGTAAGTCAACATCAATAGAACTCTTTACACCAAAGCTGACACAATGATTCTGGTCAAAACTGACATAAAGATTCTGGTAAGTCAACATCAATAGAACTCTTTACACCAAAGCTGACACAATGATTCTGGTCAAAACTGACATAAAGATTCTGGTAAGTCAACATCATCAAAACTCTTTACTCCAAAGCTAACTCAATAATACTGGTAAGTCAATTAACATCCCTACCGTCAACACTCTTTATTCTTAAACCAACACAATGTTAGTGGTGAATCATCATCGCCAGAGATCATGAAGTTAAAGCTGACACACATATTTTGTCTAAGCTGACACACATATTTTGTCTTTAAAACTTTGAACTTTTAAGGCTGACAACATCGTAAGGATAAGTCAGTATTTACTAAAGGATTGTACAAACATACGTAATGGAGGTTTGATCTGGTTTTCAGGACGATCCCCTATCTGCTTTGGATGCCCATGTGGGGAAACATGTGTTTGAGGATGCTATACTGAAGCGACTGTTGAGGAGGAAAAGGACAGTCATCCTCGTCACTCATCATCTCCAGTACCTCAATCAGGCCCATCATGTAAGTCAAGGTCACTCATCATCTCCAATACCTCAATCAGGCCCACCAAGTAAGTCAAGGTCACTCACCTCCAGTACCTCAATCAGGCCCATCATGTAAGTCAAGGTCACTCATCATCTCCAATACCTCAATCAGGCCCACCAAGTAAGTCAAGGTCACTCATCATCTCCAATACCTCAATCAGGCCCACCAAGTAAGTCAAGGTCACTCATCATCTCCAATACCACAATCAGGCCCACCATGTAAGTCAAGGTCACTCATCATCTCCAATACCACAATCAGGCCCACCAAGTAAGTCAAGGTCACTCATCATCTCCAGTACCTTAATCAGGCCCATCATGTAAGTCAAGGTCACTCATCATCTCCAGTACCTCAATCAGGCCCATCATGTAAGTCAGGGTCAATCATCATCTCCAATACCTCAATCAGGCCCACCAAGTAAGTCAAGGTCACTCATCATCTCCAATACCACAATCAGGCCCACCATGTAAGTCAAGGTCACTCACCTCCAGTACCACAATCAGGCCCACCAAGTAAGTCAAGGTCACTCATCATCTCCAGTACCTCAATCAGACCTATCATGTAAGTCAAGGTCACTCATCATCTCCAATACCTCAATCAGGCCCACCATGTTATTCAAGGTCACTCATCATCTCCAGTACCTCAATCAGACCTATCATGTCAGTCAAGGTCACTCATCACCTCCAGTACCTTAATCAGGCCCACCATGTAAGTCAAGGTCATGCATCATCTCCAGTACCTTAATCAGGCCCATCATGTAAGTCAAGGTCACTCATCATCTCCAATACCTCAATCAGGCCCATCATGTAAGTCAAGGTCACTCATCATCTCCAGTACCTCAATCAGGCCCATCATGTAAGTCTAGGTCACTCATCATCTCCAGTACCTCAATCAGGCCCATCATGTAAGTCAAGGTCACTCATCATCTCCAGTACCTCAATCAGGCCCATAATGTAAGTCTAGGTCACTCATCATCTCCAGTTCCACAATCAGGCCCACCAAGTAAGTCAAGGTCACTCATCATCTCCAGTACCTCAATCAGGCCCATCATGTAAGTCAAGGTCCCTCATTATCTCCAGTACCTCAATCAGGCCCATCATGTTAGTCTAGGTCCCTCATTATCTCCAGTACCTCAATCAGGCCCATCATGTAAGTCAAGGTCACTCATCATCTCCAGTACCTCAATCAGGCCCATCATGTAAGTCAAGGTCACTCATCATCTCCAGTACCTCAATCAGGCCCATAATGTAAGTCAAGGTCACTCATCATCTCCAGTTCCACAATCAGGCCCACCAAGTAAGTCAAGGTCCCTCATTATCTCCAGTACCTCAATCAGGCCCATCATGTAAGTCAAGGTCCCTCATTATCTCCAGTACCTCAATCAGGCCCATCATGTAAGTCAAAGTCACTTATGATCCAGTACCTCAATAAGGCCCATCATGTAAGTCAAGGTCACTCATCATCTCCAGTACCTTAATCAGGCCCATCATGTAAGTCAAGGTCACTCATCATCTCCAGTACCTCAATCAGGCCCATCATGTAAGTCAAGGTCACTCATCATCTCCAGTACCTCAATCAGGCCCATCATGTAAGTCAAGGTCACTCATCATCTCCAGTACCTTAATCAGGCCCACCATGTAAGTCAAGGTCACTCATCATCTCCAGTACCACAATCAGGCCCACCAAGTAAGTCAAGGTCACTCATCATCTCCAGAACCTCAATCAGGCCCATCATGTAAGTCAAGGTCACTCATCATCTCCAGTACCTCAATCAGGCCCATCATGTAAGTCAAGGTCACTCATCATCTCCAGTACCTCAATCAGGCCCACCATGTTATTCAAGGTCACTCATCATCTCCAGTACCTCAATCAGACCTATCATGTCAGTCAAGGTCACTCATCACCTCCAGTACCTTAATCAGGCCCACCATGTAAGTCAGGGTCACTCATCATCTCCAGTACCTCAATCAGACCTATCATGTCAGTCAAGGTCACTCATCATCTCCAGTACCTCAATCAGGCCCATCATGTAAGTCAAGGTCACTTGTCATCTCCAGTACCTCAATCAGGCCCATCATGTAAGTCAAGGTCACTCATCATCTCCAATACCTCAATCAGGCCCATCATGTAAGTCAAGGTCACTTGTCATCTCCAGTAACTCAATCAGGCCCATCATGTAAGTCTAGGTCACTCATCCCCAGTACCTCAATCAGGTCGTCATGTAAGTCAAAGTCACTTATGATCCAGTACCTCAATCAGGCCCATCATGTAAGTCAAGGTCACTCATCATCTCCAGTACCTTAATCAGGCCCATCATGTAAGTCAAGGTCACTCATCATCTCCAGTACCTTAATCAGGCCCATCATGTAAGTCAAGGTCACTCATCATCTCCAGTACCTCAATCAGGCCCATCATGTAAGTCTAGGTCACTCATCATCTCCAGTACCTCAATCAGGCCCATCATGTAAGTCAAGGTCACTCATCATCTCCAGTACCTCAATCAGGCCCACCATGTAAGTCAAGGTCACTCATCATCTCCAGTTCCACAATCAGCCCCATCATGTAAGTCAAGGTCACTCATCATCTCCAGTACCTCAATCAGGCCCACCATGTAAGTCAAGGTCACTCATCATCTCCAGTACCTCAATCAGGCCCATCATGTAAGTCAAGGTCACTCATCATCTCCAGTACCTCAATCAGGCCCATCATGTAAGTCAAGGTCACTCATCATCTCCAGTACCTCAATCAGGCCCACCATGTAAGTCAAGGTCACTCATCATCTCCAGTTCCACAATCAGGCCCACCATGTAAGTCAAGGTCACTCATCATCTCCAGTACCTCAATCAGGCCCATCATGTAAGTCAAGGTCACTCATCATCTCCAGTACCTCAATCAGGCCCATCATGTAAGTCAAGGTCACTCATCATCTCCAGTACCACAATCAGGCCCATCATGTTAGTCTAGGTCACTCATCATCTCCAGTACCTCAATCAGGCCCATCATGTAAGTCAAGGTCACTGGACATTTTGTGTCCTTCAATTTGACAAGCAAATCAAATGGCTGTTTATACTGTACACAGGGAAAAATTCACTTTCTTAGTTCTATGCAAAAAGTGTGTATTGATCGTCAGAGTGAAATGTAGTTAGACAACATAATACATAGTAATGAAATGTGAAGGATGAGATGTAAATGATAAATGTGAAGGATTTGATGTAAAGAAAAAATGTAAAGGATTCTATTGATGTAGGACAGTTATAGATTTTACCAGTGGAATACTACAAATTTTGGTGTAAGGCAGGGCCAATACTCCACTATGATACCGGTACATTATATGAAATATCAACCACGAATTATAAAAGTTTTCTGATTCCTTTTTTAATCACTTCATTGCAAAATTAATAGCAGACTCTGAATGTGTTATAATAATGTGTGATGTTTGTGTAGGTAATAGCTATGAAGGAGGGCAATATTCAGTACCAAGGAAAGCTGGCAGACGTTAAGAAAGTTGACCCAGACCTTTACGAGTCCTGGCGGAGGGCACTAAGAGACTTTAAATCTACACAAGAACCAAGGTAACTAGTATCTAATCACACTTTTATTAATTTACACCTCGCATATTTTGTAGCCATTCCTACAATTTCCTTTCACAAACCGTTAGGCTTACAGCAAAATTGCTTTTGTTTTGAATTTAATCATCGATCAAATTAGGAACACAGTTTAGAAGAGGGTGATCATGCATAAGTAAATAATTCATTGAAATGGGTTCTTAACATATTTTTGAATAGGAATTTATATTTGATTTATTTACTATTCGATATGTGTAAGTCTGATATTGCTGATGCTGGTATGAACTAATGTTTCTGTTGGAAATATATAATATAAACCAATTAACCGGTTAACTATTCATATCAATGCTCCAAGTAACTAGTTAATGATTTTGATCCAGTTTGCAAACCCTACTGATTAACAATAAAAAAAAAAAAAAAAAAATAATTTAATTATGTGATGTCTTTGAACAGACAGGATATCTAGTTATAGTATGTGTATGTATGTGTTTGTAAATAAAACTTCATGTGTGCGTGCTACCAATTGTCCTTGGACATAATTTCTAATTGAATTTTTATGCCCCGCCACAAAGTGGTGTGTGGCAGTACTAGTTTAGGTCAGTTTTAGCCTTAGTACCAGGCCTGTGATCATGAAACCTCATAGGCTAATACATCTGAACAAGTAGTGTTGGTTGCTGGTTTTTTTATGACCTTGACCTCTGAAAAACTTAGTTACTGACATAACGGGTATCACAAACACATTTCTAGTTTTCACTTTATCATACAAATGGTCAAGTTAGAGCATTATTAGCTGCCTGTTATCAGTGATGTTTGATGTATGTAGAGTTGTTTAGTAATGATGTCTGTTGAGAATAGTTACGTTGATGTTGACAGCCAGAAAGAACCATTAGGAGCAGACAACAAAGAAGTATCGGAACATACAGAATCAGACCAAGCCATGGTGTCCGAAAATCTCCTCAAACCCGAGGGTCACCGCCGACCATCAGGACAGGTAAGTACAAACCCGAGGGTCACTGTCGGCCATCAGGACAGGTAAGTACAAACCCGAGGGTCACCAACGACCATCAGGACAGGTAAGTACAAACCCAAGGGTCAATGTTGGCTAACAGGACAGGTAAGTTCAGACCCGAGGGTCGCCGTCAGCCATCAGGACAGGTAAGTAAAAACCCCAGGGTCACCGTCAGCCAACAGGACAGGTAAGTAAAAACCCCAGGGTCAATGTTGGCTAACAGGATAGGTAAGTACAGACCCGAAGGTCACCGTCAGCCATCAGGACAGGTAATACAAACCCAAGGATCACCGTCAGCCATCAGGACAGGTAAGTACAAACCCAAGGGTCACCGTTGGCCATCAGGACAGGTAAGTACAAACCCAAGGATCACCAACGACCATCAGGACAGGTAAGTACAAACCCAAGGGTCAATGTTGGCTAACAGGACAGGTAAGTAAAAACCCCAGGGTCACGGTCAGCCAACAGGACAGGTAAGTAAAAACCCCAGGGTCAATGTTGGCTAACAGGACAGGTAAGTACAGAACCGAGGGTCACTGTCAGCCATCAGGACAGGTAAGTACAAACCGGAAGGTCACCGTCAGCCATCAGGACAGTTAAAACAAACCCGAGGGTCAACGTTTGCTAACAGGACAGGTAAGTACAGACACGAAGGTCACCGTCAGCCATCAGGACAGGTAAGTACAGTCCCGAGGGTCACTGTCAGCAATCTGGACAAGTAAGTACAGACCAGAGGGTCACTGTCAGCCATCTGGACAAGTAAGTACAAACCTGAGGGTGCTACATCAAATGTTGAATGTGTAATAATGGTAATTGAATATTTGACAAGACCTCATATTATGGGAATAAAATGTTCATGCTGTTTTAGTTATCTCTATTTATTTTTCTACTTTATCTGGCAAAATAAAAACACCCAATTGAGCTGATGGCATGGTGAATTGGAGATCAGACAAACCATGGTACTAATCATTCTTATGCATTTAATTTGACTTGACAGATGATGGGGTCTTTGTCACATCGACGTCTGTCTACACAGCTTTCAAACATGGAGGAGGAAACAACAAGTCAAGAGGCCATTGATACAGAGGACCACAGTCATCACAGCACGGCCAGGGGTAGCCATGACACCGGCACAGGTATCCAAGACACAGACACAGGTAAACATGACACAGACACAGGTAACCATAACACAGACACAGGTATCCACGACACAGACACAGGTATCCACGACACACACACAGGTAAACACAACACAGACACAGGTAAACACGACACAGACACAGGTAACCATAACACAAACACAGGTAACCATAACACAGACACCAGTAACCATAACACAAACACAGGTAACCATGACATAGACACAGGTATACATTACATAGACACAGGTAAACATGACACAGACACAGGTAAACATGACACAGACACAGGTAACAATAACACAGACACAGGTATCCACAGCACAGACACAGGTAAACATGACACAGACACAGGTAAACATGACACAGACACAGGTATCCACAACACAGACACAGGTAAACATGACATAGACACAGGTAAACATGACACAGACACAGGTAACCATGATACAGACACAGGTAAACATGACATAGACACAGGTAAACATGACACAGACACAGGTATCCATGACACAGACACAGGTAAACATGACACAGGTAAACATGACACAGACACAGGTAAACATGAAACAGACACAGGTAACCATGACACAGACACAGGTATCCATGACACAGGTAAACATGACACAGACACAGGTAAACATGACGCAGGTAAACATGACACAGACACAGGTAAACATGACACAGACACAGGTAAACATGACACAGACACAGGTAAACATGAAACATACACAGGAAAATGATACATACACAGGTATCAATGACACAGACACAGGTAAACATGACACAGACACAGGTAACCATGACACAGACACAGGTAAACATGACACAGACACAGGTAAACGTGTAAACATGATACAGACACAGGTAAATGTGATACAGACACAGGTAAACATGAAACAGACACAGGTAAGCATGACACCGACACAGGTAAACATAACACATACACAGGTAAACATGACACAGACACAGGTAAACATGACACAGACACAGGTAAACATGACACAGACACAGGTAACCATGACACAGACACAGGTAAACATGATACAGACACAGGTATCCACGACACAGACACAGGTAAACATGACACAGGTATCCACGACACAGACACAGGTATCCACGACACAGACACAGGTAAACATGACACAGACACAGGTAAACATGACACAGACACAGGTAACCATGACACAGGTAAACATGACACAGACACAGGTAACCATGACACAGACACAGGTAACCATAACACAGACACAGGTAACCATGACACAGACACAGGTAACCATAACACAGACACAGGTAACCATAACACAGACACAGGTAAACATGACACAGACACAGGTAAACATGACACAGACACAGGTAAACATAACACAGACACAGGTAAACATGACACAGACACAGGTAACCATGACACAGACGCAGGTAACCATGACACAGACACAGGTAACCATAACACAGACACAGGTAAACATGACACAGACACAGGTAACCATGACACAGACACAGGTAACCATGACACAGGTAAACTTGATACAGACACAGGTAAACGTGATACAAACACAGGAAAACGTGATACAGACACAGGTATCCACAACACCGACACAGGTAAACATGACAAAGACACAGGTAACCATGACACAGGTAAACGTGATATAGACACAGGTAAACGTGATACAGACACAGGTGAATGTGATACAGACACAGGTAAACATGACACAGACACAGGTAACCATGACACAGGTAAACGTGATACAGACACAGGTAAACATGACACAGACACATGTAAACATGATACAGACACAGGTATCAATGACACAGACACAGGTAAACATGACACAGACACAGGTAAACATGACACAGACACAGGTAACCATGACACAGACACAGGTAACCATGACACAGACACAGGTAACCATAACACAGACACAGGTAAACATGACACAGACACAGGTAACCATGACACAGACACAGGTAACCATGACACAGGTAAACTTGATACAGACACAGGTAAACGTGATACAAACACAGGTAAACGTGATACAGACACTGGTATCCACAACACCGACACAGGTAAACATGACACAGACACAGGTAACCATGACACAGGTAAACGTGATACAGACACAGGTAAACGTGATACAGACACAGGTAAATGTGATACAGACACAGGTAAACATGACACAGACACAGGTAACCATGACACAGGTAAACGTGATACAGACACAGGTAAACATGACACAGACACAGGTAACCATGACACAGGTAACCATGACACAGACACAGGTAAACATGATACAGACACAGGTAAACATGTAAACATGATACAGACACAGGTATCAATGACACAAACACAGGTAAACATGACACAGACACAGGTAACCATGACACAGACACAGGTAAACATGACACAGATACAGGTAAACATGACACAGACACAGGTAAACGTGTAAACATGATACAGACACAGGTAAATGTGATACAAACACAGGTAAACATGAAACAGACACAGGTAAGCATGACACAGACACAGGTAAACATAACACATACACAGGTAAACATGACACAGACACAGGTACACATGACACAGACACAGGTAAACATGACACAGACACAGGTAACCATGACACAGACACAGGTAAACATGATACAGACACAGGTATCCACGACACAGACACAGGTAAACATGACACAGGTATCCACGACACAGACACAGGTATCCACGACACAGACACAGGTATCCACGACACAGACATAGGTATCCACGACACAGACACAGGTATCCACGACACAGACACAGGTATCCACGACACAGACACAGGTATCCACGACACAGACACAGGTAAACATGACACAGACACAGGTAACCATAACACAGACACAGGTAAACATGACACAGACACAGGTAAACATGACACAGACACAGGTAAACATAACACAGACACAGGTAAACATGACACAGACACAGGTAACCATGACACAGACACAGGTAACCATAACACAGACACAGGTAAACATGACACAGACACAGGTAACCATGACACAGACACAGGTAACCATGACACAGGTAAGCGTGATACAAACACAGGTAAACGTGATACAGACACAGGTATCCACAACACCGACACAGGTAAACATGACACAGACACAGGTAACCATGACACAGGTAAACGTGATACAGACACAGGTAAACGTGATACAGACACAGGTAAATGTGATACAGACACAGGTAAACATGACACAGACACAGGTAACCATGACACAGGTAAACGTGATACAGACACAGGTAAACATGACACAGACACAGGTAACCATGACACAGGTAACCATGACACAGACACAGGTAAACATGATACAGACACAGGTAAACATGTAAACATGATACAGACACAGGTATCAATGACACAAACACAGGTAAACATGACACAGACACAGGTAACCATGACACAGACACAGGTAAACATGACACAGATACAGGTAAACATGACACAGACACAGGTAAACGTGTAAACATGATACAGACACAGGTAAATGTGATACAAACACAGGTAAACATGAAACAGACACAGGTAAGCATGACACAGACACAGGTAAACATAACACATACACAGGTAAACATGACACAGACACAGGTACACATGACACAGACACAGGTAAACATGACACAGACACAGGTAACCATGACACAGACACAGGTAAACATGATACAGACACAGGTATCCACGACACAGACACAGGTAAACATGACACAGGTATCCACGACACAGACACAGGTATCCACGACACAGACACAGGTATCCACGACACAGACATAGGTATCCACGACACAGACACAGGTATCCACGACACAGACACAGGTATCCACGACACAGACACAGGTATCCACGACACAGACACAGGTAAACATGACACAGACACAGGTAACCATGACACAGACACAGGTAACCATAACACAGACACAGGTAAACATGACACAGACACAGGTAAACATGACACAGACACAGGTAAACATAACACAGACACAGGTAAACATGACACAGACACAGGTAACCATGACACAGACACAGGTAACCATAACACAGACACAGGTAAACATGACACAGACACAGGTAACCATGACACAGACACAGGTAACCATGACACAGGTAAACGTGATACAAACACAGGTAAACGTGATACAGACACAGGTATCCACAACACCGACACAGGTAAACATGACACAGACACAGGTAACCATGACACAGGTAAACGTGATACAGACACAGGTAAACGTGATACAGACACAGTTAAATGTGATACAGACACAGGTAACCATACAGACACAGTTTGTATGTTATTTGTTTGTCATGTTGACTTTGTGAGAGCGACCATCCATATCTATCAGTTAAAATATTTCTAATAATCATATGACAAGTTCATAAACTTTCGTCTAATGTGTTCACTGTTTTTGTCAACCCAGAAAACTATGTAATAATATATCATGTCTACAGGGAACAAAACAGATGCGGACTCATCAGGAAAGCTGATTAAGAAGGAGCACCGGGAGATCGGGGCAGTAGCTGTTGGTGTGTACCTGAGATATGTGCGCGCTAGCTGCCCACCACTAGCCGTTTTAGTGCTGCTTGTATATGTGATATACAATGCCTGTTTCGTGGCCAGTAATATGGTGCTGGCTTCCTGGACAGAGGCAGTCACAGACTTCAACACCAGGAAACAAATATCCAGCAACTTTACGGAGGTAACTCTAGATCTCATTTCATCAAGTTTTCATTTACCTCTCGGAAGCTGTAAAAGCTGTTCCAGAGTTGTAACTATATGGGATCTGAATGTGCTATGACAAAGGGAGTGTTCGGTTACATGTTATGTCATACGTACGCCAGGTTTTAAACTTGGCATGTGACATTTCATGCACCCAAACACTTATTTTTTCACTTTCAACAATAACTTCCATATTTTGTTATAAAGTCATTAAATTTGAAAAATTGACTCACCTAAAAAACATCTGATATCATCAGGTAAATATTACAATGCTTTAGACACCTGAAGTACCCTACAGGAGCATAACTTTCCTAGATTGTGTTGAGCTAATTTGGCCAAAAGCAGATAATCAATGCCTAACAATAACAATGTATACATAAGTATGATACAATGCATGTACTGAGAGTGTATATGATAAAACCGTTGCCTCCCAATTCCTCCACTTGATTAATTATGGAATAGTCCTAACAATCAACTATCTATCAACTTGTAATCCAGAGGATGTAGGGGTCTGGTTTTCCAGTTTTTACGTCATTAACTAATGTAATCAGAGATCCAGGAAACAACATATTCTATTTGTTACATTTTTACTGATTATATTCAGCTTTCCCATAAAATTATGTATCAAGTTACTGTATTATGTACAAATATGAAATTAAGAGAGTAAGTTTAAGTTTATTTTAATCCTATGTGTCATAAATGATTGAAACAATTTTTTAAATTAAGTGCAAAAAAATGAAAGAAAAACTTTTTGACATCGTAACAAGATTCTTTGTTAGTAACAATCAATGTTATTACTCATGCATGCATGCCTACCCCATACAAATTATCAAAGTCTTATTTATTTACAAATTTGGGTGGTCGGTTGGGTTACTCGGCCGACCACTTTGGTTTTTTCCGGGTACTCTGGTTTCCTCTCACAATAAGACCCTTTGTATGCTAACATATGGGCCAAGAAGAGTGATTAATATAAGTTGGATTGCTTGCTTCATCATTGTTGTAAAATAAAATTATAACAATAAAATCTAATAACATTGATTTACTTTCAGACATTAGATAATGGTCATTACATGCGTATATACTCCATACTAAACCTAACGGCCATAGGAGGTGCCATGTTGGGCAGTGGGCTGTTATATGTTGCTGGGATAAAGGCGTCAAAAGTACTCCACTCAACAATGTTAGACACCATTCTCCATGTACCTATCAGGTCAGTTCAACAAAGTACTCCACTCTAAGGTCAGTTCACCAAAGTACTCCACTCTAAGGTCAGTATACCTAAGTACTCCACTCAAAGGTCAGTTCACCAAAGACTCCACTCTAAGGTCAGAACACCAAAGTATTCCACTCTAAGGTCAGAACACCAAATACTCCACTCTAAGGTCAGTTCACCAAAGTACTCCACTCAAAGGTCAGTTCACCAAAGTACTCCACTCTAAGGTCAGAACACCAAAGTACTCCACTCTAAGGTCAGTATACCTAAGTACTCCACTCAAAGGTCAGTTCACCAAAGACTCCACTCTAAGGTCAGAACACCAAAGTATTCCACTCTAAGGTCAGAACACCAAATACTCCACTCTAAGGTCAGTTCACCAAAGTACTCCACTCAAAGGTCAGTTCACCAAAGTACTCCACTCTGAGGTCAGAACACCAAAGTACTCCACTCTAAGGTCAGAACACCAAAGTACTCCACTCAAATGTCAGTACACCAAAGTACTCCACTCTAAGGTCAGTTCACCAAAGTACTCCACTCTAAGGTCAGAACACCAAATACTCCACTCTAAGGTCAGTATACCTAAGTACTCCACTCTAAGGTCAGAACACCAAAGTACTCCACTCTAAGGTCAGAACACCAAAGTACTCCACTCTAAGGTCAGAACACCAAAGTACTCCACTCTAAGGTCAGAACACCAAAGTACTCCACTCTAAGGTCAGTACACCAAAGTACTCCACTCAAATGTCAGTACACCAAAGTACTCCACTCTAAAGTCAGTTCACCAAAGTACTCCACACTAAGGTCAGAACACCAAAGTACTCCACTCTAAGGTCAGAACACCAAAGTACTCCACTCTAAGGTCAGTTCACCAAAGTACTCCACTCTAAGGTCAGAACACCAAAGTACTCCACTCTAAGGTCAGAACACCAAAGTACTCTACTCTAAGGTCAGAACACCAAAGTACTCCACTCTAAGGTCAGTTCACCAAAGTACTCCACTCTAAGGTCAGAACACCAAAGTACTCCACTCTAAGGTCAGAACACCAAAGTACTCCACTCTAAGGTCAGTATACCTAAGTACTCCACTCTAAGGTCAGTATACCTAAGTACTCCACTCTAAGGTCAGTTCACCAAAGTACTCCACTCTAAGGTCAGAACACCAAAGTACTCCACTCTAAGGTCAGTTCACCAAAGTACTCCACTCTAAGGTCAGAACACCAAAGTACTCCACTCAAATGTCAGTACACCAAAGTACTCCACTCTAAGGTCAGAACACCAAAGTACTCCACTCTAAGGTCAGTATACCTAAGTACTCCACTCTAAGGTCAGTATACCTAAGTACTCCACTCTAAGGTCAGTATACCTAAGTACTCCACTCTAAGGTCAGAACACCAAAGTACTCCACTCTAAGGTCAGTATACCTAAGTACTCCACTCTAAGGTCAGAACACCAAAGTACTCCACTCTAAGGTCAGTACACCAAAGTACTCCACTCTAAGGTCAGAACACCAAAGTACTCCACTCTAGGATCAGAACACCAAAGTACTCCACTCTAAGGTCAGAACACCAAAGTACTCCACTCTAAGGTCAGTACACCAAAGTACTCCACTCTAAGGTCAGAACACCAAAGTACTCCACTCTAAGGTCAGTACACCAAAGTACTCCACTCTAAGGTCAGTACACCAAAGTACTCCACTCTAAGGTCAGAACACCAAAGTACTCCACTCTAGGGTCAGTACACCAAAGTACTCCACACTAAGGTCAGAACACCAAAGTACTCCACTCTAAGGTCAGTTCACCAAAGTACTCCACTCTAAGGTCAGTTCACCAAAGTACTCCACTCTAAGGTCAGAACACCAAAGTACTCCACTCTAAGGTCAGGTTACTAAAGTTATCCACTCTAAGGTCAGAACACCCAAAGTATTCCACTCTAAGGTCAGAACACCAAAGTAATCCACTCTAAAGTCAGTACAACAAAGGACTCCACTCTAAGGTCAGAACACCAAAGTACTCCACTCTAAGGTCAGTTCACCAAAGTACTCCACTCTAAGGTCAGTACACCAAATACTCCACTCTAAGGTCAGAACACCAAAGTACTCCACTCTAAGGTCAGTTTACCAAAGTACTCCACTCTAAGGTCAGAACACCCAAGTAGTCCACACTAAGGTCAGAACACCAAAGTACTCCACTCTAAGGTCAGTACACCAAAGTACTCCACTCTAAGGTCAGTTTACCAAAGTACTCCACTCTAGGGTCAGAACACCAAAGTACTCCACACTAAGGTCAGTACAACAAAGTACTCCACTCTAAGGTCAGAACACCAAAGTACTCCACTCTAAGGTCAGTACACCAAAGTACTCCACTCTAAAGTCAGTACAACAAAGGACTCCACTCTAAGGTCAGAACACCAAAGTACTCCACTCTAAGGTCAGAACACCAAAGTATTCCACTCTAAGGTCAGAACACCAAAGTACTCCACTCTAAGGTCAGTTCACCAAAGACTCCACTCTAAGGTCAGAACACCAAAGTACTCCACTCTAAGGTCAGTTTACCAAAGTACTCCACTCTAAGGTCAGAACACCAAAGTACTCCACACTAAGGTCAGTACAACAAAGTACTCCACTCTAAGGTCAGAACACCAAAGTACTCCACACTAAGGTCAGAACACCAAAGTACTCCACTCTAAGGTCAGAACACCAAATACTCCACTCTAAGGTCAGAACACCAAAGTACTCCACTCTAAGGTCAGAACACCAAAGTACTCCACTCTAAGGTCAGAACACCAAAGTACTCCACTCTAAAGTCAGTACAACAAAGTACTCTACTCTAAGGTCAGAACACTAAATACTCCACTCTAAGGTCAGAACACCAAAGTACTCCACTCTAAGGTCAGAACACCAAAGTACTCCACTCTAAGGTCAGTACACCAAAGTACTCCACTCTAGGGTCAGTATACCTAAGTACTCCACTCTAAGGTCAGTACACCAAAGTACTCCACTCTAAGGTCAGAACACCAAAGTACTCCACTCTAAAGTCAGTACAACAAAGTACTCCACTCTAAGGTCAGTACACCAAAGTACTCCACTCTAAGGTCAGAACACCAAAGTACTCCACTCTAAGGTCAGAACACCAAAGTACTCCACTCAAATGTCAGAACACCAAAGTACTCCACTCTAAGGTCAGAACACCAAAGTACTCCACTCTAAGATCAGAACACCAAAGTACTCCACTCTAAGGTCAGTACACCAAAGTACTCCACTCTAAGGTAAGAACACCAAAGTACTCCACTCTAAGGTCAGAACACCAAAGTACTCCACTCTAAGATCAGAACACCAAAGTACTCCACTCTAAGGTCAGAACACCAAAGTACCAAAGTGCCATTCTCCACGTACCTATAAGATCAGTACACCTTATCTGTGGAATTGATGCAGAATGGAAGTCTAGACATTAACATATACATCTGAGCCTCATTAAGTCATCCTGTTGTCCTAGACTGAGCCAGTGTATTAGACATTTCCGATTTTCAGGTACACGAAGGACCTACACGGAAGCGGACGCAGACTACTGGTCAATTGGGGGTCGTCTGAAAAACTATTTGTATTGAATTCATATGCGTTGTCCAACTGATACTAGCTTCTCGGCGATGAACGCTTTAAATTCACGCGCATTGTACGTACACATAGCCTCACACATGTGTATTCGACAACACTGAAGTATGGGTGCAAATAACTATAACGAAACACCATTACGGAAATATCTGTTCCACTCTACATTCTATCATGCAATTAAATTATTCAATATCTAATTAATAAATAAATTAATTAATTAATGTATGTTTGCTGATTTACCTACAATGTATATGTACATATATGTCAACATGTTTATTCGTGTCATTTTGTGTAGTACAACGATAAAAGGGAATATTGGCAAAACAAGCATACATACATCTGTACATACATGAACGATACACATAATGCCCACAGGGACTAGGCACGGACCTATGTCACTATGAAATGATTGTCTGTGTCACAGATATATAGAAGTGGGAGGGGTTATATTCGAGAAAGGTTAAAAAATATATCTGACAATCATTTCATAATGACATAGGTCCGTACCTAGCCCCTGTGATAATGCCATCTCCATAACTTAAATTATACGGGATATATATATATGGTATATATTTCATCAATCGGGGAGAATTGCGACGTCGACTTTTCATTTGAATGGGATAGGCTTGAAGATATTTTTACTTAAAAAAAATGAGAATAAATCAAACGCACATTTTCCTTTTTTTTCATAGTGCAACACTGCGGACTTGCCATGTGTGCTTCCACATCAACATTGTGTGTAGCTTAGCGACCGCTAGTGTGCGACAAATAGAGGTCATTTCGTATAGCAGTATACATGTTTGAAATGTGCATTGTTTAGGTTTCCTTACAAGCATGAGCTGTACGGAATTTCCCTTTAGCTCAGTCGGTAGAGTATCGGGCAGAAGAGCCAAGGGTCGCGGGTTCGAGCCCCAACAACGGCATTATCTTTTTTACTTTTCCTTGTCCTATTACACACATACATCTTACATGTGTTTGTTTGTCGTACGATTTGAAATGGATACTTTAAATTAATATCGCTAATGAGTATGCATGCTATAAACTATATATAACAATACCGGCACCTAAAAACTAAGTTCTAGTATTTGACTACTGTACATAAAAATGTACCTTTGAAACGACCCCCTATTAAACAGTAGTCGGTGTCCGTGTCTGTGTCGGTACTCCGCGTACCTGTAAATCGGAAATGTCTATTAGGGCACTGTTCAGCTTGTCCAATCATTCAACAATCTCAGACTGATGGCTAAATCTCAAGACTTCAAATTTTGATGTTTTACAACATAAATGTAAAAGATCTTTAATGTGTTTGCAGTATCATTCCAGTTCATCGTTATCAAGGCCATAAAAATTTTATTAATTGTTCGTCGGATATACAACAAATACCCCAATGGTATACCAACATGTATTGAAATTATACAAAGTTAATATAATAGTAGGACATGTACACAGCTACATGTACGATGAAAGAATCATAGGATATTTAATTCAGTATTGCATTTCGTAGTCTACAATGTTCCTGATCCTGATAATATCATTATTATTTAATTTTCCTATACAGTTCCAGCTATAGGAGAGCATTAATCCTGTTTTCTTTGTTTTTCAAGGTTTTTTGACACCAATCCAACAGGGAGAATTCTAAACCGGTTTTCATCCGACATGTCACAAATTGATCAGGTCAGTAATACTAATCCAACTCTGTGTGACACATATATCATATAACATGGGGCCTTAATGTGGTTGTAATACAAGAATCACCACTGTACATACATTGCGAACATTTCATGTCCAACTTTCAACCTATGAGAGTAAACTCCTAATTTACTCAATGTTCATTTTATATTTCACATTTGATAGCTATGGTTAATGTGTTGTTTGATAATATTCAACCATATATTCACCTTTATTATGGAGAGCAGAATTTGAACTGTGGTAAGTAATTCCTATGGAAGTGTACACAAAAACAAAAGGAGGAGTAAACAATGGGACATCACTCTATAGTCAGTACTGAATTAGGCTGTATAAGGCCTTACGTTTTTTAGGATTGATTCAAATATATGAAATTAAGTCATTGTGTGGTGGTATTTCTACAATTAGATTGTTCGGTTGTAGAATTATGTTTACACTTTGACAGAAATTACCGACGACTTTAGAGAACCTGATGAAATGTTTTTTCCTGACAATCTCCGCATTGATTGTGAACAGCATCGGCACGCCTTTCTTTCTCCTGGCCGCCATTCCACTCACTGCTCTGTATTACTGTGCTCAGACATTCTTCAGGGCAACTTCAAGGTAAATAATCTTTTGTATCCTGTTAATATTGCTAGAGCTCAAATCAAGATATTTAATCCATTTATCACAATCATATTCCTCTCAAACTCAAGATGGCTGGCTGACCCAAACTTGGTTGTGTGATTTAATAGAATTCTTACACACCCTGTCTCTGGCACACAAACACACATGCACTTTTACACAACACATACCGAGGCCCTCCTTCAATGACCACAGCTGTTAACAAAACAAAACAATACCAACCCTCCTGTACTTCCTGATAAATAGTGCTAGAAGACTTTAAACTCTTAAATTCCAGATGGCTGGCTGTCCACCATCTTGGTTTATTGATCACTCCCGAAAAATGATATACTATAGTACAGACCATTGGGGACCATCAATTGAAATATAAGAAGATTCCTTTGGTACTTTCTGATTTGTAGTGCTAGCAAGAATTGATTTATGAATGACAGACCATGGACCACAGATTCAGGGCAATATGAAAAGACCACTATTTGATGATTATCGGCTGAAAGTTTGAATACATCTTCATAGTCCATTGATATATTTTGTGTTTTATTTTCATAGTAAACTGATGGAAGGGTTTTAGTCAACATATTAGTTTTATTAAATGTTTAACATGATTTGTATCATTTCAGAGAACTACAAAGACTGGACAACTTAACAAAGTCTCCAATATTTTCACATTTCTCAGAAACACTGAATGGCATACAGACTATAAGAGCTTATAAGTAAGTAAAACCTGTTCAATGGTCCAGTCTGTGGTTATGTTATTGTTTCTGTTTGGTAACTGGCTGTCCATATAGTAATCCTTTACATTCCCACTGCACAGACATTAATGAATCTACTCATCCCAATGTGTGCTATTTCCCTACACACACTGGAACATTGTAATGTCATCGTACTTGTCATAATTGTAGCGGTGGAGATTGCACGGTCCTATTGTCACCTGGTGGCTGTTCCCTGTCTGGATTTACACTGATGTTGAAACATGCTTTGACTAATACTATAGGAATATTGCTGAATCAAGTGCATGTTGATTAACAAAAAATGTAAATATAAGTATTGGTCATCATATTTTTGACATTCATTGGTGTGTAACATACACTGGCTTACCTACATATTCGACACAATGTGCTGGGGCACACCATTAAATATGTAGGTGTGCCAATGTATGTTACACACCAATGAAAGTCAAACATATGACAACTAATCTTTAAATGGAGTAAATGTTGACATGCTGACTGTTCAGTTTGGTAACTGGTGATTCTGTTGACACTGGAATCTGTTAAATGATGACATGCTGACTGTTCAGTTTGGTAAACAGCGATGCTGTTGACACATGAATCTGTTAAATGTTGACTTGCTGACTGTTGAGTTTGGTTTTGTCAATGTTTAAGTATATTAAATGTTGTTTATGTTTCAGAGCGGAGGGCCAGTTCCAGTGTCAGGCCATACAAGCTATAAACAACAACACAACACCTCTGTTATTTATACACTCTGTCAACAGGTGGCTCGGTATCAGACTGGTACGTATATTATCTTAAAAACTTCTTCTAAAGATCCCTGGGTCCTACAGACATATATCTATGCCATATCCTTGTTAGAGTAGAAGGTTATCAAAGTGCTCAAGTTTATAACATTGGCCCACTTTTGATGTCACAGGATGAAAACCTTTGAGAAAAATAAATTTACACTGAATAAAATTTCCCAATCTAGAGATGTGAGAATATCTTATTTTCACAGATTTTACCATATCGGTACTGTCAACTTTGAAACATAGAATATATCACACATTTCTTTCTGCGTTTTAGTACGCCTATATACACCCATACCCTGCTATTGATAGCACTTTCTTTCAGCCCCATTGTGTTCCCTCTATATAATCTTTGCATTGGTCGCTTCAGCAAAGACCTGACCAATATTCCATATTGCTATCACTTTTCACAGTCATAATAACTGTATTTGATTGCCTAAAAAATCAATACTCTTATCGTTTGAAATACACACAATCTTACTATCAACCCATACACACAATCTTACTATTAACCCATACACACAATCTTACTATTAACCCATACACACAATCTTACTATTAACCCATACACACAATCTTACTATCAACCCATACACACAATCTTACTATCAACCCATACACACAATCTTACTATTAACCCATACACACAATCTTACTATTAACCCATACACACAATCTTATTATTAACCCATACACACAATCTTACTATTAACCCATACACACAATCTTACTATTAACCCATACACACAATCTTATTATTAACCCATACACGCAATCTTACTATTAACCCATACACACAATCTTACTATTAACCCATACACACAATCTTACTATTAACCAATACACACAATCTTACTATTAACCCATACACACAATCTTACTATTAACCCATACACACAATCTTACTATTAACCCATACACACAATCTTACTATTAACAATAGTGGAATGAATGGAAGTAGTTTACATGGTTAATATTTTTGCGTGTCGTATTATTTCAAGCATCAAATCTACACGATCACATACATGCCCCTGAATTAGTGAAAACATCATCCCCAAAATAACCAGCTATACGATATATGATGAACAGATATTTTACTAACAGAGTGATGTCCCTTTACAGGACTATATGGGTGCTGTGGTGGTGTTCCTGGCTGCAGTGTCCAGTCTCACGGCGTGTCTCGCCGGACAGGCCTCTCCTTCGTCAGTTGGACTCAGTATTACTTACGCCTTACTTGTGAGTACATACTATGTTTGAGTGAGTTATCGCATGGGTGAAAATACTATATGTAAGCTAGTTATAGCAGATGTGAATCACCAATGTTGAAATTGATTGTAACACGAAAGGAAATGGTATGTTTGAGTTTATTATAGCATATTAATACATGCACAAACGAGGTTTAAATTAGTAATAGCATGGGTGAAAATATGTTTGAGTTAATTATAGCAAATGTGAGCAAACTAGGTTTGAGTTAAATATAGCAAGTGTGACACTGTAGTGTTTAAGTCACAGATTGTGTGGACTTTGACCTGTTTGAGTTATAGTTACAGTGGGTATGGTAATAAAAGGTATACAAGAGGGTGTATGCTTTACAATGTAATACAGATGGAGTGATTATAATAATATTTTGTAAAAAAATAAAAATACTTGACAAGGGGATCACCAGATAATAGGTATTCCTGTCAAGGTGGTGTTAGGTGTATTTATACAGCGGAAGTATAAAAAGCTTTTATGATTTCATGTATAGAAATATCAGTTTGGCTTACAAATGAGCTTGTGAAACAAAACATTGTCTGGGATCACCAGATAATAGGTATTCCTGTCAAGGGGGTTTTAGGTGTATTTATACAGCGGAAGTATAAAAAGCTTTTATGATTTCATGTATAGAAATATCAGTTTGGCTTACAAATGAGCTTGTGAAACAAAACATCATCTGGTGTCACAAAACAAATATGATAACATAGCACTTAAAATAAGTCTTTATTTACAGATTTGTTGTGTCAGATTTTGATTGAACTTTATTTTTAGCCCTGTCTCTGTGTGTAATTATCTTCATGTGGTTATGTTCTAGGTTTCTTTTTATTTGAATTGGATTGTGAGACTCTCGGCAGAGACGGAAATGATGATGAATTCAGTAGAGAGAGTTGATGAGTACACCCAATTGGACACAGAGCCCGTCAGACATCCAGAAGGTGGGTCATAATGGCAATATCGCACAATTCTGTCATTGAACAAAATGAAAAAAGTCAGGATGATAAAAATAAGAACAATCCCTATAAGTCATGGAAAAATCACTTTTTCATCATTTTCAAAACATTCTCAATTAATGATCTATCCATCAAAATAGAATTAGACTTTCACATTGCTTCTGTTAACTTACACATGACCTGTCAGTAAATGGGAGCATTGCAATGATCTATGTTCCATTTCAATTTGATATTTATCAATATGAATATCCATTACTATGAAAATTTTAAAAATGAATTATCATAATATGTGAAGAAGTATTTAAGAAAAAGCAAGTTACCAGTGATTTGTTTTGACCTTTACCTGGGTATAGTCATTTGTTTGACCTTTACTTGGGTATAGTGATTTGTTTGACCTTTACCTGGGTATAGTGATTTGTTTGACCTTTACCTGGGTATAGTGATTTGTTTGACCTTTACTTGGGTATAGTGATTTGTTTGACCTTTACCTGGGTATAGTGATTTGTTTGACCTTTACCTGGGTATAGTGACTTGTTTGACCTTTACCTGGGTATAGTGATTTGTTTGACCTTTACCTGGGTATAGTGACTTGTTTGACCTTTACCTGGCTATAGTGATTTGTTTTGGTCTTTACCTGGGTATAGTGATTTGTTTTGGTCTTTACCTGGGTATAGTGATTTGTTTGACCTTTACCTGGGTATAGTGATTTGTTTTGGTCTTTACCTGGGTATAGTGATTTGTTTGACCTTTACCTGGGTATAGTGATTTGTTTGACCTTTACCTGGCTATAGTGATTTGTTTGACCTTTACCTGGGTAAAGTGATTTGTTTGACCTTTACCTGGGTATAGTGACTTGTTTGACCTTTACCTGGGTATAGTGATTTGTTTTGGTCTTTACCTGGGTATAGTGATTTGTTTTGGTCTTTACCTGGGTATAGTGATTTGTTTGACCTTTACCTGGGTATAGTGATTTGTTTGACCTTTATCTGGGGATTTTTTTTGACAATTTATGCCTCTTCTTTCAGGTAACCTGGCAGTGGACAAGTCCTGGCCAGAAAACGGAGAGATAGAGTTTCGCAACGTCAGTCTACGATACGAGGAAAACCTCGACCCAGTGGTCAACGAAGCTTCCTTCATCTTACTAGGAGGAGAAAAGGTGCAGCCTACTTGTACAAGTTTGTCTCCCTGATATTTATGTAAACTTATCAACAGGAAAAATAGAGATAATGGCATAACACAGAGCTCATTGTACATGAAGATGGACATTCAAATAATATCAATATAAATGCCAGATAAAAAGACACTTTTATTGAGATAATATGTCATGTTACAAAGAGTTGTCTGCCCTGTTACAGATTGGAATATGTGGCCGGACAGGAAGTGGTAAGTCGTCCCTCCTACTCAGTCTTTTCCGGATGATTGATATCTGTCATGGCCAGATCCTGATTGACGGGAAGGACACAATGAAGCTGTCACTGCCAGAGTTGCGGTCCAGACTCGCCATTATTCCACAGGACCCAGTACTGTTTCACGGGACGATAAGGTGGGTTCTTCAGTAAGAGAGTTTTATGTTATTTACACTAAAACAATGATATATTTATAAACAATGTTTAATATATCATTTAAAGTAAAGATAGATACAAACAGTTTTTCCTTGTGTATGATTGTGTTGTGCTCTTTCATGGAACAAATTTCAAATAACTTGTGTTGACAGGTACAACCTTGACCCCAAGGGTGAGGTTACTGATGAGAGAATATGGTTGGCCCTGGAAACAGTACAGCTCAAGGACACCATTACTGCCTTACCGGAGCAGCTCGGTATGTTTATCATCAAATGTGTTTGTGTTTCTAAACTATCAAAGTTTGTCTCTACTATTGCCTTTTGTGTTTGTATGTCTTAACTGTTTTAAAAGTTTGTATGTCTCTACTATCATCAAATGGGCTTGTATGTCTAAACTACTGTTGTAAAAGTTTGAATGTCTAAACTACTGTTGTAAAAGTTTGTATGTCTAAACTACTGTTGTAAAAGTTGGTATGTCTCTAAACTACTGTTGTAAAAGTTGGTATGTCTAAACTACTGTTGTAAAAGTTTGTATGTCTAAACTCCTGTTGTAAAAGTTTGTATGTCTAAACTCCTGTTGTAAAAGTTTGTATGTCTAAACTCCTGTTGTAAAAGTTTGTATGTCTAAACTACTGTTGTAAAAGTTGGTATGTCTAAACTACTGTTGTAAAAGTTTGTATGTCCAAACTACTGTCGTAAAAGTTTGTATGTCTAAACTCCTGTTGTAAAAGTTTGTATGTCTAAACTCCTGTTGTAAAAGTTTGTATGTCTAAACTACTGTTGTAAAAGTTGGTATGTCTAAACTACTGTTGTAAAAGTTTGTATGTCCAAACTACTGTCGTAAAAGTTTGTATGTCTTAACTATTTAAAAAATTTGTATGTCTCTACTATCATCAAATGTGTTTGTATGTCTAAACTACTGTAAGTTGTAAAAGTTTGTATGTCCAAACTGTTGCAAAAGTTTGTCTCAACTCTCGTTAAAGTTTGTATGTCTAAATTATCGTAAAAGTTTGTTATGTCAGACTTCACACTAAATATTTGAAAGTGCTTCCCTTACTCGAATACTCGGATAACTGGAAGTTTTTTTGGTGCGACTGAACTCAAGATAACAAGGTTCAACTGTATGTCTTAACTATAATAAAAGTTGTGAGTTTGTATGAAATGTAATGGGTGAACAGTTTGGAGAGAAGTTGCTTAGAATGACATTAAAGACAGGTCTGTGACAACTATATAGATTTTATATGTTCTTACTGTATGCAGCTTTATTGTCCCACAGTGATTTCTTTTGCATTTTGCTAAGACAAAGTATCTTTCACTCATGAAAATTGTCATTAAATACAGTGATATGTTATGTTTACAGATTCCTCTGTATCAGAGGGTGGAGAAAACTTCAGCGTGGGACAAAAACAGGTAAAAATATCTATTATATCAAAGCCATACATTGCCAACTTTTTTAAATCTCTGTGGGGGAGATTACGTGTCCTCAGAATTGAAAGCACAAATGATATACAAATGAATATATACCCAAAGAAAAATTAACACTAGTCTTTTAAATGGCTCATTTTGAGTCATTATTTTTTTCAGATGAAATCATCAGATCTTAAAAAATAGGAATAGTTACACAAATTCACTGGTTGAAAATGCAAATTTTAGGGTCCAAAACCGGGAGTCTCCCTCCTTAGTAGGGAGCTGCTATTTGTATGCCATTTGATGGTAGTCAGAAAATGCACCATTGACATGCATAGTCTAGTAGGAATATTTCAAAATATGTAATTTTGTTTCATTTAAAGTAAAACTGAAGCAATGAAATATTGATATTTTTATTGTATAAAATCTAATGTGTTGGATAATGGATTTTAACAATTAATTATAGCAAAAAATAATAGATAATTATCAAATAATGGAAAAACGTGTTTAAATGATTTGATAATTCTGGTTGAACAGGACAAGTGACTGTATGTTTATGTGTTAAACAGCTTTTCTGTTTGGCCCGGGCGTTCCTTCGAGAAAACCAGATTTTGATTCTAGACGAGGCTACAGCTTCCATAGATCTGGAGACTGACAGTAAACTACAGACTGTTATATCTACAGCCTTCCAGACCAGGACGGTCATCACTATAGCTGTGAGTTATCTCCCCTGCCAACTAACATGGCCACTTTCGTTTATCGCAATCCAAACTGTTTTACCCGTTAGCCCAGCATTGTTTGTTTATAAACAAGATCAGATCTAGAAATCTTATGGTACTTTCAAATAAGACTAAACCAAACCTTGTAAGGTTTGCATAAAAATTGGCAGGCTTGCTGCAATTCATACCCAATCAGAGATGAAAATATTCAGCCGATTCTCGGATTGGTTGATTTCAGCCTTTTTGAGAATTCCAGTGTAATGTAAACTTCTTATTTATCCAATTTAAAAGAGTGTGTAATCTAATTTTCAGCCTTTTTACCCAAAGTCCATTTTCATCTCTGCCCTATTTAACAACGTGTTATAAGATTGTTCAGCAGTTAAGTTGCACTTTTAGCCAGAAAATAAAAATGGTGAACATAACTTAAGTATTATCTTCCTTTGTTGTAGCATCGCATTTCAACCATACTGAAATATGACAGAGTGCTTGTAATGGACAGTGGACATATAGTTGAGATTGACACACCCGACAAGCTTCTGGAGGACACAGACTCACACTTCTATGGCCTCGTCCACCAAGCTAAAAAGTAGTTTGATAAATGTTAATTTTTATAAGCAACAACCAAGGAAATGTAATTACAGAAGATGTCAATCAAGATGTGGATGTTTCCTCGATAACAAAATGAAAGTGCTGTATGGATGACATGTACTAAACAGATTTTGTATCATTGAGTATCTCAATAATCCGCAGCACAACTTGCATTGAGACATGTGATTTTATAGTGAGTATGTATGATATGATTTTTATACCTTTGTTTTTTTCATTTGTATACCAAATGAGCTAATGTCATAGTGCATCGCCATGTGTGATTGTCATCCATCTCTTTTTCTTTTTTACAAACACTCTTCCTCTAGAAATCCTGGGCTCATACTCATGAAACTCGGTCTCACTCTCCAGGATGGATTCTGTGCTCATACCAACTTTCTTATAAGTTCTTTAACTTATATTGTATATCGAACAATCAAAAAGTTGATTTTAGACATGAAAATTGTGTTGAGCTTCAAGTCTCTCCCAAATTCTTCCAAAACTATAAATTGTTTTTTTTTCAAATCAGATATTGGGTTTGATTGAGCACAGACTTTAATTTTGAGCATGAGAATGGTTTCATGAATTCAGGCCAAAGTCATTGATGTAGCTTGTGTATAAGTCTCATTCAGGTCGGTAAAACTGGTCCTGATCTAGGAAACAGGGTAAATCTAGTTAGGAAGTATTTATATATATATTACTTCATGAGCATATTGAAGTTGTTTTAACAAGGAGCTATACAGGCCAAATCAGACTTTCTTGAATTTCTTATCTTTTCAAAAATATTTGAATGTGTTGGTTCCTTTTCATGTGTCTTCAAATTTATAAGTTCCTTTCAAATATCTTATTCCAGAATGGTATAAGATCTGAACTTGTTATATATTACATCGTAATATTACCTACAGAAGTATCTCAAGGTGAGTTTCTGTATAACAGAAAGCAAATTTAGTCTATAATACTTGGGTACAATCAATTGAACCTCTAGTCAAACGTCTCACCAAAGATTTCTTACATTTAGTTAAACAACGACTTTTGCCTCAGAGATCATATATTTAGTTAAATGGTTCTCCCCTCAGTTATAGATTAGCTGATTTTGGTCAACTGACTCTCAATATTTAGTTAAATGGTTGTCCCTCAGTTATAGATTAGCTGATTTTGGTCAACTGACTCTCAATATTTAGTAAAATGGTTGTCCCTCAGTTATAGATTAGCTGATTTTAGTCAACTGACTCTCAGCTGTTATATTGTTTATGTGATGTACAATGTTAGCGTATGGTTTTGGATGGTTTTTTTAACTTTTTTTATTGTAAATGTTGAGGAAAGGTAAAATCTTAATACCCTTGATTTGAAAGGTAAATCATTCCCTATTAAGCAGAAAAACCTTATTTTGCCTGTTAGCTTTACAGCACATGGGAAGGGAATTAATAAATAACAAAATACAGTCCGTTTTAAATGAATTGCAATACAAGATGTTAATGCTTTGAGAACTATAACGAGCGGGAATGGTACAAACTCATTTCCCATGTAGGAAAGTTTCATTGTTGTATGATTTACCTGTTAGTAATACTGTATTGTCTTACTCCTGTAAGAGAAGGTTATCGGTGTGAACCTAACCTGTATAATGTTGTCTTGCTCCTGTAAGAGAGGGTTATCAGTGTGAACCTGTATCATGTTGTCTTGCTTCTGTAAGAGAGGGTTATCAGTGTGAACCTGTATCATGTTGTCTTGCTCCTGTAAGAGAGGATTATCAGTGTGAACCTATCCTGTATAATGTTGTCTTGCTCCTGTAAGAGAGGATTATCAGTGTGAACCTATCCTGTATAATGTTGTCTTGCTCCTGTAAGAGAGGGTTATCAGTGTGAACCTATCCTGTATAATGTTGTCTTGCTCCTGTAAGAGAGGATTATCAGTGTGAACCTATCCTGTATAATGTTGTCTTGCTCCTGTAAGAGAGGATTATCAGTGTGAACCTATCCTGTATAATGTTGTCTTGCTCCTGTAAGAGAGGGTTATCAGTGTGAACCTATCCTGTATAATGTTGTCTTGCTCCTGTAAGAGAGGATTATCAGTGTGAACCTATCCTGTATAATGTTGTCTTGCTCCTGTAAGAGAGGGTTATCAGTGTGAACCTATCCTGTATAATGTTGTCTTGCTCCTGTAAGAGAGGGTTATCAGTGTGAACCTATCCTGTATAATGTTGTCTTGCTCCTGTAAGAGAGGATTATCAGTGTGAACCTATCCTGTATAATGTTGTCTTGCTCCTGTAAGAGAGGATTATCAGTGTGAACCTATCCTGTATAATGTTGTCTTGCTCCTGTAAGAGAGGATTATCAGTGTGAACCTATCCTGTATAATGTTGTCTTGCTCCTGTAAGAGAGGATTATCAGTGTGAACCTATCCTGTATAATGTTGTCTTGCTCCTGTAAGAGAGGGTTATCATTGTGAACCTATCCTGTATAATGTTGTCTTGCTCCTGTAAGAGAGGATTATCAGTGTGAACCTATCCTGTATAATGTTGTCTTGCTCCTGTAAGAGAGGATTATCAGTGTGAACCTATCCTGTATAATGTTGTCTTGCTCCTGTAAGAGAGGGTTATCAGTGTGAACCTGTATAATGTTGTCTTGCTTCTGTAAGAGAGGGTTATCAGTGTGAACCTATCCTGTATAATGTTGTCTTGCTCCTGTAAGAGAGGGTTATCAGTGTGAACCTATCCTGTATAATGTTGTCTTGCTCCTGTAAGAGAGGATTATCAGTGTGAACCTATCCTGTATAATGTTGTCTTGCTCCTGTAAGAGAGGATTATCAGTGTGAACCTATCCTGTATAATGTTGTCTTGCTCCTGTAAGAGAGGGTTATCAGTGTGAACCTATCCTGTATAATGTTGTCTTGCTCCTGTAAGAGAGGGTTATCAGTGTGAACCTATCCTGTATAATGTTGTCTTGCTCCTGTAAGAGAGGGTTATCAGTGTGAACCTATCCTGTATAATGTTGTCTTGCTCCTGTAAGAGAGGGTTATCAGTGTGAACCTATCCTGTATAATGTTGTCTTGCTCCTGTAAGAGAGGATTATCAGTGTGAACCTATCCTGTATAATGTTGTCTTGCTCCTGTAAGAGAGGGTTATCAGTGTGAACCTATCCTGTATAATGTTGTCTTGCTCCTGTAAGAGAGGATTATCAATGTGAACCTGTCCTGTATCACGTAACGGGTAGTGGTCTCCCCTCTCTTTTCCTGAGGAAAGGAGGTGTGAATAGTCTCCCCTCCGTTCTCCTAAGAAAGGGTTGGGAGGAGCAGGGGACCGAGGATTGGTCTCATTTCTCCTTACCTGAGGAAGGGGGAGTGGTATCCTCTCTCCTTACCTGAGGAAGGGGGAGGGGTGAGTGGTCTCCCCTCCCTTTTCCTGAGAAAGGGTTGGAGGGTGATTATGAAATAGGGGTGCGGGCAATGTTTTGAGAGGAAAATGATGTGATGACTGCCATATAAAATCTCAATAGGAAAACCTTTGTTGCAATGTCATTGTTTTTATAAACAAATATATACATAGTAGTTAGTGCTATATAAGACAATACTCACTAAGAATGCATAGTGAGCTAAGTCTCACTGATGTATCCCCACCTCATTGTTTTTGTAAGCTGTGCTTACCATGTATAATGCAAGTCTGTGACTTTATTGTAGGAGTGAGAACTCAATGTATTGACACCATGCCACACTGGTGTGTATTGACACATGACATCATGTCACACTGGTGTGTATCGACACATGACACCATGCCACACTGGTGTGTATTGACACCATGCCACACTGGTGTGTATTGCCACCATGCCACACTGGTGTGTATTGACACCATGCCACACTGGTGTGTATTGACACATGACACTATGCCATACTGGTGTGTATTGACACATGACATCATGCCACACGGTGTGTATTGACACATGACACCATGCCACACTGGTGTGTATTAACACATGACATCATGCCACACTGGTGTGTAATGATACCATGCCACACTGGTGTGTATTGACACCATGCCACACTGGTGTGTATTGCCACCATGCCACACTGGTGTATATTGACACATGACACCATGCCACACTGGTGTGTATTAACACATGACACCATGCCACACTGGTGTGTAATGATACCATGCCACACTGTTGTGTATTGACACATGCCACACTGGTGTGTATTGACACATGACACCATGCCATACTGGTGTGTAATGACACTACACCACACTGGTGTGTATTGACACCATGCCACACTGGTGTGTAATTACACATGACACCATGCCACACTGTTGTGTATTTACCCATGACACCATGCCACACTGGTATGTATTGACAACATGCCACACTAGAGTGTATTGACACCATGCCACACTGGTGTGTAATGATACCATGCCACACTGGTGTATATTGACACATGACACCATGCCACACTGGTGTGTATTAACACATGCCACCATGCCACACTGGTGTGTATTAACACATGCCACCATGCCACACTGGTGTGTATTAACACATGCCACCATGCCACACTGGTGTGTATTAACACATGCCACCATGCCACACTGGTGTGTATTAACACATGACACCATGCAACACTGGTGTGTATTAACACATGACACCATGCCACACTGGTGTGTATTAACACATGACACCAAGCCACACTGGTGTGTATTAACACATGACACCAAGCCACACTGGTGTGTATTAACACATGACACCATGCCACACTGGTGTGTATTAACACATGCCACCATGCCACACTGGTGTGTATTAACACATGACACCATGCCACACTGGTGTGTATTAACACATGACACCATGCCACACTGGTGTGTATTAACACATGCCACCATGCCACACTGGTGTGTATTAACACATGCCACCATGCCACACTGGTGTGTATTAACACATGACACCATGTCACACTGGTGTGTATTAACACATGCCACCATGCCACACTGGTGTGTATTAACACATGCCACCATGCCACACTGGTGTGTATTAACACATGACACCATGCCACACTGGTGTGTATTAACACATGACACCATGCCACACTGGTGTCCCTATGTCAGGAAAGGATACAGTAAAAGTTTGGAACTAGGACCAGATTGTTAGGATGTTAGAATTGTCAGATTGTTAGTTAGGATGTTTGGTAATTATTGTGGGGAAGGGTTGTCGAGAGTTTTTAGGGTAAGGTTAGGTTGTTAAGGTAAGGTAAAGTTGTTAGGGTATTCAAGGTTGTAATGGGATTTCAGAGTGTTTAGGGTTATCAGAGTATAGGTTAGGTTATTAGGGTATTCATGGTTGTAAAGGGTCGTCAGAGTGTTTAGGGTTATCAGAGTATAGGTTAGGTTGTTAGGGTATTCATGGTTGTAAAGGGTTGTCAGAGTGTTCAGGGTTATCAGAGTATAGGTTAGGTTGTTAGGGTATTCATGGTTGTAAAGGGTTGTCAGAGTGTTTAGGGTTATCAGAGTATAGGTTAGGTTGTTAGGGTATTCATGGTTGTAAAGGGTTGTCAGAGTGTTCAGGGTTATCAGAGTATAGGTTAGGTTGTTAGGGTATTCATGGTTGTAAAGGGTTGTCAGAGTGTTTAGGGTTATCAGAGTATAGGTTAGGTTGTTAGGGTATTCATGGTTGTAAAGGGTTGTCAGAGTGTTTAGGGTTATCAGAGTATAGGTTAGGTTGTTAGGGTATTCATGGTTGTAAAGGGTTGTCAGAGTGTTTAGGGTTATCAGAGTATAGGTTAGATTGTTAAGGTATTCATGGTTGTAAAGGGTTGTCAGAGTGTTCAGGGTTATCAGAATATAGGTTAAGTTGTTAGGTTATTCATGGTTATAAAGGGTTGTCAGAGTGTTAAGGGTTGTTTAGGTAAAGGTTAGGTTGTTAGGGTATTCATGGTTGTAAAGGGTTGTCAGAGTGTTAAGGGTTGTTTAGGGTGGTCAGGGCTGACAGTTCACACGTGAAATGGTCCGACCATATAAAGTCTTAGGAGCAGTAATATGTCTTTAATGCTTAAGGAGTAATGGTTAATCTTTATTATATAGTTTTTGTATTTTAAGTCAGAATTATACTTTTTATTCCAAAGCTTATAGTCAACTGTGGTAGATTTTAGTATTATCAGCTTAAGTATTTTGTTGATTTTTCATGTTATTTTTAGAAAAGGTTGTACATTTGTAAGATGCTTTACTTTGTTTATCAAATATATATTGTCTGTATATGTGTTAATATTTTACTTGTGAAAATTTATTTTCTTGGTTATGAGTCAGATTTTTATTTTAATTAACTTCACACTCTCTGCGGTTTAACAACCTTACACATGATCATTTTGCACCAGTTCTAATGACATTTGTTAAAACAGTGGAGGACATAGCAGAAACTCAGTTGACGTTACAAGCATTAGTAGATTAAGATAAGATGTATCAAGACAACTTGTTTATTATTCAAATGTATAGAGTTTGTGACAAAAATATTGTGAATTTTTGGGGGGCGAACCTAAATGATATGTAAAAAGGAATGTTCAGTTTGTCTAAGTTTTGTTTATTTTGATAAATTTTTAATGTCATGTCATGGTGCAGCGTCTCTCATCTGTTCGTCTTTTTTTCCTGTAAATCCCTACTTGTCATAAACCACAAAGCCAATTTTGACCAAATTTTCTCTTGAGGCATCCTTTGGTGAAGGGAAACTAATTTTTGTATAAACAGTGAGATTGGGCCCTCTGGGACCAGAGGGGCGGGGCCCAATATTGAAGATATAGCTTCTTTTTTTTTAAATCCTACTCCTTCTGTAGGGATAAAAGGATTTGTTCCATATCTGCTTTGAAACATCCTTAGGTGACGGGTATTCAATATTATATAAATTTTAGGTGTGCCCAACCCCCCTTCCCCCCCAGGGGCCTGAGGGGCGGGTCAAACAGGGGAAATGAAGCAATATCATCTTTGAAATCCTTCATCTGTAAGGATGAAAGGATTTGCTTCGTATTTGGTCTTGGATGAAGGGAAACTTATTTTGTATAAACGGTAGTCTGGCCTCCCAGAGGCCAGAGAGATGAGGCCAAATATGGGAAATATAGTAAAATCTTGAAAATCTTCTAAAGGAATGACAGGATATTGACCAAATATGTCCATGATTGTTTTGATACCACTGTATTCAGGTGAGTGCTATGTGATTGTATAAATGATTTGTGTGTGTGTTTCGTTGTATGGGTTTATTTTATATAAGTCTGTTTGCTGTGCGTGATGGTTGTGTGTGGTTTGTACTAAAGTCTGTTTGCTGTGTGATGGTTGTGTGTGTGTTTTGTAGAAGTGTTTGTACTAAAGTCTGTTTGTTGTGTGATGGTTGTGTGTGTGTTTGTACTAAAGTCTGTTTGCTGTGTGATGGTTGTGTGTGTTTTGTATTAGTGTTTGTACTAAAGTCTGTTTGCTGTGTGATGGTTGTGTGTGTTTTGTAGAAGTGTTTGTACTAAAGTCTGCTTGCTGTGTGATGGTTGTGTGTGTTTTGTATTAGTGTTTGTACTAAAGTCTGTTTGCTGTGTGATGGTTGTGTGATTGTAATGCTTGTTGGCTGTGTGATATTTTGTTAAATTAGTCTAGTTTAAACATCTTTATAGTCTTGTATTATCATTTTATAGATTTATATGCAAGTAGTCAATATAGCATTCTGATAAAGCAATTATTTCTTTGCCTGTTGCCAAAACATGTTTTTTTCTGTGTTTGTTGCCCAATGATTTCGGTAAACAGCTTTACTAGCTTATAAACAGTACCTCCCTGACCTTTGCTGTAATAGTTGTTCTTTGATGTAGCCTATGTACTCCCAGAGCTGCCTGTGTCACTGAGGCCATTACTAGTACAACTTTGTAGCAAACATGTACAAGTTGTACTATCACAACTTTACTCAATCTCTGGCCACCTCACAAGACTCAATCCCTGACCACTTCACTAGACTCAATCTCTGGCCACCTCAATAGACTCAATCCCTGGCCACCTCACTAGACTCAATCCCTGGCAACCTCACAAGACTCAATCCCTGGCCACCTCACAAGACTCAATCCCTGGCCACCTCACAAGACTCAATCCCTGGCCACCTAACTGGACTCAATCCCTGGCCACCTCACTGGACTCAATCTCTGGCCACCTCACAAGACTCAATCCCTGGTCACCTCACAAGACTCAATCACTAGTCACCTCACAAGACTCAATCCCTGGTCACCTCACAAGACTCAATCCCTGGCCACCTCACAAGACTCAATCTCTGGCCACCTCACAAGACTCAATCCCTGGCCACCTCACAAGACTCAATCCCTGGCCAACTCACTAGACTCAATCCCTGGCCACCTCACTGGACTCAATCTCTGGCCACCTCAATAGACTCAATCCCTGGCCATCTCACAAGACTCAATCCCTGGCCACCTCAATAGACTCAATCTCTGGCCACCTCAATAGACTCAATCCCTGGCCACCTCACTGGACCCAATCCCTGGCCACCTCAATAGACTCAATCCCTAGCCACCTCACAAGACTCAATCACTGGCCACCTCAATAGACTCAATCCCTGGCAACCTCACAAGACTCAATCCCTGGCCAACTCACGAGACTCAATCTCTGGCCACCTCAATAGACTCAATCCCTGGCCACCTCACAAGACTCAATCTCTGGCCACCTCACAAGACTCAATCCCTGGCCACCTCACTAGACTCAATCTCTGGCCACCTCAATAGACTCAATCCCTGGCCACCTCACTAGACTCAATCCCTGGCAACCTCACAAGACTCAATCCCTGGCCACCTCAATTGACTCAATCCCTGACCACCTCACTAGACTCAATCCCTGGCCACCTCACAAGACTCAATCCCTGGCCACCTCAATTGACTCAATCCCTGACCACCTCACTAGACTCAATCCCTGGCCACCTCACTAGACCCAATCCCTGGCAACCTCACAAGACTCAATCCCTGACCACCTCACAAGACTCAATCTCTGGCCACCTCAATAGACTCAATCCCTGGCCACCTCACTGGACTCAATCCCTGGCCACCTCACTGGACTCAATCCCTGGCCACCTCACTAGACTCAATCCCTGGCAACCTCAAGACTCAATCCCTGACCACCTCACAAGACTCAATCTCTGGCCACCTCAATAGACTCAATCCCTGGCCACCTCACTAGACTCAATCCCTGGCCACCTCACTAGACTCAATCCCTGGCCACCTCAATAGACTCAATCCCTGGCCACCTCACAAGACTCAATCCCTGGCCACCTCAATAGACTCAATCCCTGGCCACCTCAATAGACTCAATCCCTGGCCACCTCACTAGACTCAATCCCTGGCCACCTCAATTGACTCAATCCCTGACCACCTCACTAGACTCAATCCCTGGCCACCTCACTAGACTCAATCCCTGGCAACCTCACAAGACTCAATCCCTGACCACCTCACAAGACTCAATCTCTGGCCACCTCAATAGACTCAATCCCTAGCCACCTCACTGGACTCAATCCCTGGCAACCTCAATAGACTCATTCCCTGGCCACCTCAATTGACTCAATCCCTGGCAACCTCAATAGACTCAATCCCTGGCCACCTCACTAGACTCAATCCCTGGCAACCTCACTAGACTCAATCCCTGGCCACCTCAATAGACTCAATCCCTGGCAACCTTACAAGACTCAATCCCTGACCACCTCACTTGACTCAATCTCTGGCCACCCCAATAGACTCAATCCCTGGCCACCTCACTAGACTCAATCCCTGGCAACCTCACAAGACTCAATCCCTGACCACCTCAATAGACTCAATCTCTGGCCACCCCAATAGACTCAATCTCTGGCCACCTCACAAGACTCAATCCCTGACCACCTCACTTGACTCAATCTCTGGCAACCTCACAAGACTCAATCCCTGGCCACCTCAATGGTCTCAATCTCTGGCAACCTCACAAGACTCAATCCCTGGCCAACTCACTAGACTCAATCCCTGGCCACCTCACTAGACTCAATCTCTGGCCACCTCACAAGACTCAATCCCTGGCCACCTCACAAGACTCAATCCCTGACCACCTCACAAGACTCAATCCCTGACCACCTCACTAGACTCAATCTCTGGCCACCTCAATAGACTCAACCCCTGGCCACCTCAATAGACTCAATCTCTGGCCACCTCACAAGACTCAATCCTTGGCCACCTCAATAGACTCAATTTCTGCCCATCTCAATAGACTCAATTTCTGGCCACCTCAATAGACTCGATCTCTGGCCACCTCACAAGACTCAATCCCTGGCCACCTCACTAGACTCAATCTCTGGCCACCTCAATAGACTCAACCCCTGGCCACCTCAATAGACTCAATCTCTGGCCACCTCACAAGACTTACTTTCTGGCCACCTCAATAGACTCAATTTCTGGCCACCTCAATAGACTCGATCTCTGGCCACCTTGCAAGACTTATTCCCTGGCCACCTCTCTAGACTCAAGATCTGGCCACCTAACTAGACTCAATCCCTGGCCACCTCACTAGGAAATGATATTGTCCCAACACTTGTACTGGGAAAATTGTCCGTTCCCACTCCCCAGTGGGATTTTTTTTTATTTCATGTTCACAGGGTTAAAATTTCAATTATTAGAATATTATTATTGTTTTTACATATATTTCAAATAATAATTTTTTATATTTGTTTCGTGTATTTGTCTATTATATATATTATTCAAAGCATTTTGTTATCTTTATACAACAGGTCATTGTTTGGTATCTAGTCATTTACAGTATTTAAAAGATTTTATAGTTATTGTACAAGTCTGTCTACTATGAAAGGGAGATTACTCTTCACTCTTACCTTTGACGTTTAAAATCAGCGAATTTCTTGCATTGTATTTTTTGCTCATTTTAATTATTCACTTCAAGAAACAAGCTTATTAAATATTGGCATTTTACTTATGTTTTTTTGGTACATTTTGAACATTTAATTCCACACATTTTTGTTCATGATTCATAATGAAACTATGGCTACTGAATAATGAAAGTAAATCAGCAAAATGTTTATACTCGGGGTAACAGGGGAAAATATCTTATCTGAAGATATGATTCCTCGTAAAGTTTGCAATATATGGGAGGAAAGGAAAAGAAAAAGATGTTCAGTAATACAAAAAATGATCACCCCGGTTATATATTATAGACAAATCAAAATAAAGCAGTGTTTTTTTATACAGTGAATGTTTATAGTGTACAACATACTCAAATTTTCTATACCTGGTATATATTTTTAGTACCAATATCAGATGCTTGTAGTATATATATTTTTGTGCTAATGTAGATTTGATTTCACACAGTGACAAAATGAACATGTTATATTTTTTTTCAGGATCGTTTTGTATGTAGCATTTCATTAGAAGAAATGTACAGTGTCATATTAAATCTACAGAGTATTGTACTGTGAGAGCTACAAAAGTTGCACAAGAAATAAGACTAAATTCAGTTCAAAATCTTTGATCTCCCTTTATAAGAACTCTGCCGTGTGCCAGATGGACTCTCATATCCCTTCTCATATATTCTGATGTCATTGTAATTATAAGAAGTAAAATATATTCATGTCAGGTAGAATACTGAAAGTATGGGTTTTCATTTTCCCTTGAAACTTGTACCAAATGGCATTATATTACAAATACTAGACACTTCCAGCCTGGCACATGTCCAGTGATGATTTGCACATAACATACTTGTACTGACCAATAAACATGCTTTGTATCTAAAAGTCAGAAAAATGTTATTTTTACAGAAATCATATGGAAAGTGAAAGTAGAACAGAGGATTGACCACATAGCCAATGATATTGTACCAAGGATATATTGTTATTTTACCTGTATAAACCATTTAACATGACAGACTCACTACTATCACTCATGTGTAAAAAGTTATTCAGTCACTGGTGTCCCAGTGGTATGTGTGGTGATTAATACAACTATGTGGGTCTTCCACAGTCATTTAGTAGGTATATACACTTCAGTATGTATACTTTTAAATAAACGAATTGAGATTAACTGGTGGTTTGATGATTTTGTGTTTCCATTCTAAGGCTATTACAGGGACATAGAGACTGAACTGGCGAGAATTGATTTTCCGTGAGATAGAACCCATACTTCATCACTTAGTGTAGACAGATACATTTTGTATGTGTTGAGAACATCCCGAGTTATAGGAGAGTAGGGTTGGATGTGCAACCTGGTGTTAAATTGATGGAAACGACTGTGGAAACAGCTAGGGCCAAGACAATGGCAACAATGTTCGTATTTCTGGAATATCATGCTGTCTGCAGATTACCATTAAGAGATCCTAAGATATGTAAGAGAGAATAGAAATGTGCCGACGGATACCGGTTGAAGGGAACTAGCAGGCTTCTGTGGTTTTGTTTGACTTGGCAAAGTCTTATGAATCATGGCTACATAGGCTGTGGACTTAACTCTTTGCAGCAGCGATGGATCTCGTCAAATCAGTATAGGATATGACTTTTAAAAAAAATGAAAATGGTCAGTAAATATAAGATCTGAGGAGATGGTTCATTTGGCAGCAAGAAAGCTCAAATCAGTTAAGTCCAGGAGTTCATGTGGTCAAAAGGGCAAGGTACAGCAAGTGAAGTTTAAGATAAAAGGCAAAGCTACGTTAACTAAGAAACCAGTAAAATGTTCAAGGAAATGGTGTAACGAAACGCTCGAGTCGGTGACAAAACGGAGAAGCTAAAGTCCCAACAGCAGACTGGATGAGTGCAGAAGATAAAGGGAAGCGATACTTTGACTAAAAAATCAGTAAAATGTTTAGGGAAATGGTGTGACTACACGCTCAAAGTCAGGGCCAAAATGAAGAGATCGAGGTTATGTTCAACAAACATCTGCGCAATTGGCCTGGAGTTCTTCGTAGCTTTAGCAGTATAGGTATGTATTGGAAAATTAACAAGCTACAAGGCCCACTCAGTTCCATCAGAAAGGACACCAATGTCATCAAAATCAGACAAAAGTTTAAAAGTAATGTCAGAAAGGCAAAAGCAAGAACTGACAGAAAGTGAACGACCATGAAAACGACGGAACCATCAGAACCAAAGCTATGACAAAGTGATTGTAGCAGCTGGCAGACCGGGACTGAATACGGCCACTAGAGACAGCTGGGGAGGATTCAAGGGGGGAATTGAGAATAGAAATTGATAAAGAGGGGGAAAATCAACGAAGGAGGACGATAGGCAATCAAGAAAAGTTGCAATGAAAAAGTAAGGCAACGAGACGAACTGGGGGTGAGCGTTGAAGCAGACTTTAAAATGGTCTGGTCCCAGGAAACAGTATTTGCAGCTTGATGGAGTGACGTCTGGTCCCAGGAAACATCGTAAATAAAGTTTCTGTTTACTGCGATATCGGATATCTAGAGTGCGAATATTGACGGAAGAATTAGACATTTGATTTCTTTTTGTCACAGAAAAGACCAAAGATGTACTCCGCCTGATTGTTAAGCGGATTTGCACCTAGAACTACCCCAGATGTATGTAGTGTAATGTATTCGTTCTATAAAACAGTATTTATAAACTCCAATATCAGAAGGGATTTCTTCTTTAATCTACAACTATATGTACATGCTAAGTCATGCAATATTTGTAACTGGTTTTGAAATAACAGCTGAATTTCGTATACTACAAGGAATCTGCTTTTTAACTGTAAATGCTAGGAACAATAAAATGCTTGTTTTAAGGTCGGTCGGTCCACAGTTGCTTGAGTTTCTGTCAGTAAATAATGAATATATATGTGTGAAATGAGCCTCCCATTACAGTAATGTGCTTCATAGCTTCTCGCAATGAAGTATTCTGCGAACCATGCTTTTCTTCTCATAGCAACAACTCCGGCATGGTCAGTAGTTGGATGTGTGACGGCCTGCACGTTACATTTGGTGGCAGCGATAGGGTTCTGTTATGTAAAGCCAGTCGGTGGGCTCGGAAGGTGCATTGATACAGAGAAGGACCTGCGGATTCCCAGGCCAAGTCTCGGGACGAGACTTCTCGGAGAGGAGAATAAAATAATGTTCAGCTAAGTATATGAAGGGGAAGTACTGCCTAACTAATGAACTAGCTTTTCCAGTCAAGTAACCTGAAGACCTGCTCAAGATAGTTTAGCAACGATGAGCGTTGTCAGTAGTTGGATGGTTGACGGTGTGCACGTTATATTTGGTGCCAGAGTTGGGATTCCGCGATCATGTAAGGCCAGTTCCCGGTGGATTCGGAAGGTACATTGATACACATAGAATGACCTTCATACGGATTCCCAGGCCAAGTCTCGAGACGAGACTTTCTGAGATGGAATTAATTTAATCTAACCGCTAGCTTTTCCAGTCATGCAGTATAACCCAGGGATCCACTCATGATAGTTAAGCAACGGTGAGCGCGGTCAGGAGTTTGATGGGTGACGGCCTGCACGTTACAATATGTTGGCCCAAACGGCGTACGTTTTTGGCTATCGCTCGAAGGGAGGTAAAAAAACGTGTGTATATTTGGGAAACGGAGATGCTCTTATATATTTATATATCCTCCAATACTGTATACAGGGGTGAGCATGGATCATTTGTATTTCACAGTAAAATCCATAATTAAACCCATGCAGTTTGAAGGTGATTTAGCACTGTTCGGACGAAGCTGCAGAAAAATGATAATCCAAATAAACCAATATAACTTCTCCTCGTGACACATTGGTATAAAGATGACGTAACACACACATAAATTAATCATTTTTGGGAACACTTCGACCAAGGGGTCGACATTTGATTAATAAGTTTTACTGAGCAGCCTACAAGTATGACGACATATGGTGAAGTGAGCCTACAAGTATGACGACATATGGTGAAGTGAGCCTACAAGTATGACGACATATGGTGAAGTGAAACGTTGGTGATAGGCTGGTTATTTCTGATAATATCCTCATTTTTGTTCATCCTTCCCTCTTCTGCCAAACCACACGTGCTACCATTAAAGTCTTGCTCTGGGTGGAAAGTATTTAAAACAATGCTTTCATGTGGTAAGGTTCCGGTAGAATCCAATGTCTGTGACCCATTTACACTATCCACTGCGTGACCTTGATCGCTGGAGGTTGCTGACAATTCTTCGTCTTCCGAAATGTGCGAGATGATGGTCACGTGTGTGTTGGACAGTTTAGGATGTATTGCCCCTTTCTCTGATTGTTCCCTACAACAAGTTAACATGTACTTAAAGTATGTTCTGAACTCTTTACAGCAGACATAATAAATGACGAAATTTGAGACGAATGTCGTGATGACAACGATATACAGGAGAGATAAGGTCGTTTGAAGGTCATCAGGACAGATAATGTCGACATGAAACACCAGCGATATTACAGACAAAACCACCAAAACGGCTGCTGGCACTTCGAACACAAGGAAGAACCCTATCACCCAGCCAATCATTATAGTCAGTTTCACTTCTCTGTGGTGCTCGTGCGCGCGTGCGTGTTTGGCGTAATCGTCATGGCGATTGGCCTGTAGAAGGTAACATCTCACCCTGGCCGCCATTCGCACATGACGAATCATAATGGCACCGAAAACAATAAGTAGGATACAGGGAACAACCTTGAACACCAGCACCCATACGATGGTGTGTGGGATGTACGTCATCGTGGTGTCATCACTGGCCGGCTCAACAGAGCAAGCAGCAAAAGTGGAGTTGTCTTCCAGGTGTACGTAAACTCTCCTCTGCCTGTACATGGTGGCATCCACCGCTTCCGGTACCACAGATAAAACGAAACAAACAAACATGGCGGCCATCGTTCTCCTTGTGGTACACCATCGGCCAACCTTAAATGGATACATAACACTCAGACAGCGCTGGAACGCTAGGTGGACTGTCAACAAGATGGCGGTGCTGTGGCAGAACCTGGGTGTTATGTCCGTCAATAAGTACCATGTGACACACACATCAAACGGCAAGTATGTACGGATTCCTAGGAAATCAAACACGTACACGTACGCAAACGAAGGAATAACGAGGGTGAGCATATCAAATAGACAGATGGTCGCTATGATAAGATGTGTCACGTTTTTCGTCATCATTCGCTTCTTGAAGAATATAAAGAGGGTGATACTGTTCAGTGCAAAAATGACTAGAGCCAATAAAGGCCAAGCGTAGCCGTAAATGTAGACCTCGAAATTATACCGGAAAGTATTCTCGAAGTTGACGATGAAGAAATCCATGCTGATGCCTCCCACGGTGAGTCTGTGGTTAGCCTGACGGGAACTAGCGCTTCTCTCTATCCCGAACCTCAGACTGTTGTTACCAGGGAAACACGCTCTCGTCATCATTGTCTTCTTACCTGAAAATCCAGACACGGTTTTATAAAAGCAACTCAATTAGATGCCTTCGGTTGCATTCATTAAATACCGAAGTGTTAACAAAACGATTGCTAAAACGCAAAACATATAAACTAATTCAAAAGTATTATTAAGTTTGAGAAACACGATGCCACCGAGAAGAAGCCATTCATGAACTCCAATTAAAAGGCATTTTTTTGCAATATCAAAGCTGACGGTAACTTTTAAAGTTATTTGACGGAAAAAGGAAATTATCTATTCTAACATTTTGTTAGGTCCCGTAGTTATGGCAAATATGCTGGTGGACTTGGACCAATGTAGAACTTATCAAGTATATGATCGATGCAATGCAATATGGCTAATTTTGTTCAAATCTGCTGAAAAATCTCAATGTACCGGGCGGAAACCCTTAAACTAACAAGAATGTCGGAAGGGCAATGATCAAGTGATGTATCAAATGTTAGGTCTTATCCTCGTGAGTATACATACCAACTACGAAAGCATTAACTCGTATCACATATCATTGACAAAGGTATGATACAGTACTTTAAAGCTTTGTGCAGAACAATACGCCCCCTATTTTCGGGGGTGGGGGAGGGGGGCACAAGAAGAGCTTCGGAAGTTTCTTTTGCCTTCAGTGTCTTCTTGATTCAAATGACCTATTACTAGGGGCTAACGTAACTGGAACCAAAGTATAGTGACCAAGAAACAAGAAAACAAAAGTATTAGCATATTTTCCGCTCAAAATCTTATACGAATATGCATGAAAATTGTAACAGATTGTATAATTAGTGTACATCGTGCTTCCTGTAACGTACAGATAACTAGTGTAATAACCTGTTTCGTATAGGTAACCAGTAATGACCTGTACCGTACAGATAATCAGTGTAATAACCTGTATCGTACAGGTAACCCGTGTAATAACCTGTATCGTACAGGTAACCAGTAATGACCTGTACCGTACAGATAATCAGTGTAATAACCTGTACCGTACAGGTAAACAGTGTAATAACCTGTATCGTACAGGTAACCCGTGTAATAACCTGTATCGTACATGTAACCAATGTAATAACCTGTGTCGTACAGGTAAACAGTGTAATAACCTGTTTCGTACAAGTAACCAGTAATGATCTGTACCATACAGATAATCAGTGTAATAACCTGTATCGTACAGGTAAACAGTGTCATAACCTGTATCGTACAGGTAGCCAGTAATGATCTGTACCGTACAGATAATCAGTGTAATAACCTGTATCGTACAGGTAAACAGTGTCATAACCTGTATCGTACAGGTAAACAGTGTCATAACCTGTATCGTACATGTAGCCAGTGTAATAACCTGTATCGTACAGGTAGCCAGAGTAATAACCTGTATCGTACAGGTAACCAGTGTAATAACCTTATTGTACATGAACCAGACTTTTTGAAATGCGTTATTATGACTTTTTTCGTGTAATAACGACCTTTAAAAGGATGTTAATACGACTTTTTTTGCGTGATACTTACTTTTGAAATGCGTTTTTATCTTCGCAATAATGTGATTCATATATATTTTACGTACAAAATTTGACCCTTCTAAGCGTTCGTATAAAACAATATGATAATGTTTATCATGTATCTATTCCAAGTGACAGCATTGCAGTCATCGTCGGAAACCAACGGTACACTTCTCTGACATTTGCAAGCATATGCACCGTGGGTTTCCGACGATGCATTGCAGACATAAAAAATTAATTAGTTTCCATCGAGAATAGTTTACACCACAACTCTAGTTTCCGAATCAGAAATTTGAAAATGGAGCATTTAAAAAAAATGTACGTGAACTATCAAAAGAGATTTCTGTTATATCAAATATCTCTAAAGATTTTCTTTCCTGTTTGCTAGAGATATTTGTTGTTTCAACTGTTGTAACCTTAATTAAGACTAGATATGTTTTTTTTAGTTAAGGACTCAATGGAGACTGAACAATTTTTGTATGTTACTTCACTAACGGTGTAATACATTTCTGTACGTTATTTTACTAACGATGTTATACATTTCTGTACGTTACTTCACTAACGATGTAATACATCTCTGTACGTTACTTCACTAACGATTTAATACATCTCTGTACGTTACTTTACTAACGATTTAATACATTTCTGTACGTTACTTTACTAACGGTGTAATACATTTCTGTACGTTACTTCACTAACGATTTAATACATTTCTGTACGTTACTTCACTAACGATTTAATACATTTCTGTACGTTACTTTACTAACGGTGTAATACATTTCTGTACGTTACTTCACTAACGATTTAATACATTTCTGTACGTTACTTTACTAACGGTGTAATACATTTCTGTACGGTACTTCACTAACGGTGTTATACATCTCTGTACGTTACTTCACTAACGATGTAATACATTTCTGTACGTTACTTTACTAACGATTTAATACATTTGTGTACGTTATTTCACTAACGATTTAATACATTTCTGTACGTTACTTCACTAGCGATTTAATACATTTCTGTACGTTACTTTACTAACGATTTAATACATTTCTGTACGTTACTTTACTAACGATTTAATACATTTCTGTACGTTACTTCACTAACGATTAATACATTTCTGTACGTTACTTTACTAACGATTTAATACATTTCTGTACGTTACTTTACTAACGGTGTAATACATTTCTGTACGTTACTTCACTAACGATTTAATACATTTCTGTACGTTACTTCACTAACGATTTAATACATTTCTGTACGTTACTTTACTAACGGTGTAATACATTTCTGTACGTTACTTCACTAACGATTTAATACATTTCTGTACGTTACTTTACTAACGGTGTAATACATTTCTGTACGGTACTTCACTAACGGTGTTATACATCTCTGTACGTTACTTCACTAACGATGTAATACATTTCTGTACGTTACTTTACTAACGATTTAATACATTTGTGTACGTTATTTCACTAGCGATTTAATACATTTCTGTACGTTACTTCACTAGCGATTTAATACATTTCTGTACGTTACTTTACTAACGATTTAATACATTTCTGTACGTTACTTTACTAACGATTTAATACATTTCTGTACGTTACTTTACTAACGATTTAATACATTTCTGTACGTTACTTCACTAACGATTTAATACATTTCTGTACGTTACTTTACTAACGATTTAATACATTTCTGTACGTTACTTTACTAACGATTTAATACATTTCTGTACGTTACTTCACTAACGATTTAATACATTTCTGTACGTTACTTTACTAACGATTTAATACATTTCTGTACGTTACTTCACTAACGATTTAATACATTTCTGTACGTTACTTTACTAACAATTTAATACATTTCTGTACGTTACTTCACTAACGGTGTAATAATTTCTGTACGTTATTTTACTAACGATTTAATACATTTCTGTACGTTATTTCACTAACGATTTAATACATTTCTGAAAGATATGTTACTAACGATTTAATACATTTCTGTAAGATATGTTACTAACGATTTAATACATTTCTGTAAGATATGTTACTAACGATGTAATACATTTCTGTAAGATATGTTACTAACGATTTAATACATTTCTGTAAGATATGTTACTAACGATTTAATACATTTCTGTAAGATATGTTACTAACGATTTAATACATTTCTGTAAGATATGTTACTAACGATTTAATACATTTCTGTAAGATATGTTACTAACGATTTAATACATTTATGTACGTTACTTTACCAATAATTTAATACATTTCTGTACGTTACTTAACTAACGATTTAATACATTTCTGTACGTTATTAATACATTTCTGTACTTTACTAATACATTTCTGTACGTTATTAACACATTTCTGTACGTTTTTAATAACGAATTAATACATTGCTCTATGTTATTTCGAGAGAAAAATGATCCTGCATATAAGTAAGTATCAAACCTCATGTGATCAGTTGAAAACTACTAAGACAATTTACGATTTGAAAAAAAAAGTAAATTTCTGTACGTACCTATTGCCCATCCTTCACTGGCCCGACACCTTGTACACCTATGAAGTCCAGTCCACACAGTACCAATACGTTAGTGGTCAGTTTGGTCACCTATCCATGTGTCAGTGGTCATTTTAATTTATATCCACAGTCCTGTAATCTATAATCAGACATCTAAACTCTTACAAAAATATATCTATTTCCTATCTGTATTATATATACCTGGCAGCTCGGAGGGTTTACACGCTTTAAACGTTTTATTTACTTGTTGAGGAATATTGATATTAATTAGGAACGAGATCCCGATGTAGTGATGAGAGAATGTATCATCTGTGGCGCTGACCTGTGGGCATGTGTTAACCTTTCGGACAAGCACCTGCCATCCGAGTTAGGGCGACATTTACATACATCAAGCAACACTGTACAGCTGGCAGCTATGTTAGAAATCTGTTTCACTTTTATTTTGTAATTACATACAGCAGCTATTGTCTACAAATCCAATAGGATTCTGCGTCACATCATCCTGAAAATCATTGCCAGGGAAAGTAGGTAATTAATTAAACCGACGTATATACACATATGTATGCGGTGTAATGTATACATGACACGACCGTGGTAAATATTTAAACTTTATGATGGTTTTAGTGGTAATAGCAATATTTTTTAGTAAAATGAAAAATAGATATCATTCTAAAAACCGCTCATCTTAATAGATGAAATCAATTACCTCCCTTTTTAATCTTTTAATCAATAGCCCCCCCCCCCCCCCCCCCCCTTGTAATAAAGGACTCCTAGTTAACTTATTGGATTGTGTGTTTGTATATTTCTTCATTTCGTTTACAAGCGTCAAAGTACAAAGTTATGAATCCTGTTTGACAAGCAACATTCTCAATTACCCGGATTTACCAAAAGAAATACGTTAGTGGTAGATGTTTGGAGATGAACTCATGCTATGGAATTACATGTAATCTTTAATGCGGAAAAAAAAAGATAATAGACATTACCGCAACGAGCTCAAATCCAGCAATATATAGATAGAAATACAAACATAGAGGACAATGGCGGATCCAAAGACATATCTAAGCGCGGGGGGAGGGGGGTTCCATTTATTTTCATAAAATTATTGTACATTAAATGCTACCTGACTGGGAGGCGTTGCGGCCCCCATATGTAAGGGGGTGTGTGGGGGTGTGTACGTATCTCCCCAAGAAAAAAATTGATGGGATATAGAGGCAAATTCTGACCATATTCCAGTACTTTCCATTTATTCAGGTCTTTGATAATTTAGAACATGGATACAATGGTATTCCCATAGGTCGATATATATAGGTTTATATCTCTCTATATTATATATAAGATATGTGAATATATATCAAAATATTTAAGCGTAGAAAATCAAAGCGAAATTCACATGCAATTTAATTTATGTTAGCTTTGTGTCGGATATTTTTTGAGAACCAAATGTACCTCTACCTCTCCTTTGCCTTCTCTCTAAACTATCATAATATATAAGTACATTATACTTCGATCCAATTCAATCCAGAGAGCTTATATGTCTCTGTTCAATCCAATTTGCAACATTACGAGATGTATGTTATCTCATGTTTATTATTCGAGAAGGACTTAAATTAAATCGGCAAAACTTGATCTGTTTAATTTGTAGGCCTAAAAATTATGTTTAAAACTTGACATGTAGCTTAAATAATTGTCGAGCACGTGTTAATTTATCAAGCACAAGTCTTGTCAACTTAGCGACATCAATCACGCCTTATATGTACAAAAGTGGGCGGAGCTTACTCCAAATCTCGTGCCAACGAGAGTGACCTTAGCTAAGATGGCGGGTGCTTGAATTGCCCGGGATAGGGGAAAGATGGGACAACAAACAACAAGTTTTCGTTGCTGATATCGTGCAAACAGATATCCTTATCATGCGACTTCTGAAGCCAAGTTGGGTCAACCATGGTGGTATGCTCTGATTTCTTTCGTTTGCAAATAAAAATATTGTTGATAAAGTGCAGAAGATGCAAACTGCTGCGCATGCACTGGTCATATATTTTTTCCAGCGAGTTAATTATGTATTTTTGTAGCTTCTCATTAATAACATTATCTTCAATAAAAATAACATACAAATTGTTTGAATGATCTTTTATCTGCGTTTTGACCCTATAAACTTCTCCCCAAGAAAGTTTTCCCGTTTCAAAACAAGACGTCCCGAATGTTTTCTTTGCATCTATTCGTAGACCCATTGTCATGTCCATGGTTTCTTCACGGTTAGCTTTGTTTTTGATAACTAACTGATGTTTCTAGAAGAATATGAATAGTCTCTTTTGCTCTTTTAATCAAACTCTGGTAATTGTGTTATTGTCATAATAACAATATCGAGACGTTGAAAAAATGCAAGTCATCCGATTCCTTACTATAGACAGTGTTGGATGCAAACGCTTTTCAGATCAACAACTAGGCCTATACAGTTTGTCTAGATATATGTCTGGTAGACTGTCAAACAAGATGCATTGCTAGTAAAGTCCCCTGACGTTGGTTTTAACTGTTACAGTGCAAGGGAATTCAACGATTTTGATGTCAAGTCAATGAACGCTACATGTACAAATGATTTTTACAGTGTCAGGGTTTGTGTTGAAGCCGTCCCTATATCTGTTTCAAGCATAGGAATTGAAAAGGACCCCACTAATTTTCAGGATGTCCCATTTAAACTATGCAGAAGGACCCCATTTATTTTGAAAAGGACCCCATTTATAAAATACCCAGCGCAAACCCTGCAGTGTGCTTAAAATTATAACAAATCTTATTGCGACTCCTTGAATAGGGCAGATGTTAATTGTGCATCAGATTTAGGTCGCCTTTTTAGTTCTAGCTTCAAGCTAGAGGGAATTTCCTTTCAGCTCAGTGATAGAGGGTCCAACTAGGAACCTGCATGGAGATCGAATCTCCATGGTTCAATCTCTGGTGGAAGCACACTATTTTCTTTTAGTGGTGTCTGTGGCTTTCCGAATACATTTTAAAAAAAGGGGGGGGGGGAGAGAGGGGTAGTGTCGCAGATTTTTGTACATCAGATTTAGGCCAACTTCTAGCTTTGAACTAGAGAGAATGTGTTCAGCTCAGTGGTAGAGCTCTTCTCTTTCCTGTTACACTTGAACCTGGGTTGTTATTAATTGTGTCTGGCTGGAGATGGGGGGAGGCGACGTAAATTATAATACTGCATGATTATGAAGAAGGGAGAAATGTAGTGGAATTTGATTGAGCCATTGACTCAGTTCATTTGTCTGTCTTTAGTGTTCAAACCTCTAATTAGCCTTGCATTCTTCCAGCTCTTTTACAACAGCAAAGATTGATTATATCTGTGACATATCTGGGCTGGGTCTGTCACTGTTGACCTGCCTCGTCTGGCTACTAAAGTGTCTTTGTCTCAATATTTTCAAATAAGTTGGGTAAGCAAGAAAATTTGGTTATGTGTCAATAAAGCTTTATTGTCAAAAATGTAAGTTACTGGTCATTTCTTACTGACCTGTTCACAGAGATCTTTGTTAAACTAGTAGGTGGTTTTATGGAAGAATCAATAGAATGATAATGACCACTTATGCCAATGGTTTCCTGCATAGGTATGTATCGAGTATTCAGCCTTCCTTTCACAAGCAATTAAGTTTCTCCTGGGGAAAACTAGATTATAAAACATATTACAGGAAATAAACACTTTTTTATTACAAATACTAATATAAGTTCTTTTTTTCTTATTGCAGGAAAGCCAATTTTTTCAGTGGATATTCATCCAGATGGATCTCGATTGGCTACTGGTGGTCAAGGTAATTAAAATATAATTCCTTGTTCACTAAAACATTTTTTATTTTTGTTTAACATTAAGATTTTTAGATGTGTAACTCAACAGTGTATAACTATTAAGTGGATTTTTTTCCCATTGAGTAAAAATTATTATCTTTGAAAAATATTTTTCAGTATGAATGCATGTTTACAGCACTGGTTGGACATCTTGGTCAGAAAATATGAGATTTGATTTTGTTGTTTATAGGAGAAGATTCAGGAAAGGTGGCCATATGGAATATGGGACCTATCAAAGATGAGAGGGAGGAGAAAGATGAAAGTATTCCCAAACTCCTGTGTCAAATGGACAATCACTTAGGTATAGTATCAGAATCTCTTATGAAAAGCTTCATATAAAACAAGCTAATTTAAAACACTACTGTATATATTAGTGTTGTATAATGCATGGCAAAAAAAAGAACAGATTTAGTGATATGATTTGAATTCTCAGCTTAATCAAAAATTTAATTTTGAAGATATTTAGGTATTGGAGCGAGGATATTTTATTTACCATTTGTATATATTTGAATAATGAAGATATGTATTGATATTGACCAATATCTTTTTTAACTTTTATATAGCTTGTGTGAATTGTGTGCGCTGGTCCAGCAGTGGGAAGTACCTAGCTTCTGCTGGAGACGACAAACTGGTGATGGTCTGGCAGATATCCAAGTACGTATATGTAAAAGATGTGCATTGATTAGGTTGCCTTACAAGCGTGAGCTTTATGGAATTTCCCTTTAGCTCAGTCGATGGAGGATCGGGCTGGAGAGCCAACGGCCAGGGGTTCGAGCCCCAGGGACAGCACTATCTTTATCACTTTTCCTCGCCCATGTCAAACTGGTGCCGATGACCCTTCCCGTTCCACGGAGGAGAAGCCTTGGCGGGGAGGCAAAGAACCTGGGTTGGAGATTTAGAAAAAGGGGGGGAAAGAATTATGAAAATACTGAAATTTATTATTGTCACCTTGGACCTGCTGTTTTTAGCAATACAGTTTAATAGAACCCATCAAGATAAATTGTAGTTTGAAGACTATATTGTCATGTTTGTTTGATTTTCCTGAAATCTGAATTTTCTTTTTAAAATGCTATGTTGAGCACTATGTCGAATGTAAACAAAGCTGCCTTTCATAACATAAAGTACATTTTGTTAATGTCATAGGATATCTGTATAAGATATAGCAAGTTTTGTCTGAAGTGGAAATCATTGATCTAAATTCTTGTAATCATAAACATATTTTTAAGGTTGATTATTTATTACACTTAATGTTAGAAGATCAACACAATGGATTATACCTGTTGATCAAATTTATCCTTAAACAACTGTATAATGATTGTTTTATTGTTGGTAGTTATGCTGGAGGTACAAGTGTATTTGGATCTGGTAAACAGAACGTGGAGCAGTGGCGCCCGGCCAGTACACTGAGGGGCCACACTGGAGGTATGACTAAAGCCAACCAAGTGCAAGGCTAAATCAGGCTTGTTTCCGCCTACTCATCCTAGACTTTGCCTAAAGGGTTTCACTGTGAATTAAGTTATATGCACTAATAAATGCCTACCCGTCTAACCAGTTTTTTCTGGAGATTTATTTTAGCAACAAAGTATTAATTGTTCTTTAAAATGTTTATTTTCACAAATTTGACACTCCGTCATAGCTTGACAAAGAGACCAGTCATTTTGAAATGTTGCATTTATGATATGTATCATTTGTTTGATATATATATAATTAATTGTATCAAGTATAACTTTGATATCATATATATCCAAACCAATGAACCTTATTGAATACAAATATACCCATTTGATATTCACAGATGTTGACAAATTTGATAGCAAATTCCTCATACTCGTGTACTATAGGTCAGAAAAAAGGTGAAAAATTGTCTGGCTGGATTTATTGTGGTCCGGTAATGACACCTTGCTGGCTACCTGTAGTGTAGATATACCATTGTTGTGTTATAGATATCCTGGACTTGTCGTGGTCCGGTAATGACGCCTGGCTGGCTACCTGTAGTGTAGATAATACCATTGTTGTGTTATAGATATCCTGGACTTGTCGTGGTCTGGTAATGACGCCTGGCCGGCTACCTGTAGTGTAGATAATGCCATTGTTGTGTTATAGATATCCTGGACTTGTCGTGGTCTGGTAATGACGCCTGGCCGGCTACCTGTAGTGTAGATAATACCATTGTTGTGTTATAGATATCCTGGACTTGTCGTGGTCCGGTAATGACGCCTGGCTGGCTACCTGTAGTGTAGATAATACCATTGTTGTGTTATAGATATCCTGGACTTGTCGTGGTCTGGTAATGACGACTGGCTGGCTACCTGTAGTGTAGATGATACCATTGTTGTGTTATAGATATTCTGGACTTGTCGTGGTCCGGTAATGAAGCCTGGCCGGCTACCTGTCGTGTAGATAATACCATTGTTGTGTAATAGATATCCTGGACTTGTCGTGGTCTGGTAATGACGCCTGGCTGGCTACCTGTAGTGTAGATAATACCATTGTTGTGTTATAGATATCCTGGACTTGTCGTGGTCTGGTAATGACGACTGGCTGGCTACCTGTAGTGTAGATGATACCATTGTTGTGTTATAGATATTCTGGACTTGTCGTGGTCCGGTAATGACGCCTGGCCGGCTACCTGTCGTGTAGATAATACCATTGTTGTGTTATAGATATCCTGGACTTGTCGTGGTCCGGTAATGACGCCTGGCCGGCTACCTGTAGTGTAGATAATACCATTGTTGTGTTATAGATATCCTGGACTTGTCGTGGTCTGGTATTGACGCCTGGCTGGCTACCTGTAGTGTAGATAATACCATTGTTGTGTTACAGATATCCTCGACTTGTCATGGTCCGGTAATGATGCCTGGCTGGCTACCTGTAGTGTAGATAATACCATCATTGTGTGGAATGCTGAAAAGTTCCCAGGTATGCTGTTGTCTGAGAATCGGTCAATTCTTGACCACAAAAATTAAATTAAGAATTTAAAAAGAAACTGAAGTAAGTCTTTCTAGTTCCTTGTTGAAGCATTAGAGGAGTTAGAATGAAGGATGTCCTTTAACTGATATATTAAGAATGGTTTGGTCGTGAAGTAGAAAGTACAATACCTTAACCAAACGGTTGGTCTGGTGGTGCAGCGGTTTGGTCGTGCAGTGGAAAGTTCAATACCTTAACCAAACGGTTGGTCTGGTGGTGCAGTGGAAAGTTCAATACCTTAACCAAAAGGTTGGTCTGGTGGTGCAGTGGATACTGCCCTACCCTTAACCAAATGATAGGACTAATTTTCTTCATGGGACCTGTAAACTGTATTGAGTCAACTGCCTAATATGTAAGCTATCTGCTGGCCCTGGTTTCATCAATGTCCCTTAACTTAAGGTAACTCCTTCACTTAAAAATCTCCATTGGAAAGCATTACAGAATTTAAGTTCCTTAAGATTTTCCCCTTAAATTCTGTAATGCTTTCCTATGGAGAATTTTAAGTTAAGGTGTTTCCTTAAGTTAAGGAACGTTGATGGGGCCAGGTACACTTGTGTAGAGAGACCACACATGCAATCAGCATAATAGAGGTTGCAGAATGCATGATACCATTCAGACCAAAGCTTTTGATTTCAAAAATACAAATTTATCAATCCTGTTTTATATTTGTAGTAAAGAAGTTTAATAAAATTATTCCATCTTTAAAAAAAGTTCTAGAGCATACACAAATTTTGTCAGTCCCAGGGTATTTCATTGTAATACATGTATTCCGATTTCGTGGAATGTGAACCCCTGACGAAGGGAACACAGATGTTAAACCAGGATAGTGAGTGTCAATATTATGGCATGTCACATTTTGAGATAAATATTACTGGGTAATCTCGGCAGAAACAGCGTGTGAAGTGACTTTTTGCTTCGCTACCATTTGATATGAAGAGTTTTGTGATTACAGAACAAATTGTTATGCTGAAAGGACACAAGGGCTTAGTGAAAGGGGTGACATGGGATCCAGTCGGCAAGTACCTAGCCTCCCAGGTAACGACATAATTACTAAATATTGAAGTATAACACTCGTATAATTGTGGAAAAAATACATCATACATATATAACTTTCAGTTTTGTGGAAATGTAAATGGTAATGTATGGTATATAAAATATCTATCTGTTAATCAGTCGGATGACCGGAGTGTGAGAGTTTGGAGAACTAAAGACTGGCAGGAAGAGTCTGTGATTACAGAACCGTTCCAGGAGGTGAGTGAGCTCTGAACCAGCAGATAATGTGCAATAATGGGCTTGTGTTTTAATGGGCAGTTCAATTAGTTTCATAAGTAAATAATAGACAAATTTAGTGCCAAAATAAATTATATTATCGTAAAGACGTAACTGAATCTAACAAATAAATCATGCTCAAAAATATATAAAGTTTAGGATAAAACATGTTGAATATGTTTTGTTTTTCAAAGTGTGGAGGTACAACACATGTTCTGAGACTGAACTGGTCCCCAGATGGTCACTACATCGTGTCGGCTCATGCTATGAATAACTCTGGACCAGTCGCCCAGATCATCGAGCGGGATGGCTGGAAGTGTACCCTGGACTTTGTGGGACATCGGAAGGCCATCACATCTGTGGTAAAAAAAAATCTCTTTATTTTGCTTTTATTTCACATTAATATTGAATTTGTTGCTGTAAATTCCTAAAGCACAGGCAGGATACCTCAAATCACATTGCATATTTTTTTCCCTGTAGTTGCATATACCTGGTAAGAGAATACATTTAAGTTTGCCTTATCGAATATCAGACATACTTTTATAAAATGGCCAAATTGTCTTAGAGTTGTTCCAGATTTAATCATATTGAAGGGTCATTGGGGCTCTTTTTCAGAAACCCCACCACCCATCAGAAATTGAAAGTGATTTAATATAAGGAATGGTTGGTAGATTTGGTTTTAACCCAACATGGCTGACACATTAATACTGGTGTCTCCCACCTCTCTCTCACACAATTAATCATAGGATATCCTCTATCCTGTGTGGATGTGGGATAATTCTGCTATCACTGGGAAAACCATGGGATATTATCACTGAATTTATGTGGATGACATCAAATTATATATAAAAGGCTTGTTAAGACGCATTAGATAGAATTTCTCTTTTCCCTTTATACCAACATATCAAGGATTCAGTGGAATACAGGCAAATCTCCTCAAAAAATAACTCCCCTTACTGTACAGACTTAGATGTGATTGATTAGTAATCTTTCTTCAGTAAAATGGGAATATGTCCATCATGAAATAGAAACTTAAAATTTCACTCGCAGATATCATTAATTCATGCAATAACATTCTTCATTGCAGAGATTTAATCCAAACATCTTCTCCAAAAAATCGAAAAAATCGTCAGAAAAGGTAAGAATTCATTAGTCTTATTTTTGTTAACCAGAAGTTCAAGCTAAGATCTAAGGCGTGTGTTTGACTGATATGTAATATGTAATGGACAATAGGTCTATGGACATTTCAAATTGCATAGACCCAACAAAAATTCTGTAGACTGAATTTTTCCATCAGTGTCAATGAACCGTTAAACAGAGTGATCTCCCCTCCTTCAACTGATGTGTGAACTTTCAGAGTAACTTTGATAGCTTTAGCTACAGTATTTTGGAATACTGAAATGTCAAAACTAGTGCATTATTATCAAGTTTCTGTACAGTTTTACTGTTGTTTATTTGATAGGTACAGCAGTACACATGTTGTGCTATAGGAAGCAGAGACAGGTCGTTATCAGTTTGGGTAAGTTACTGTAGACATACTTAAATTTGGCACAATCAAATTTAAGCACATTGTCAGTGTTGGCATATCAGTGCAATGATTAATTAGCACATCAATGATAATTACAAAGTATTAAAACTCCAATTAGCACTACTATATTTTTAGCACAATCCTTTCAGAAAATAAGATTACAGTAAAAATATGCAAGTTTACAGTTTTTTAATGTTTCATCATTGAGAGTTGGAAGTGATTTATAGTTACATAAAAATTCATTTGAAATAATGGAATTCAGGTTTACAGAGACATGAACCAAATTTTTTGTTATCAAACTTTCAAAAATACATTTTGAACATCTTTAATTTCAGCTGACTTCGCTGAAAAGGCCATTGGTGGTTCTTCATGACTTGTTTACCAATTCCATTTTGGATATCTCATGGTAAGTATGGAGGTAGGCGAACTGACTCCAGGTTTTATAGAACAGTTTATTTGTATCATGATTAGAAGGGACATATAATGTCAATACAAGGGGTGTTAAACAAATAAGGTATGTGGCGTTTATTTGTGTAAAATGACGATTTTCAAACAACATTCAAATGTAATATATGACCATTTTGATTCCAGTGTGGAAGTTGATGAGGTCATGTAATTGTTATAAGCATCACAATAAGAACAATTAAAACTTCCGACCAATCACATGACTGATGGGTCGTATTTCAAGGTGTAATATGCAAAAAAAAAAAATTACACAGGTATATTCACTGCATAACATGGCAAAGAATTATAGTTATACTTATTCATGAGGCATGATATGATTTGGATTAATGATGAAGGATGTTTAAAAAATGACAAAAGACACATTTCTCTAACAATGAAAGGTTTGGGTCGGTACTGAAGGTCATTATGTATGTATAGGGGACAGAATGGAATGGAGTTGGTGGCCGGCTCTTGTGATGGAAGCATTGCCTATGTAGACTTTAGTCCAGAGGAGATTGGTGTGGCCCTATCTCGTAAGGAGATGGTGAGTAAAATCTGGTTGGTAGAGAATATTTTTGTTCCTCACAACACAAATTCGTTGAAGACTGTATGAACACTTGTGTATATACCAAGTGTGTTGAAACTTTTTCAAATATTCAACTTCTTATAAAAGGCTTGATTGTCAAAAATGCTTTAATGTCATAGTTACTGAAATATTTATTGCTGTAATTACTACTCCGTGCATTTTAGGATCGACAAATCCCAGTCTGCTATTATTGTTTTTGGGCTAAGATGAAGTGATTGTACCATAGCCACAATTTATAATATTGATTAGTGTTGTCAGGTGTTGATAGTGTACTTAACATTGAAGTCTTAGTCTGCTATTAATTATCATAGTAACATATACAGTGTACCCTCGTTATACCACCACCTTTCGTCCACAGCAATTATGGCAGTATAACGAGGGTGGCGAACATTTGATTAAAAAAAAATGCTTAGTATTATGTCGTCATATAGATCTACATTGGCATAAATTTATATCTGAAAATAGTTATTGATCTGCTTTTGCCGCATGCCATTCCAAATGGAACACTAAAGATTTCCTCGATCTCCAAAAACAGAACAATATGGTGTTACCGTCGAGGGAAATGTATAGCGATTCGGGATGTTTGTATTTTAAAGGGTGTGGCGGATGTCGATATGCAAGGATGACGAACTTAATGAGGGAATTATATAGAAGGGGAATCCATTCTAGAGGTTTAGGTGGCAGTATGCGAGGGTGGCGGTAGATTTGGGTGGCGATAGGTCGAGGGTATACTGTATGTATAATGGACAGTGAAGCTATGGTAAACTTAAAGTTACTTTCTTTCTTTACCTTTTTAAAGAGCATTAATATTAAACCATTTATTATCTCTCTGTAGAGCATGTTTCTGGAGAAGATATATGGGAGGTGCTTGACGGCAAAGACTCAAGGTAATTCAGCCAATCAGATCATAGAGTCTGCTGCTCTACTTAAACTACAGCAGCAGCAAAAACAGAAACAAGAAGAGGAGAAAAAACAGTTTCCACAAATGAAACAGGAGACACCAGAGAAAATGGACACATCTGGTAGTCGGTCTTCCTTGATGAATGGATTGGATGGACCATTTAAGGTACACATAGGTCATTTCTAACTCTGAAATCATGTATGTCAATTTTGCTGAATATTCTCCTTGTGATTGTTTGTCTTTTAAAACATTTCTTATAATGTATAAATATAGATTACAAAAACTTAATTCTTCCAACAAGTTGGCTTCCAATATACTTTATTTGTTCTTGTGAAAGGTACCAAAGTATTTGCCCCACTTGATGAAATTGATTTATTTCTGATTGTTAGGGATATCATACACACTTAAACAATGGTAGACCATATAAGGGTCAACCTTAAACATTTTGTTTAAAAACAAATTATAAACAAACAGAAGATTATCTGCAAAAATTATTAATGCACTGCTTTGAAGAAAGAAAGTAAAACAGTTTTACAACATTTTATATACATTTACAAACATTCAATAAGCACAAAATATATCTTCTTTATGTTAGGTAGAAAAAATAACTTCATTTTTAGCTACATGTACATTTTACAAAAATTTGATGTATGATTTTTATGTTCCTCAGCCTAGAGACAAACAGATAGAAACCAAGACACCTGATGGGCGACGGAGGATCACACCAATATTTCTGTGTCCACAGCCTGATGTCAATGGCAGGTACGTACTCCCCTTTACTTCTATGAAAACTTCACACGCTTTATTTCAGTACTTTTCTTGCCCCATATAGTGCTATAAGTAGCAGTATAAAGTTTACTATGTCTAAAGACACCAGTAAGATCTGTGTTATTTATGTAATACACACTTTACTTCAGTGCTATTCTTGCCCCATATAGTGCTATAAGTAGCAGTATAAAGTTTACTATGTCTAAAGACACCAGTAAGATCTGTGTTATTTATGTAATACACACTTTATTTCAGTGCTATTCTTGCCCCATATAGTGCTATAAGTAGCAGTGCTATAAGACACCAGTAAGATCTGTGTTATTTATGTAATACACACTTTATTTCAGTGCTATTCTTGCCCCATATAGTGCTATAAGTAGCAGTGCTATAAGACACCAGTAAGATCTGTGTTATTTATGTAATACACACTTTATTTCAGTGCTATTCTTGCCCCATACAGTGCTATAAGTAGCAGTGCTATAAGACACCAGTAAGATCTGTGTTATTTATGTAGTACACACTTTATTTCAGTGCTATTCCTGCCCCATATAGTGCTATAAGTAGCAGTATAAAGTTTACTACATCTAAAGACACCAGTAAGATCCGTGTGGAGAAACAGAACATTGTAACACGGCCAGGCCTTGCTTCACCGTCGCCCAAGTCTAACCAGACGGCCAGTATGTCTTCACCGCCTGCTGGCTCCACTCCCAAGTCTAGCAGTGAGGCCACGCCTAAATCTAGCCTCAGGGCCGAGTCACCCAAACCAATCAACGCCTCCATACAGGTAACGAAGATAGAGTGTGAGAAATAGATCATTATACCCCCTACTTGGGTAAAGGAGTGGGGAGTATAGTTATCACTTTGAGCATGAGACGATGCATGTATTTGTCTGTAATAACCTTTGTTTATGCATATTCAGAAACCCCAGTCACATTTGGTTCGTATTCATGCCATAGCATCACACTATCAAATTCTACTCCTGATTAGATTTTGATGGTCATCAGTCAGGTTGAGGGTCAAAGGTCACTTTTGACTGCTTTAGGAATAAAAAGCTTGTGTACATGATATCTCCTGAACCCCTTGACCCCTTGTTTACTCCTTGGTAAACTTTGGGAATAAAATACCTATGTACAAAATATTTTATGAACTCCTCAACAGATTCAGTTCAGTCACACCATTGAATCATAACATACATAGCTAAACCTAATTAGAGTTCAGTGATTGTGGGTTGAAGTTGAATGGTCAGAGGTTATCCTTGACCACTTTTGAAGTTAAAAAGAATTTGTACAAGATATCGTATGAGCTCCTGTACAGATTTAAGTTCACATTTACTTCATTCTATGGTATTATCAAGTTTTACACCTGATTAAATTTTTGTGGTCGGTCACTGTTAAAAGTTACACAAGACAACTTTGTCAGTATCTCAATCAGCATAAAATGTTTGTGTTTAAATTTTAGTTTCTCTAAACCTAAAAGTGCTACACCAGCTAAATTTGACATGTGCATTAATGGTACAGGTGAGACATATCAATCCAGATGGTTTTAGTATACAGAGCAGAACATAGCATATTTTCTACTTTGTCATCTTGTTTGACCTTCAATTATGCCATTCATAGCCTTTTTTAAACATAAAGGAAAATCTGGGAGATTTTATTTTGTAAAAAGGGTGGGGTCAACAAGTGGACAAAAAAGGAAATGTTTTAGAGAATAAAAATAAGTATTGTCTATACTAATATACAGATGAGTTTACGTAGGTTTACCTCAGTATCTTTTATTTTTACAGCCAATGGCAGCCCTTACACCTGTGAAGGAAAGTGCTGACAAACCAGAGAAGGTGAAGTCCAAGACACTCGTTATCACACCTGAGAGGTGAGAACATAAAAGCTACAATCTCCTATGAAATCTCATCATCTTATTGACAATGTCTTCTAAAACAGCAATTCAATGATTCAGATATACTGATAATAGAGAAACCATTGCACTTATGTCATTTACACCGACCATACTAAGAGCTAATTATTATGATGACAGCATTAAATACACAGCTTTCTTTTCCAATGTAAGTGTCAATCATACTACTTGGCAGATTATAGTTTGTACAGGTAAAGTAAAAGTTTAACTGAGCAAAGGTTTCCAGGTATTTCAGACAGGTATTCTGTATTATCATGTATGTCTGGAGATTTTACTGTGAACAGGCTGGTCTCTGTATCACACATTTCTTATTACAGACCTGAAAAGGACCGGGTAAAGGACAAGATGAAGGGTGTCAAACGTAAACACGAGGGGCCTCACGGGGAACGTCTGGAGAGGAGGGGTCGACCTCGTAAAGCTGACAAGGAAAGAGCTCTAGCAGCGGCCATGACATCAACTCCTTCCACACCGGTGGGTGATGTCGTCATGTTGTCATATATGTATTTGTTTGTCCTTTATACATACTTATTTTGTTTAAACATTGTTCAAGTTTTTTTGTTTTTTTTTACCATTTGTTTACAGGTACAAAGTGTATTTGGATTAGTATGTGATAAATGTACTAGACCTATATTTTCATTTCAATTTATATATGGTGTAAAATTAAATGCACTACAGTATATCTGGCAATGTACTTTCAGCCAGTCTACATTTAGTAAAGCACTCGCACCTCTTAGTAGACAACCGGCTCCTTGCCCCACTAGTGTGAACTAGTGTGAGTCGATAAGCCTACAGTAGGCTTGATATCATAATATTGTATCAAATATTTTCAATGAACAACACTTTATTTAATTGTTAAGGGTTATTGTCACAGTTTAAGTCTTATTGCATGCAGTGATACAACGTAATACGTATAATAGCCAAACTCTTGTGTACGTAACTGATACACCTTTTTCTGATGCATATTTCAGGAAAATTAATGAATGAAATATGCTTACACACAGTTTATCTGGAACTTGAAAAAAAATATGTATGTTATCGCTGAAATTCCTGTGTAAAATATTGTATTATGTAATTTCAGCAAACCCATGTGGAGAAGGAGACTATAAGATATGTAGCATCTAGCTCTGAGCTCAAACTTCCAACACCATCTGTAGAAAAGTCGTTCACCAAATATGTAAGTCGAAACACCAACAGTGGTATCATCTATCAGGATCATTTGTTTTCTGAGTGAAAATAAAGAAATATTTGTTTAGAATAAATTTATATTTTTTTGAAGAATGAATATTTAAAGTAGTTGTGCTGGTAGAGGATTGGGGAAAAAAATATGTCATTTTCACATTTAGTATCATAATGTTTTATTAAACAGGTCACATTGAACTGTTGATAATTCTAACATAATGTATTAGTTTGTGTGTTGATTCTAAACTGCAAGTTTATATGATCAGAATTATTTTGATAACGTTAGTGTCTTGAGATTAAAACAATATCAATTTCCACTGTTTAGGTCCACGGTCGAGCTGCTGATGAGAAATCTTTGATGTTGGAGGTAACTAATGACATTCCTCTGGGAACAAATAAGGTACATCGTATCCAGTTGGTGCGTGACGGAGTGCGGGAATGGGAGCAGGTTCATACAGCTCGGATCCTAGTTGTGGAAGGCTCCAGGTACGAGACCACTGGATATCTAATGACGTCATAACATTAAACTTCAAAAAAAAATAAGGATCTTAAGTCTGATATGCAGGTGCTCCAAATTAATTATTTTGAACTTCATCCATCAGTTACCAAACTTACATCTCCCGAGAATGTCTTAGAATCCTCAGATAGTGATAACACGACATATGATAGCGATTAATATATTACCATCTGCTCTCCCTTATCCAAGATGTCCATCAATTTTTTATTTGCTGACACCTTTTGCAGCATTACACCAGTTCTTTTGATCAGACTTTGTTTGCCGACTTTGTGGTAAATGGTACTATGTGAATGCACCATTTAACCTGTATTCTGCTGTGGTTTTGTTTGGTGATAATAAATGAGGAATGTATATGGTACAATATTTAGTCTTACTGGCCTTTCAGGGTTCTATTTAGACTGATGGAGTCTAAACTTGTTATTAACAAAAATAAGATTTTTCAATGCAATATAAAAGTATATTGGCTCTTGATATCTTAATTTATATTTCATAGCCATAGAAAAATTACAACAGTCATAGCCATAGATAAAATTAAAACAGTCATAGCCATAGATAAAATTACAACAGGCCTTGGTTCTACCCTATACCATAATGTATATTAACATTTTCACAGACATTTGTTGCTGTCTTATTGATAATTTTCTATAAAAAGTTAAAAGTTTTGTATTTCACATTAGGGCTATCCAGTAAGGAATCTATCCTATCCCAGGACTTCAGGTTTTGTTTATGGATACGACCCACAGGGTTTTATTGATAACTTACATTGAAGTAATGGGCAGGAAACTCTCGGGGGAGAATTTTTCCTTAAATAGTCCTTAGAAAAATGTTATTTCAGCTAGAGAAATATTAACACGCACCCAAGTTTCTTCAATTTATTGTTTCTAGGGAAGTCATGTGTGCTGGCTGTGAAGATGGGTCGGTGCATGTGTACTCAGGCTGTGGGCGTCGTCTAGTGCCACAACTTGTTCTCAATTCTCGAGTGGCAAGGCTCTCGGTCAACGGCTATTATGTGATGGCTCTTTCACAAAAAGGCAGCTTATATGTCTGGTAATGTTTTGTTGTTTGTGGACAAGTTTCAATGAATCGTTACAAGATGTACAAAAAGTGCAGCACTATCATAAAAATGTCAACAGTCTTTTGAAGAAAAAAATATAGCTTATTTTTTTCTGAAATTCAGAAAATATTAAATATAATGTTCTTGCTGTTTTCCTATTTTTGAAGATTGTGAGTTTTGCTTGTCTTTTCAGTACTGATTATAAAACTTTTCATCCCAAAATACAATTTGATTAGAAAATATTAATGTCAACCCATTATATATAGCTTAGTCACACAACTTTCAAGTTTCATCCATCCCATACCACTCAATATTGACAAAAGTTATGCTATTTACTAGTTGGTATGGCATTTTGAATTGAAGGAAACACATCCTTTTTTCTTCAGGAAAAAAAAAATTGTTACAGATACTTTTATAAGATAGAATCTTTCTTTGTTGTGATTACAGTGTACATATTTGGTAAAGATAGAATATTTCTTATACCTATATGGCTAACACCTTTTGTTTTAGGAATATGCAAACCAAAACTGCTGTGATAAAAGATGTTAACCTTTCCGCAATCATGTCAGGTATGTGTTTATTGGGAAGGCGTTTCATTATACCCTCGCAACGTAGTTGTCAAGGGTATGTAGGGATATCTTGTATGGGATTGTCTTTTGACATTCTGCAGTCAAAAACAAGATCACTTTTACTAGAATTTTGGCATCAACACTCTACAGACTTTATATCTTAATCAAATATTACATCACTTCTCGGAAAACTTCACATACATCAACTCTTGTATGAGTTTGCCCTTTGACCTTCTGCAATCAAAAACAATTGGTGTGTTAAGTTCTATGTGTAAGAAAATAATAAGATGAATGGTAAATCAAAAACTATATCACTGTTACTATAGATAGAATTTCAACAGTTGGCATCGCCACCATACGAAATTTATTTTATGCGATTATCACAAACAATTTATCTTTTACCAGTGTCTGTTTCAACTTTCTGCAGTGAGATTCAGAACTAGGTCACATTTACTAATTTCAACATTAAAGATACATGATGGGGTGAAAACAGGTCTAATCCCTTTACACTTTGTGTTTCTTAGACTATTAAGCGCAAGTTATTTTCATCATCAGTGATGCCTTTAACTTTTAAAAACTTAAATAATATACTACATTTATTACAATGAAAATTATCTTAAATGATGTATTTCATTGTCATCAAGTGATGTATGATAAGGGGAGATTACTCCCGATGATAAATTCAATAATGTAAGTTTATGTTTTTCTTCTACAGGAGAGGATAATATTGTACGAGCATCCATGACAAAGGATGGTGTTCCCATGGTAACGCTGTCCAATCACAAGTCTTATACATTCTCGTTAGATCTGGCGTGCTGGTGAGTAAAGATATAATCTCTTAGGGTCCCATTCTCATATCTTATATCTCTAAATTTGTATTTCTTCATGACAATTTCCTCACAATATGGTACATACCTAATTAACAAAAAGCAGAGAACATAATTCAGCAGCGTCATTATTGCCACAGTATTTAGAATGATGATGATAGACGAGACAATCACTGATACCAGATAGTGTTAATGGAGGTTTCAGTAGTTAGATATTAAAGTTGAATGTGAAGTCTTATCAGATTGGAAGTAAGGAATAAATGCTTTATATAGAATTGATACATTGCTAACCTTGGTTTACTGCAGGACGCTGTTGTACAGTAAAGATGATCCACTGCAACACTGTTCTGATCACCATAGCTACACTCCAGCCACCTCTATCCTCAGGACTCCAGGTCCACTGGCCTCCTTACAACCTCTACAAGACAGGTTAGTATATATCACCATAGCTACACTCCAGCCACCTCTATCCTCAGGACTCCGGGTCCACTGTCCTCCTTACAACCTCTACAAGACAGGTTAGTACATATCACCATAGCTACACTCCAGCCACCTCTATCCTCAGGACTCCCGGTCCACTGGCCTCCTTACAACCTCTACAAGACAGGTTAGTACATATCACCATAGCTACACTCCAGCCACCTCTATCCTCAGGACTCCAGGTCCACTGGCCTCCTTACAACCTCTACAAGACAGGTTAGTACATATCACCATAGCTACACTCCAGCCACCTCTATCCTCAGGACTCCAGGTCCACTGGCCTCCTTACAACCTCTACAAGACAGGTTAGTATATATCACCATAGCTACACTCCAGCCACCTCCATCCTCAGGACTCCAGGTCCACTGGCCTCCTTACAACCTCTACAAGACAGGTTAGTATATATCACCATAGCTACACTCCAGCCACCTCTATCCCCAGGACTCCAGGTCCACTGGCCTCCTTACAACCTCTACAAGACAGGTTAGTATATATCACCATAGCTACACTCCAGCCACCTCTATCCTCAGGACTCCGGGTCCACTGGCCTCCTTACAACCTCTACAAGACAGGTTAGTATATATCATTATAGCTACACTCCAGCCACCTCTATCCTCAGGACTCCAGGTCCACTGGCCTCCTTACAACCTCTACAAGACAGGTTAGTACATATCACCATAGCTACACTCCAGCCACCTCTATCCTCAGGACTCCAGGTCCACTGGCCTCCTTACAACCTCTACAAGACAGGTTAGTATATATCACCATAGCTACACTCCAGCCACCTCTATCCTCAGGACTCCGGGTCCACTGGCCTCCTTACAACCTCTACAAGACAGGTTAGTATATATCACCATAGCTACACTCCAGCCACCTCTATCCTCAGGACTCCGGGTCCACTGGCCTCCTTACAACCTCTACAAGGCAGGTTAGTATATATCACCATAGCTACACTCCAGCCACCTCTATCCTCAGGACTCCAGGTCCACTGGCCTCCTTACAACCTCTACAAGACAGGTTAGTATATATCACCATAGCTACACTCCAGCCACCTCTATCCTCAGGACTCCAGGTCCACTGGCCTCCTTACAACCTCTACAAGACAGGTTAGTATATATCACCATAGCTACACTCCAGCCACCTCTATCCTCAGGACTCCAGGTCCACTGGCCTCCTTACAACCTCTACAAGACAGGTTAGTATATATCACCATAGCTACACTCCAGCCACCTCTATCCTCAGGACTCCAGGTCCACTGGCCTCCTTACAACCTCTACAAGACAGGTTAGTATATATCACCATAGCTACACTCCAGCCACCTCTATCCTCAGGACTCCGGGTCCACTGGCCTCCTTACAACCTCTACAAGACAGGTTAGTATATATCACCATAGCTACACTCCAGCCACCTATATCCTCAGGACTCCGGGTCCACTGGCCTCCTTACAACCTCTACAAGACAGGTTAGTATATATCACCATAGCTACACTCCAGCCACCTCTATCCTCAGGACTCCGGGTCCACTGGCCTCCTTACAACCTCTACAAGACAGGTTAGTATATATCACCATAGCTACACTCCAGCCACCTCTATCCTCAGGACTCCGGGTCCACTGGCCTCCTTACAACCTCTACAAGACAGGTTAGTATATATCACCCTAGCTAAACTCCAGCCACCTCTATCCTCAGGACTCCGGGTCCACTGGCCTCCTTACAACCTCTACAAGACAGGTTAGTACATATCACCATAGCTACACTCCAGCCACCTCTATCCTCAGGACTCTGGGTCCACTGGCCTCCTTACAACCTCTACAAGGCAGGTTAGTATATATCACCATAGCTACACTCCAGCCACCTCTATCCTCAGGACTCCAGGTCCACTGGCCTCCTTACAACCTCTACAAGACAGGTTAGTATATATCACCATAGCTACACTCCAGACACCTCTATCCTCAGGACTCCAGGTCCACTGGCCTCCTTACAACCTCTACAAGACAGGTTAGTATATATCACCATAGCTAAACTCCAGCCACCTCTATCCTCAGGACTCCGGGTCCACTGGCCTCCTTACAACCTCTACAAGACAGGTTAATATATATCACAAATTTACCTCTGGACTTTGGACTATTTACAAGACTTGAGGAGCACCTGCATAAACACTAACGTACTGATACAGTGGATAAACACTAACGTACCTTATTTTATCTGTAGACTTGGGTCCCTGGCGGGACGAGTAATGAGTTCGGGTCACCACCTTCAACAGACAGCCACCATTAGTCACCTAGAGTCCCAGCTGACAGCCTGTGTATCCCTCCAGTCCGGAGCTGAGTACAAGTTTTGGCTACACACCTACGTCAGATATATTGTCAAGGAAGGTCAGTTCATTGTGTGAAATAGGATATCCTGCAAAAATACTACATATTTAGCCCACTATCATCATATCACCCTGCTCTGTGGTCCGCCATTAGTCATCTGTCTTTTGTCCTTAAACAATTCTTGTTACCGCTATATCTTTCATATGCAGGCTACCTTTAGGAACCATGTGTAAATGTGCATGCAGGGTATTATTTGCAGAAATTTTAGTTGCCATGGTAGCCAGGTCAAAATACCAAAGTTCTTGTTTAACACTAAGTTGTCAGCAAAACTCCACCTAAACATATGCACTGATTTCAATGGAACTACAGAGCAATGTTAGGGACTATGTGTAGATATGCTTGCACAACAAAAATTTAGATTGCTGTGGTAACCAGGTCATAAAACTTGGAAACTTTTGACTAGAAAACTACTCCTAACCAGTAAAACAAATTCAATGAAGTTTCATATGAATGTTATGGACCATGTGTAGATATGTATGCAGATAATTTTATGCACACTTATAGTTGCCTTGGTAACCAGGTGACTATAAACATGTTTTGTTAGAAAATTTTGGCTGGAAAACTGTTCTTTATCATGTGAACCAATTTCAGTGAAAGTACACAGGGATGTTATGGATGATGTGTATAGATGTATGAAGGGAAAGGATTCAACTTTTGAAGAACAAATTAATGTCATCAATGGTGGGCCCCAAGATCCCCATGGGATCTCTTGTTTATATATTCCATTTTGTTTGAAATAACTTGTTGACAATTGGTGTGTTAAGTTCTATGTGTAAGAAAATAATAAGATGAATGGTAAATTAAACAGCTCGCCTGGTTCATTTGGCATATTTGGACCATAGGAATAGCACGTTTAAGTTATACGTGTCCTTTGGGATGGAGAAGTGATGCCCAAGATAGGAAATAGGTGCTTTAACTAAGAGAATGACTACATGTGATTTGGAAAAGAGCACCTAGGATTGGGATGATGGAGATCTGGATCTGTGGTATTAATGTGGGATTTCATAACCTTTAAAAGATCACCCATTATTCACTATGCCAAGGGAACTGCATGATGCATCCTAGAGACAAATATCTTGGGCTTTAACTGAGTTTTAACTTTTAAAAAAAGAAAATAGATCATTGAGTGAAAATGATTATTGTATAATCATTATTTTCTACAAGCCTAACAATATCTACACAATATTTTCCAGGTTTAGAGACCAAGTTGAGAGAGGTTTGTGACGAGTTATTAGGTCCTATATATAAAACCAAGCGGAAATCTTCATGGAATAGCTACATGTTGGTAAGTAGCAACCATTATCATTTAGTTATCAAACAGGCAGTAGCAATATTTGTCATAGTGTTGGAAGTAGCAATAGTTATCATAGTGTTGGAAGTAACCGAAGTTGTTATATAGTTTCTCAAGATTTACTTGTGCATGAGGTAGACTGCTTTCAGCAGAAATATTATATTTATAATTGATGAAAACAGGTAGTATGTTCTTTATGAATAGATGAGTGGGCCCTAAACTTCAGTTATGATTGTTACCAACATATTGTTAACTGTCTGTTGTAACTGAATGTTCTTCATTGTTTGTTTGACAGGGTATGGACAAGCGAGATATTCTACAGGAAATTCTACCTTTAATTGGGAAAAACCTGAATCTACAGAGACTGTTCACAGAATACCAGGAACAGCTGGACACCATAGACAGGTGAAAAATGTTTTAATTAGTGAACAGAAAAACATACCTGGGAGGTACCCATGTAAGCTGGAAGGCTCGCTTACATCAGACTCTTCGAGCGGAGTGTCAAAACCTTTCCTTAATCAGGTTTCCTGTGGGTTTTCACACAAGAAAAATTTGAGGAATCAGAAAAATGTCAGCTCACATTTCCACAGAATCTGAGGATTTTGAACAGAGTTGAAACAATTTGTGCTTACGAAATGTCTCATTGAAGAAGCTATCCAGTACTGAGTGCCTCCCAACTATAAACAGACAACAGCTGTATGAGTGGATGGCTGATGGAAGGAATGACCTTCTCAGTTCTCCTTTATAAGGAGCTTACAGCATTTTACTACATGTGGATTTACATTTTTTTTTACGAAGAAATAACACAACCTAGCAATAGTCAGTAATCCAGCTTCGGCCAGGTATGACGGGACCCCTCAATCTAGTAATTTAGCCTCGGCCAGGTACGACTGAACCCCACAATCTAGTAATTTAGCCTCGGCCAGGTACGACTGAACCCCACAATCTAGTAATTTAGCCTTGGCCAGGTACGACTGGACCCCTCAAACTAGTAATTTAGCCTCGGCCAGGTACGACTGGACCACTCAATCTAGTAATTTAGCCTCGGCCAGGTACGACTGAACCCCACAATCTAGTAATTTAGCCTTGGCCAGGTACGACTGGACCCCTAAATCTGCCTGTGTCAGATTTTCCAGGTTTCTGATCTGATCTGCAGTTCATCTGTGGTTTTTTGGTTGAATAGTGCAGGCTAACATACTGTGTTCCATGTAGTACATTGAATGCAGTACTGTATTGCAGCTGATCAAAGGCGTATTCGTTGAAGTGTTCTAGATAGCTTGTATGATACTTAATGTGCGTCACTGACAAACCTAAAGGATCAAGGACTAAGGAAGGCAACCCAAAAGCACACAAAACCATACACAATATTTTGATATGGAAAAAAAGATCTGTTAGAAATGATGTTTGTATACCTTACTTTGTTGTGGACAGAAGAAGAAGACATATGTATACTATCACGTGTATAGTACTGGACTACTTGTGTATAAGATGTTCTTAGATGATACATTGATAACTAACCAATGTAAGATTAAACTCTGGGTTTTTGTCTTGGATATAAACCGGTTCATTTTGAGGTATCTTTGTTGGTGGTACTGCTGAAAACCCTCAACAAAGATAACGATGTAGGACCACACATGTTTAGGAAACCTTCTCTGTCCAACCCGTACAGTCTACTGCTGGTTAAACCTAATCAGATTGTTAAGTTTTGACCGTAGAAGTGTTTGGATGTACTTTAGATGTAGAAGTTACCAGTGCTGGTTGGGTATTCACTTGTTACTTTCTCACCTCTATAGTTGATAACTTAGTACTGGTGTATACATATCTATCGTGTTTCCATCTTCTGACAGGGTTTTAATCAGGGACAGACAGTAGGCCTAAATGACTGGGTTAAACTCTGATTCAGAGATTTTGTTTGCCCATTTTTACAGCCAATATAAGGCTGTTTCCCCAGGCAAAACTTGTGCTATTTTCCCAGAATGAAGCAAAATTCAAGAATATTTTCCCAATTTATCTGAAAATCCTACTTTATTTTCTCAATTCAATAAAGCACAGGATGCTGTAAAATCTAGGTAGAAAAAACACTGATTTGGGCCTGTACAAATCACCTTTATCTTACTGTATAGCACGAAATGTGTTCATGGGTACTTTCCTCCTTTGAGGTTCAAAGCCTTCTTGATTGTTTTGTTGTATGAACGTTCATGGATATCTTATGTTAACAAACAGTGGACACATGAATCCGTCTAATTTGTTGTAGATTATTTACGTGGTAGAATAACAAAAAACAAGAAAACCATGAATGTTTTGCACAATGAACATTAATTTTCTACAGTTGATGTCATATAATTATGTAGTTTTACAGAAGTTGTCTGTTGGGAACTGTCATGTGGTCAGTTAGAAGTAAGTGGAAAGGCTGTCTGACATTACAGGTAAATGTTGCTCAGTAAGAACTGATGACATATCGTATCATTCCAACATTTAACTACTCGTACAGTAAAAGGCTGATTTTTTTTGCTTTGAAGAAATAACATTTTTGTTAGATGGTTTCTAATAATATATATTATATTGATAACTTAAGCAATATTGCCATCACCTCATCACCATTCAGACACATCAATCATTTATATACAGCTCAACAACGTATATCAGTTAATATTTTATCATGGCTTATGGGGACTTGCAGCTATAAATGCAAATAATGCAAACAACAAAAATTGCATTGTTATAAAATCTGGGAAAGTGTGCCAGTTATACCAAATTTATAGTCTATTAATAGAAAAATCCCCTTATGAAAAAACAACTTGGGGATATTTATTTACCAGTTTAGTAAAAAGTTTGAACTGGTTCGGAAATTCCCAAATGCAGATGAGATATTGAACAGATATGTAGCTGTATTCCCTAGCAATATTGCCATTGCCTCATCACCATTCAGACACATCAATCATTATTTATTATAAAAAAAATTTGTAATATTTCTCTCACAAAGCTATTTTTCACAGGAAGTCTTTTACCATGAATGTAATATTTAGTTAATAATACCAGTTTATTAAATGCCATAAAGATCTGTCAAAATGTTCTGTATTCATGTGGTTTCACTTGTGAGGTTTCCTCATCACATATGAATGTTAAGAACGGTTCGTATCTGACAGGTTAGAATTCAGATCTCATCATTACCAAGCCTTTCCTTAACTATGTAAGGTTAAACCAAGACTTCCCAATCATAAAATTATTTATGTAGGAGCATTGGAATTCTACATGGTGTTGTGTATATGTCTTATTATTGCCACAAAATGATTGTTTTAATTGAAATTTTTATTTTAATTAAAATTCTTGTTTGTATATGAAAAAAATTATGGATGTCTAAGATTATCTCAAGGTCAAGTGAATTGTGACGGTGAGTGTGTGATGGGTGTATAAGATTATATTAAAGTCATGGGAGCCGTGAAGATGAGTGTGATGGGTGTGTAAATTATCTCAAGGTCAAGTGAACCATGAAGATGAGTGTGTAAGATTATCTCAAGGTCAAGTGAACCATGAAGATGGGTGTGTAAGATTATCTCAAGGTCGAGTGAACTCTGAATGTGAGTGATTGGTATGTAAGATTATTTCAAGGTCAAATGTACCTTGAAGGTGAGATGGTAAGATTATCTCAAGGTCAAGTGTACCTTGAAGGTGAGTGTAAGATTATCTCAAGGTCAAGTGAACCGTGAAGGTCTGTACAAAGTAATCTTTAATTATGACATTGACAACAATGATAAAATCATGTCATACAGTGCTACACCAGTTCAATTTCGATGTTTGTTTTTAACATGACTACAGTAGCTACTTTCTAGTGCTGATAAGCTTTGACATTTTTTCTCTAGCCCAAGTATCTTCTAACTTTACCTCCCCTCCTCCTCTTTCATCAGTTCTGTTCTATTTTATCATCGTACTCGGGCCGAACCAATGTTCGACCTTCTTAGTGCTGCTCATGGCATGACTTAGAGGTGTTGCCTATGTGACACCTGTATAAGGTAAGCCTGACCTACATAGTACTGTTCGAATTCCTGATGTTACTAAGAGGTGTTGTATTTGTGACACCTATATTAGTCACGCCAATGAACTTCAATTGTATGTTTATATCGGGTGATTTGTGAATTTAACACATCATTTCACCTGAACTGCATCCATGAATAAAAAATGTAGCAAAATATCACCAGCTGTGTTGTTTATCTTTACTGCAGTTATAATCTGTACCAAGCTCGGCTTTAAATGAAAATATCAATAAGGTTCATAGCTCCCAAGGTCACAGAACAAGAATTATGATAAGTGCTATGAGGGATTAGCCATGTTATGAAGGAGTTCAGGAGTAAACATCAAGGGATGTGGAAGGTTAACTTTATTAAAAAGAGTCACGTTTATTTTCATTTTTGGTTGGGTTTGGTTTGTAAAGGCAATAGGATTGTTATTTCTATCACCTATGGAAGATTCTACAAAAAACTAATCAACATTCAAACGGCAAGTTTATGATGTGCAGGTTTAGTCTTGAAATACATTTGTCTGTTTTACATTTCCAAGGTAAACAAGAGGCTCAATGGGCCCGAATTGCTCAACTGCTACTTATCCCATACAACCCGAGATGGAAAGAATCTATAAAAACATACTCAGGACATTGAAAGTGGGTCAAGGTCATTTCATTTGGACAAACATAGTTGCACTTTATCTTAGCATCCTACATGTCCAATTTCAGTACCCTGTACCATTTAGTTATTGAGAAGTTATTGGAAGATTTTAAACACATTTGACCCTTATGAACTAGCAAGTGGGTCCCAAGATGCAAAAAGATTTGTTTACAGTCATATAAGTTAAACAAGAAAACATTAGCTCTGTAGAGCTGTTTTTACTACAAACATGAGTAAAAATACAAATAGATTAAATAAAACAAGCGATATCACAGCATGCAAGTTAATTTCAATAAACATATATGATTATAAAAGAGTAAGGGAGAGTTATGACATAAATACACTGTCGTATAAATAAATAAAATACACAAGTAGCACTGCAAAGCAACAACAGGAGGAAAACTCCAAAAGACAACACTTAGGCATTAACACATAAAAAGCAGGTGCAGATAGGACTCTCAGGTGTGCAACCGCCCGCGAAACTGGATAAGATTCACATTTCCTGAAACGGTTTGGCAGACTGTTACACACCCGTACAGTCTCGTATCTGAAAGACCTCAAGCCATATCGTGTAGTATTGACTCTTGGTGCCTCGAGCGTGTTCTCGTTCCTGAAATTATAAAAGAAATCTTTGGTTTTACTAGGTTACATATGTATTCAGGAGCCATTTTATGTACAATTTTAAAAACTTCACCAGCCATATTTCTAATCCTACGGACGTGTGGAAAACAAATTATTTCTGCTTAAAAGATCAGTCAAAGAAGATGTAAAATCGTTTTCAATAAAACGCATGACTGTTTTCTGAATTTTCCCCATTCTTTGGTAGATCTTTAACAAAAATGCCATGCCAGGCCGGGTACAGTAGTTAAAATTTGACAGGATAAAAAATCTGAAAGTTAAAATCTTCCCACGCTTGCTTAGTTCTTTACCAATTCTTACAAAAATCAAAATACACTGCTGTTTAGAGACTTTTTTTTTACATATATTCGAAACATATTCATCCATTTTGAGATAAAAATCAATGCCGACTCCTGAAAGTTTGACGGTATCTTCACAGTTTATAACATTTCCGTCTATATTAAATGCTTTATATAGACCATAGGCCTTTTTGCCAACACACGGGCTAAAAGTTATCAGGGTTGGCCTTCATACCGTTGTCCTGGAACCACTTTATCAGAGAACAGTTTTCATTTTCCAGGACATCTTTTAAAACATCAGGGTCTGAGTCCATGCGAGATGGGGTGTTGTCATCTGCATAATTGTATAGGGTTCCGTTTTGTATAAAGTAGAACATACTATTAAGACAAATATTAAAAAGTAACTAACCCAGTATAGAACCGTGTGGTAACCCCCTTCCCAGCCGCTCCCAGTCCGAGACCACGGACCCCAGTCTAGTATGTTGCATCCTGCCCCTGAGCCAGCTGCTGACAAGATTTATATCCGTCCAGTCCATTGACACACAGCTTCTCGAGCAGTAGGTTGTGTGGTATACAGTCAAAGGCCTTGGAGAGGTCCATGAGTATAGCACCCACATACCTACTATCATCCAAGGCCTTCCTCCAGTCCTCCAGCAGACGCAGTGGATTACACTGGCATCCAAAGCCCCACCTGAAAGTAGCTAAGAAGGGATTAAAATATCATTAAAAACGCTATAAAGTTGGTCATGTAAAATTCTTTCAATCAAGATTATTCGTTAACTCACCTGGCCTGAAGAAGTGAGCTTTTGCTATGGTGCGGTATTCGTCTGTATTGCTTCTACTCAAAAGCCTATTGTCATATTTGACTTGCAGCTGTCTTGGAAGGAGCAAAACAAAGTTTAAAATAGAAAATAAATTACCTACGTTCAAGGTCACAGGGGTCAAATAGGTCAAAAACTTCATAGGACTTCTAAACTACTGAGAGTCCTAGAGATATAATTTATGGTTGGAGCCAAACAAAGTTAACAAAAACAGTTAATGAGTGGGGTTCAATTTCGTATCGGTGGAACTAAACCGCCATCCATTCCCTCAGAGAAGGCCCAATATAGGTTATTTAGTAAATACCTTAAAATCCTTTCTTCTAAAGAAATAACAATGTATTGTCAATTTTCCCATGACTGATTTTAAGCAACTGTATGCAGGTGATAAATACAGGCCCTCTGGGCCTCTTTCTTAAATGTCTTGCAATCATAAATTTTGTATAGTATCAATACCGTGTTTTTTTTTTGGTTATTTGGAAGAAGTTGTTGGAAGATCTTAAACACCTTGATAGTTAGTAAAGGTAATTGGTTGGAACAGACTTGGTAGCCCTGAATCCCAGCATTCTACATGCATAATAGCAGTACCCTGGGCTTTTAGATTATTTAAAAGTTTGAAGATTTTTGACAGATTTGTAGCCTTGAAAGGTAATTCATTTGATCAAACTTGTAATCCCATTATCATTTATCAGTATATTAGGCTTCAATTTAGAAGAATTTGCTTAATTTAAGTTTTTGAGACATTTTACCCGGTGCCCATGAAAGTGAGTCAATATGATTTATTTTAGCAAACTTGGTAGTCCTTCATCCAAACAATCTAAAATAACATAGGCCTGACGGGCGGGGCCCAATAGGGAAAATATAGAAAATTCTTTAAAATCCTTCTTCTGTAGGAATGACAGGATAGTGTCCAAATTTGGTCTGAAGGAACCTCGAGTAAAGGGGATTCAATTGTGTATAAACTGTAGGTCTGACCCCCCGTCCCTGGTGCCTGAGGGGCAATAGAGGAAATACAGGAATAGACGTTTAGATCGCTGCTTGTTTAACTTGGTTTTGGTTGTGATCCCCACCCTATAACATTACAATATGTACCTTTGCTTGGCATAAAGAGACTCACACAATCATGATATTATGATTGGTTCCGGGATGAGTCCTGCCCTTGCAGAATCAATTTCTGAATCATAACTTTTAAACGGTTGAGATCCCCACCCCAAAGCTATATATACAATTGCTGGGCATTAAGAGACGATCCCAATCCTGATAAAGGTTTGATCCCAGGATCTACCATGCCCTGGTAGACTTCCTAACCAAATGCTATACAATTGCTGGCCATAAAGAGACAAATGCTATCATGACATTAGCATTGATGTCAGGGTCTAGTCACAGCCCTTAGGGGCCCAGTTTCTCTGTTGAACTTGAAAACAGTTGAGAAACTCATCCATTAACCAAACTTTAATTTATACAGATATGCCTTAAGAATTTGCCTTCAGGTCTGTCCCTGTCCATAGGATCTTTATGGAAAATATTTTACCATGATTACCTAGATACCAATGTATCCAGGTGAGCGATACAGGCCCTCTGGGCCTCTTGTAAAGGAGTTGCTTGAAGATTTAAGACATTTGACCCCCTTGACCATGCAAGTAGGTCAGAATCATTCATTTAAAAACAAATTTGGTAGTCCTTCATCCAAGCATGTTTCTGGCCTTATATCACCACTGTATTTGATGTAAAATATTGAAGGCAGGGTCATTGTAACAGCATTGTTCATAGCAAAAGCGTGGGTCATAGCGATGGCCAGGGTCATGTCAACAACCTCGGTCATATTAACAACCGGGGTCATAGCGACGGCAGGGACATGTCAACAACCTCGGTCATAGTAACAACCGGGGTCATATCGACGGCAGGGACATGTCAACAGACTGGTTCATAGTAACAACCGGGGTCATATCGGCGGCCAGGGACATGTCAACAGACTGGTTCATAGTAACAACCGGGGTCATATCGACGGCAGGGACATGTCAACAACCTCGGTCATAGTAACAACCGGGGTCATATCGGCGGCCAGGGACATGTCAACAACCTCGGTCATAGTAACAACCGGGGTCATATCGGCGGCCAGGGACATGTCAACAACCTCGGTCATAGTAACAACCGGGGTCATATCGACGGCAGGGACATGTCAACAACCTCGGTCATAGTAACAACCGGGGTCATATCGACGGCAGGGACATGTCAACAACCTCGGTCATAGTAACAACCGGGGTCATATCGGCGGCCAGGGACATGTCAACAACCTCGGTCATAGTAACAACCTGGGTCATATCGGCGGCCAGGGACATGTCAACAGACTGGTTCATAGCGACTACCAGGGTAAAATATTCGCCAGGGTCATAGCAACAGCTTGGTTCATAGCAACAGCCAGGGTCGTGTCAACAAACTCGGTCATATTAACAGCCTGGGTCATATCGACGGCCAGGGACATGTCACCAAACTGGTTCATGGCGACTACGAGGGTCACAATAACCGTCAGGGTCATAGCAACAGCCAGTGTCATAGCAACACCTGGGTCATAGCAACTAGCATTGTTCACAGCAACAGGCTGGGTCATAGCAACAGCCAGATGCATAGCAACGGCCTGGTTCATAGCAACAGCCTGGGTCATAGTAACCGCCAGGGCCATGTCAACAGCCTGGTTCATAGCAACAGACAGAGTCATAGTAACCGACAAGGTCATAGCAACAGCCTGGTTCATAGCAATAACATTGTACATAGCATCAGCCAGGGTCATAGCAATAGCATGGGTCCTTATAAGCAACGTTTCATCGCTGGCTCTGCTTATTGGTTGATCGAGCCATTATCAAAAATTCTTACTACCATTCTTAGTAACATAAAATCAGGGTTTCAGTCTTTATTGTGACATTGTATACTCCAGAAGTAGATGGGATGTGGATTTTGAAAAACTCGAAAGATCTTTTTTTTTTTTTTATATTTCTTTTATTTTCAGACATTTTACATGGTATACATAAATAGACATCAACAAACAATCACTTGCACACTCGCACCCACAGCATTCAAAAAATCATTGTGTATGCTATGATAGGTCATGCATACATACATGCATACATACATACACACATATATACATACGTAGCGAGGCATAACAAATATGCCTGCATATGTAGCATCATGACATAACATAGTACAACATAGCATAAATCAACATAACATAAACAGGATTTTCCCTCATATTTTGTTATAAAAGGTCCTAGGGGCTCTCAAATTTGAAACCAGGAATTGTAAATTAAACAATGTTTCCTTCAACAACAAGCACTTTAGTTACCTTTATAAATAAATAAAAATAAAATGACGTATTTTAGAATTAACAGTACACTGTACATCCTAAGGATGCAGAGTGCAAAGACGTTTAGTTTGATCAATCTTGAATACCCCCTTCTAAAAATGTCTTTTCGGTCAAAACATTTGATTCTTCCACCCTGTACACTACAATAACTCATACAAAATTGAAGAAACGTCTTTGATATCTTGTTATGAGAGCTTTCTTTTCCAAGAAAGTCGGACGACGATACAAATATATGATAGTGAGCTAACTTGGAGCATACTTTGTGAAAAACACGACAAAAGCTTAGAGGAAATAGACTGAAGATGATATAGTAAGGATGATTGAATACCTGGTCGACAATATTTTTGTTGAGTTCGGAGGAAAGATTTTCCAGCAGACTGTTGGCATTCCCATAGGAACAAACTGTGACCCACTCTTAGCCGACTTGTTTTTGTTTTCATATTAGGGAGAATTTGTGGAAGAGCTAATCAGGACAGGTAACAAAAACCTTGTCAAAGCTTTTAATTTCACTTTCAGATATATCGCCGATGTGTTTGTCTATATACAATAAGAAGTTTGCTGACCTAGTCGATCGTATACCCGGTATACCCTTCTAAACTGGAAATAAAGGATACAACAGACTCTCCTACATCAGCTGCTTAGCTCGATCTCTACTTAAACTACGACCAACATGGACAGCTTACTACTGAGCTATATAACGAACGTGATGATTTCAATTTACCGACCGTGACATTTCCATTCCTTGATAGTAACTTCCCTGCTTCTCCAACCTTTGGTGTTTACATGTCGCAGTTGATTCGATATTTTAGGGCATGCTCTAAATATCGTGATTTTCGTGATCGATGTCGACTGCTGACAAACAAAGTAACAACGCAATGATTCGAGAGATGCAGGTTGATCAGAACTATGGACAAGTTTTATGGTTGCCATCTTTGTCTCATTGAGAAATATTATGTTTCTTGAAGTGATATGAAAATGGACGTTTACGCATACTGAAGTATGCTCATTAGTGTGTTTACTTGTTGTGATTGACAATGAAACTCGGTTCTAATTTTGAGAACTTGATGTTTACTTGGATGTGACGCTTACTCTTCCGGAACAATTGGTCTTATTATCTTGTACTTTTACAAGGGTCTCCATGTAAATCTCTCCTTTGTTCATATTTTGCCCTTGGTTTAATCGATTTTGAGTTCGGATTGTTAACGTTTCGGTATTCTCTAATTTATTTTAATAGCAACAGCCAGGGTCATAGTAACTGATGAGGTCATATCAAAAGCCTGGGCCATAGTAACAGCCAAGGTTAAGTAACAACCATGGTCATAGCAACTAGCATTATTCATAGTAACAGCCAGAGTCATAACAACAGCCTGGTTCCTAGCAATAGCCCGGGTCACAGCAATAGTCAGGGACATAGCAACAGCCTGGTTTATAGCAACAGAATGGGTCATAGCAACAGTCATGGTAATATCAACAACCAGGGTCATAGTAACAGCCAGGGTCATAGCAACAGAATGGGTCATAACAACAAAAATGGTCATAGCAACAATCAGGGTCATAGTAACAGCCAGGGTCATAGTAACCGCCAGGGTCATAGAAACAACCATGGCCATAGCAACGGTATGGGTCATAGCAGCAGCCAGTGTCATTGTTACACTCAGGGTCATAGTTACAACCAGGGTCATAGTAACAGCCAGGGTCATAGCAATAACCAGAATCATAGTAACAGCCAGGGTCATAGAAACGCCCATGGTCATAGCAACAACCAGGGTCATAGCAACAGCCTGGTTCATAGTAACAGCCAGGGTCATAGTAACAGCTAGAGTCATAGAAACAGCCAGGGTCATAGTAACAGATTGTGCCATAGCAACAGCCTGGGTCCTGGTGACAGCCTGGGTCATAGTTTATACGTGGACTGCTGTGGTCTTATTAACCTCTGCTAAAGAAAAAACAATAAGACAAAGACGAAATTACGTGTTGTTATTATTTAATAAATATCAGAATTGAAAAAAAGAATATCACAAGAACACACTATTAAGTTATTCTGCAAAAGTCAAGTACATGTACACGATTTCAGAATATATTTCATGGATGATGTGAAATTCAAGTGTTGCTTATAAATTCAACATTGGGACTGGTTAAAATGTTTATTTCATTAGCTATTTTTACAGTGTTCTAACACGTCACGGGCACTTAAAACACATGATTCTGTCCTCAGGATCAAACGTTGTTTACACAAGTACTTGACAACATACTTTGATAAAAAAAGTCGTTAACGGACGTTGTCATTTTTTTGTTCAACGATTTTCAACGTTACATAATACCACACAATTGCCTACAATAATCATGTAAAAGTAAAGCCATTCTATCTTATATAGAAGCTGGTTTCTTTAAATCATAATACAATGTCTAAAAAAGTCATGATGTGTAAGTTAATATAACTATAATATGGCACAATTAGTATTTGTTAAAATATGACAAGTCTCTAATACATTACACATTCTCCCTTCTATAAAATGCTATCTACACCACGACAATATCTCTACACCATGACAATATCTCTACACCATGACAATATCTTTACACCATGACAATATCTCTACAGTACGGCAATATATCTACACCATGACAATATCTCTACACCATGACAATATCTCTACACCACGACAATATCTCTACACCACGACAATATCTCTACAGTACGGCAATATATCTACACCACGGCAATATCTCTATACAATGACATGTCTATACACGACAATATCTCTATACCATGACAATATCTCTATACCATGACAATATCTATACACGACAATATCTCTACAGCATGACAATATCTCTACAACACGACAATATCTCTACAGCATGACAATATCTCTACAACACGACAATATCTCTACACCACGACAATATCTCTACAGTACGGCAATATATCTACACCACGACAATATCTCTACACCATGACAATATCTCTACAACACGACAATATCTCTACAGCATGACAATATCTCTACACCACGACAATATCTTTACCGCATGACAATATCTCTACACCACGACAATATCTCTACACTACGACAATATCTCTACACTACGACAATATCTCTACACCACGACAATATCTATACACTACGACAATATCTCTACACCACGACAATATCTCTATACCACGACAATATCTCTACACCACGACAATAACTCTATACCACGACAATATCTCTAAACCACGACAATATATCTACACCACGACAATATCTCTACACCACGACAATATCTCTATACCACGACAATATCTCTACACCACGACAATATCTCTACACCACGACAATATCTCTATACCACGACAATATCTCTACACCACGACAATAACTCTATACCACGACAATATCTCTAAACCACGACAATATATCTACACCACGACAATATCTCTACACCACGACAATATCTCTATACCACGACAATATCTCTACACCACGACAATATCTCTACACCACGACAATATCTCTACACTACGACAATATCTCTACACCACGACAATATCTCTACACTACGACAATATCTCTACACTACGACAATATCTCTACACCACGACAATATCTCTACACCACGACAATATCTCTACACTACGACAATATCTCTACACCACGACAATATCTCTACACTACGACAATATCTCTACACTACGACAATATCTCTACACTCTCTACACTATGACAATATCTCTACACCACGACAATATCTCTACACTACGACAATATCTCTACACCACGACAATATCTCTACACCACGACAATATCTCTACACTACGACAATATCTCTACACCACGACAATATCTCTACACCACGACAATATCTCTACACTACGACAATATCTCTACACCACGACAATATCTCTACACTACGACAATATCTCTACACCACGACAATATCTCTACACCACGACAATATCTCTACACCACGACAATATCTCTATACCACGACAATATCTCTACACCACGACAATATCTCTATACCACGACAATATCTCTACACAACGACAATATCTCTACACCACGACAATATCTCTACACCACGACAATATCTCTACACCACGACAATATCTCTATACCACGACAATATCTCTATACCACGACAATATCTCTATACCACGACAATATCTCTATACCACGACAATATCTCTACACTACGACAATATCTCTACACCACGACAATATCTCTACACCACGACAATATCTCTACACCACGACAATATCTCTACACTACGACAATATCTCTACACCACGACAATATCTCTACACCACGACAATATCTCTACACTACGACAATATCTCTACACCACGACAATATCTCTACACTACGACAATATCTCTACACCACGACAATATCTCTACACCACGACAATATCTCTACACTACGACAATATCTCTACACCACGACAATATCTCTACACTACGACAATATCTCTACACTCTCTACACCACGACAATATCTCTACACTACGACAATATCTCTACACTCTCTACACCATGACAATATCTCTACAGCACGACAATATCTCTACACCACGACAATATCTCTACACTACGACAATATCTCTACACCACGACAATATCTCTACACTACGACAATATCTCTACACCACGACAATATCTCTACACCACGACAATATCTCTACACTACGACAATATCTCTACACTACGACAATATCTCTACACTACGACAATATCTCTACACTATGACAATATCTCTACATCACGAACGTGGTATATGTACACCATGACAATATCTCTACAGCACGACAATATCTCTACACCACGACAATATCTCTACACTACGACAATATCTCTACACCACGACAATATCTCTACACTACGACAATATCTCTACACCACGACAATATCTCTACACCACGACAATATCTCTACACTACGACAATATCTCTACACTACGACAATATCTCTACACTACGACAATATCTCTACACTATGACAATATCTCTACATCACGAACGTGGTATATGTACACCATGACAATATCTCTACAGCACGACAATATCTCTACATCATGTAATAATTTCTACAAAATGCATTTTAAGGGCGAAACATCGCTTCGTGACAAGATATCTGAAGCCTAACACTATCTCTTCAGCTGAAATAATTACCACAGCATGACACGATATGTACAGCATGACACGATATGTACAGCATGACCCGGCTTCTTCAACTCTTTCATGAAATGATGAATACAACTAATATTAAAATATTTATTTAATGAAAATGTGTAGTTTTATAATAATAATTAACAACATGATTTGTCCTCCTTGATACAAATTTAAATGTAAAATTTTGAAACTGTGCTGTGAATCCACTACGAAAACTACAATAAATGTATGTATTATATTGTAAACTTATTTTCTCTATGCAATATCTTGAGAAAACGAGAAATAAAATTCAATTGGGTTTGAATCAACACAACACGATCCCTCCTACAATATATTAACATCTTTATAAATCGATGTCAAAATAAATCTTATATTTAATAAAACGATGACAGAATGATCAAAATACAAATATGAAGACAAAACATATAATATTAACTTGCTTTAAACATTTTAGAAAAGGAGTGTTCTTTCTTCACAGACCGACTAGCACATCGATACTAACCACACATAGCACTACGAAAAGTAAAACAGAATAAATTCATGTAAAAAAAAACACTCATTTTTTAAAAAAAAGTCTTGAGTGATTAAAAAATATGTATGCTGTTTTACATGACCATATATCTTATATGTTATGGTCAGATATGAATCCCTTAAAAGATATACATGCATAGATGCATTAAAAAGTATGTCCCTCTACGTGTCGCATTTAAACATCATCAATTATAATTTAATTAATTAAAATGATTATTAAAATATCGGCATCAAACGATATTTATTTTGAACGGATATATAAATTGTCCTCCTGGTTGCTAATACTGTTTATGTTTGGGTGGGGAGGAGGGGTTAAAATTCCCTGTACAACCAGCCAAATATATCCTCCTCTTCGTCTAAGTTCACACGTCGCCGTCCATGTGCCTTTCTCCTGCCTGGTATGTCGATATCTTTGGGGAACTTAAAGTCCTGTGCAAAGTTTTCAGTAGACCTGGAGGAGTTTTCGTCAGAGTAACTGTAGTACTTGTCTGCCTGGCGCCAATACCACTCGTCGTTCACCTCCGGGATGTACTCCTCACCGTGGAAATAAGGCTCCTCCGGGGACGGGGGGAACATGTCCAGGTAGTCAGGGTGACACAGGAGTCGGGGGCGCCGAGGGTGGTAGGCGGGAGGGGCGTCGTTGAGGTCCGGGGGACGCAGGCGGGAGTTATTAGCCTTCGGCGGAATACCTAAAGGACCACGCCCACACGTGTTACCGTTGGTGATCGTGCGAACGATACCCGTGGGTTTGTTCAGTTTCCATGGATACTTAAGCTTTTCCGTAATAGAAGCCTCCATTTGTTTCCATTTGGAACCGCCCGGATCTCTCCGAACTACAATATCCTCTCCATCATTGGACGAGGTGATCTTTGATATGTTCACAAATTCACAATCTCTTTCCAGGCACGTGATGCTGAAATGCGTGTTCCTTGAACTATCGAAAAAGTACTGTAGTTTCTTGAACACCCATAGCCTGCGGTTGTCTAAAGAAAACCAAGTGTTACGCAAACAGAACACGCTGATTTTGGGAATTGCTTCGATATTAATATCGCCCCTTAGTACCTTGTCCACCACCTCTCCTAGTGGCATCTTCGTCACGTTTCCCTTGGAGTTGGTCACGTGCATGGTATTAGCGATGGTATCCTGTGTGTACCTGATGTCTCCTGGCCGTAATGTTATATAAGCATTGCCTCTCTTCCTTTTCCTGTTCATCTTGACTGATGTATGTATGTGGTATGACGAGGTCCGATCATGTTCGGTGGACTAGCCTGTGAACACAGCTCACCTGTACCCGCCATGTGTCACGTGGTTGGTGTGGTTACAGGTATGTCCTTGGTAGCGTTTCCAATGGAAAAAAACATTCCAGTTACTGTGACATGTACAACGTGAATTATATGATGCTGATATAAATGATGATAGAAAGAATCAATTTCGATAACTGCAACCAAGATAAGCAGTAATTACAGAATAAGTCGGTACATTTTTGGACAAAAGAAACTTAAAATATTCTAGTCTTTTCCGAGACCTGCAAAATATACAATTACAAATATAAAAAATATATAAGTTTTCCCATACTAAATAGCATTTCTCCTGTTTTGATCGACAGGGTATTTTTGCTATTGTAGGGCCATCATCATCAGACCAAGGGCAATTCTAATGTCTGATGTCCGCCCGTCCGTTCGTCCTTAACTATTCTTGTTATCGATGTTTATCAGTAAGAAGTGAAGACAACTTTTGAGTGAGTGAAATCAATATTCGATAAAATGCCCCTCCCACCGGACGTCAATATTAAATATGACTATTTGGTGCAATGAAATACTTTCGACTTCACTAAATATTAATGTGCGAGGAACATGCTGGCTGTTAGATTTCTTAAAATTACTTAAAATCGTTCTAACGGTATAACGTAAAAATGTATTATATAGTAGGACGAAACAACATTGGTGAACTGGTTTTCTGTGTGAACGAGATTTGTTTTGAGAGGGGGGGGGGGTCAACGTAGACTAGCGTGATAGTATACCTGTAATGACAGCATCTTTATTCACAATCATATAGTAATTATATATAATGAACCTAGTTTTTACTGGTTCACGTACGGTTACAGTTACATACTAATTCAAGTTACAATGACCGCACTTTGAGTGTATTCATACCGTGATAACCACCACAGCACTAGTGATTATCATTGGAAGGATATTAAATACATCTTTACCACCACACCGCTAGTGACCGGTCTTAAGTAACTGTTGATAATCATTGAAAACGGACAACTACATGTAGGTCAACGGTTTAATTCAGTGGTCACCCAGACCAGGTAGTTTTAATGTTTGGACAGTGTGTGCTTATCGTGTATCGGATTTCGGGTAGTTTTACACGTAAACCATCTTGATAAAGGGTAGTCTTGACGGATTGTAAATTGTGCATTCTAGTTTACGCTTTGCTGATGCATTCTGTCTGGATGTTCTATTTTCTACAGTTGCCTTAAGTGTGTGTAAGTAATGGGTGTCTGCGGAGATCCAACCTTGACCGGAGACAATGTAGAACCGCTGGTCAGTAACCTTATAACCGATACTGGACCCAATGACGGACGGCGCACTCGCCGACCCCGCTGTGCCCCGCCTAGGGTGGTTGACGCTTCAGATACGTTTGGTACGTTGTTGGACACCACATCAGATTCACTGAACAACTGTAAGAAATGGACCTGGCACCGGCTTATCGACCTTTTCTATGTGGCGTCAATGGTCGGTTACGTTGTTTATATCGTCTACGCCGTCATCTACGACCCGTCGTCGTCGTTCTGGTCCATCGTCGACGCCACTTTGGTGGTGCTCTTTGTCGTTCATCGCTTCATACATCTCAGGGACATCGCCAAGTTCATCGCCAAACCCATCAGATTCCGAATACTTGCCAGGAGACGCTGTAGAATAAAAACGAAGACTTGGAGGATGTTCCGAAGGTAAATCGGGTTAGGGTGCCCCGTAGTCCGGAGAGTTCTAGCTCTGTTCCACTAAATATTGGAATCAGCTGTCCCGATATTTAGTAGATCAGAGAGTCAGAACCCTTCGGACTAGGAGTCATGGTGATAAAATGAACTAAAGTCTCCGTTGATACTCGGGTTTTGGGCTGTTTTTGTCTTTACCGTTGATTTGCAATGCTTGCTTTCCCGATAATTAAAATTGTTGCCGTCAAATCAGTCTTTTAACATATAAACATATTAAGACACTCACATGAGAAATGCTTGCTCATTCAAGTAAGCAAGCTTCAAATTATATTTACATATTGCATGTAATTGTGTTCTATCTCTTTAATATGATATTCCACAACCTTGTATTGTGTCTGTTTTTAAGATCCGGGTTTACGGTTTTGGCGACATCTCTTTGAACAACAATATATAGTATATACAGTAATATCTGCACACTCAATAAACAAATTGTCGGTCTAACCCAGGGAAACTAGGGGCTCCAAAAAGGGTTCAGTAAGTGTCCGACTTCCCGGTCATTAATATTGGTAACTAGTTCCTGGTCTCCCGGCCATGTACCCGGTTAACCGGTTCCTGGTCTCCCGGCCGAGTACCCGGTTAACCGGTTCCTGGTCTCCCGGCCGAGTACCCGGTTAACCGGTTCCTGGACTCCCGGCCGAGTACCCGGTTAACCGGTTCCTGGTCTCCCGGCCGAGTACCCGGTTAACCGGTTCCTGGTCCCGGCCGAGTACCCGGTTAACCGGTTCCTGGTCTCCCGGCCGAGTACCCGGTTCACCGGTTATTAGTAATTGTTGACTACCCTAGTTTAAATGTATAATGGTCATTCGAGCATTTTTCAAACTGAGCTAGTCAAATCTATATGAAGTGGTTGTAGGAGGTGAAACTGAAGTAAAATAGGATTCTATGTACGGCAAATTAAAAGAGACCTCCTACAAGCGAGACACCAGTTTCCACTGTGTTTTCCTATATCAAGTTACCTCCCCTTGATATTTCTATTAACCACCGGTTACACCAATGAGCAAAGTACTAGGCATGACACCGCGGCGCCCAGGGTTTAATCCCTGGTCTGTCACGCTAGTTTCCAACATTTGTTGTTTGTATATTGTCTTAATATTTTGTATAGTGTTTATTTTATAAAACAAATTTGCCTAAAACCCCATCATCCGTAAGTAACGCGGATTTTAAGCATAACAATTACAGGCCCAGTATAAGTAACTTAAGGCAATTTTTCGTGATTCTGAAAAAAATCAGTTGATAACCATGCAAAAATAAGCCTAAAACGAAGAAGTGAATCTGAGCGGTAACTAACAAGAAACTCTTGACAAAAAAATTCAAAGAATTGAAAATAATTCAGGTGGGGCCCATTTCAACAACAAGCCGAAGTTAGAAGACAGTTCAAAATGGACGTGTGTTTACAAACACCGAGTTTCAACTGCTGCTGTGCCGGTAACCGTGTAAATATTCATCTTGAAGTTGCTGATATTAGTTAATCTAAACTAAATCTATAAATATGATAAGTTATTAGGCTTGATTTTCGCTTCAAGGGCCTTGAAACATGAGGATACTTGCCATGGCGTAAATGCTGAAGTAACTTTCCAGGCACCCTTCTTTAATGTGTTGCTATGTTTGTTCCAGGTGTACGACTCTCATTGCTGTCCTGGCAATACTCATATTCCTGGCTATTGACCTACGAGCCGACTCGGAGAGACTCGTCTCCCTGGGTGGTCTGTGTTTAATGGTCTTCATCGTCTTTATCACGTCCAAATCTCCCACCAAGGTCAGTACAATGTGGCGGCCACTGTCTATCTGTGTGCCCAGATCCCCCACCAAGGTAAGTACAATGTGGCGGCCACAGTCTGTCTGTGTGTCCAGGTCCCCCACCAAGGTCAGTACAATGTCGCGGCCACAGTCTATCTGTGTGTCCTGATCCCCCACCAAGGTCAGTACAATGTGGCGGTCAGTCTATCAGTGTGTCCAGATTCCCCACCAAGGTCAGTACAATGTGGCGGTCAGTCTATCTGTGTGTCCAGATTCCCCACCAAGGTCAGTACAATGTGGCGGTCAGTCTATCTGTGTGTCCAGATTCCCCACCAAGGTCAGTACAATGTGGCGGCCACAGTCTATCTGTGTTCAGGTTCCCCACCAAGGTCAGTACAATGTGGCGGCCACAGTCAGTCTGTGTGTCCAGGTCCCCCACCAAGGTCAGTACAATGTGGTGGCCACAGTCTATCTGTGTGTCCAGGTCCCCCACCAAGGTCAGTACAATGTGGCGGCCACAGTCTATCTGTGTTCAGGTCCCCCACCAAGGTCAGTACAATGTGGCGGCCACAGTCTGTCTGTGTGTCCAGGTCCCCCACCAAGGTCAGTACAATGTGGTGGCCACAGTCTATATGTGTGTCCAGGTCCCCCACCAAGGTCAGTACAATGTGGCGGCCACAGTCTATCTGTGCCCCCGAATCCTTCTTCGTTGTGACTTTTTTTTAGGTATTTCTAAAGAGAACGACATACGAAAAATGTCGAGAGGCTGACTTCGAGTATTGACTTAAGATAAAATACGAACAATATGGAGGCTATAGCGACCAAATTATCATAGAAAGTGATGACTTTCAAACAATAGTTAGAGATGACAATAACACGATTGATATACATGCTTTATATGTACTATTTTGTTTTACTTCCGTTTCCAGTTACTATACATGTAACGTCACTTCCGTTCCAGGTGAGCTGGACGCCGGTTTCATGGGGACTTATACTACAATTTGTTTGGGGTCTAGTGATACTAAGGTGGAAACCAGGGTACGAGATATGCAAATTTGTTGGCGATGGCGTGTCTGGCTTTCTCAGCTTCACAGATGAAGGATCCAAGTTCGTATTTGACGAAAAAAACTACACGATGCACGTCGTTGCATTCAAGGTATGAAAGTGAAATTTATGTCAATTCTAATCTAACTATCATCAATACTAGTCACATATAGTCTATTTAGTATGTGTTCCGTCTTCACAAATCCTGCTAATAAGTTGCAGTGAGTAGACCTTCTGTCTGTGTCTGTCTCCACTAAGTCTATTCACTGTGTTGTACAACAACAACCGTTTCCTGTCTCCACTATTCACTGTGTTGTATGACAACATCCGTTTCTTGTCTCCACAGATCCTGCCGGTGGTTGTATACTTCAGTGCCGTGGTTTCTATCTTGTATTACTGGGGGGTGATGCAGTTTGTCATTAAGGGGCTTGCCAAACTCTTCCAGTACACCATGAAAACCACAGCCATCGAATCCTTCGCTACAGCTGCACATATCTTCATTGGAACGGTGAGATCATGAACAGCAATATCGCTTAAAACCTATATTTATTTTCTGATGTCTATTGGCAATGTTTTAATTATCTTAATATATTTACATTTTTCCTTCGTCAGGTTAGTAAACTTTTTGTATAATTACATTATACGCAATGAAAAAAATGCTCGGCGGATTGACATCTGCTTCATTAATGGCGCCATTGACGAATCATTGCGATAACTACAATATATTCCATAACAATTTCCATTGCGTTCTCTAATTATATTTTTTTTTCTTTTATGCGATGAAAAAAATGTATAATAATGGGTCCAACTACCCCCTTCAGTGATGTTTTTGTTGGAACAGACAACGTGTGGTTGAGATATAGAATGTTTTGACTGTGATATATTATCTCCCCTGTATTAGGTCGAGTCTTCGATTGCCCTGAAACCATTCTTCCGTGACCTCACGCTATCGGAGCTGAACGCCGTGATGACGTCAGGGTTTGCTACTGTGGCGGGAACAGTGATCGCCGCCTACATCGAGTTTGGGGTATACGTCACAGATGAACTAAAGTCCCGTACATAGCTGTTAAAGACTGGTTATCCTCCAGCCTTTAATACTTGTGTATCTACGTGTGTTACATGTCGGTCCCCCTATCTGTTGTGTATCCGTCTTAACGTCTGTTACGTATCTCTTTGCCAGAATGCGTCATTTATGTCAGTATGAGAGACTGTTAAATTATGAGGAGCGTGTTCCATATGTCTTACTGTCTGTTACGTGATCATCTCAGTGGAATCGATTTGATTTAAATATTATTTTGTTTAACACTATCAACAGCTACTGTCATGTATTGTCTCTATGTTTATGTGAGGTGAGGGTGTGTGTATTGGGGAGGCTGTGCTATGTTCTTACAAGTCTCCTTGTGCGGAACTCGACTGAAGCCGACTCTCTAGTACTATCACACTGAAGTATACTGCTGAAGATCCCGGGAGTTCATTTCACCCATAAATAAACCTCTTACAATCATGCAATTGGGGTGGTAGGTACAGTTCTAGCGCATTACCTGCATGGCACCAATGGTTTGGTTACGTTTGTTTCATTTCAACAAATGTTTGTTGACACAAGATCATATAAACATTGTGGATAAAAGAACAGGCAAAGCCTATAATAATTCTCTCCACAAGACGTTTGCGGCGATTACGTTTGCTTGTGTTTACGTCTTATCAAAGAGACATGCATTCCAGGAAAATCAAATCTTCAGAAATGAGCATTTTGTTTGCCTACTATCTATAAATTCATTTATTGTCATTGAAGGACGGCAACTGGTTCTCCCGTTATCAGTATAATGTGACCGGGTGGGGTGTTTCGCTGGGGGCTTTCGGCAGTATTATTCAGTGTGGTAGCACTTTAACTTTCATTTAAAGGACAAAAAGTGAAGAAGAAAATGAATCTGCATTGCCCCCTCTCTCAACATGAATACCCCTGTAAGCCAACATCGTGTTCGCAATTTATTTCTTTCTCTAATCCTAAACTAACAGCGTGCATGCGTGTTTTATTGTCATGTCAACATCACAAACATATTGAAGCAATACTGCAACTAGTTATGTATAGAAAACTACGAATTAAAAAAAAAGAATAATGCCCTTTTTGTGCACACATTTACCAAACACCAAGCATTTTGCAAGACTAGTGTGTTGAAGTGTTTGAAAAAACGGTAATAGTTAGGTACAAAACGTCTATTAGTGTTAAAAGTGTGGGTCTTGCTGCAGTCCGTGCACATATCAAATGTTTTAAAAAGCCTTCTGAATCCATTTAAAAACTTACCTTTTTAACCTCCAAAACCGACAATTTCACTATATATATATTGCCCCCCCCCATGTCAACATTATTGCCCCCCCCCCCTTATGTTGGCTTTAACACGGTGACTTTAAATCGACAAAATTTCCGGACTGTCGCAAGAAGGCAAACGAACATATCGCCGCTTCCCAAATACACACCCTCTCAACCACAGTTGCTTGAATTTCTGTCAGTATATACTTTTTTATTTATATATGGAGACGCGGCCCATTACTGTAATGGGAGACTTATTTCTACTGACAGAAACTCAAGCAACTGTGTCTCAACAAATTCACCCACATCGCATACACCGGATGGCCGTCCTAAATGACAATGGATGTTAATAGGACGTAACAACAATCAACCAACCATTAAAAGTAATTTTAAATGAATATCTGTCTCGTAGGTTCCGCCTGAACACGTGATCTCTGCCTCGTTCATGTCGGCTCCGGCCGCTCTCGCTGTGGCCAAACTCGGATGGCCAGAGACCAAACTGAGCAGTGACGTGGACAGAGACGTTGTGCTCACGGAAGTCGGGTAGGTACGCTCAGTTATCTCCCTTTATCATGATTATATGTTTTTTTTTATTTGGAAGGTACAACGACAGTTTTCTAGTTACTATCGATTTAATATTGTTTTTACAGAAAGGAGCTAAACTTGATGGAAGCCGCCTCGGCTGGAGCTATAGCCTCCATTAAACTCATCTCTTACGTCGTCGTGAATCTCATCGCCTTCATCTCTCTCCTTGCCTTCATCAATTTTTCATTCTCATTCATGGGAGCGCGTGTTGGTCACCCGGAGTTCACATTTGAGGTACGTATTTTCCAATCAACACCTCTCGGACTGACAGAACAATCACAGCCCAATCGAATTTCCGGAGTAGAGATTGATCATTCGGGAACCGTCGGCAATTTCCGTTAACAAGATTCGGAAAGTGTCGACGGTTCCGGATTGGAAACTGTCATAGAAAGATTTCAGAAAACATTGATTGAAAAATTTCAACTATGAACATAAAGCAGAGGGACAATTTTCACCGAAAGAAAAATTAAGTAAACACATGGTGATAAGGCTGTGACACGTAGTTCCTTCAGTCAACACATGGTGATAAGGCTGCGATACGTAGTTCCTTCAGTCAACACATGGTGATAAGGCTGCGATACGTAGTTAATTCAGTCAACACGTGGTGATAAGGCTGCGATACGTAGTTCCTTCAGTCAACACATGGTGATAAGGCTGCGATACGTAGATCCTTCAGTCAACACGTGGTGATAAGGCTGCGATACGTAGTTAATTCAGTCAACACATGGTGATAAGGATGCGATACGTAGTTAATTCAGTCAACACGTGGTGGTAAGGCTGCGATACGTAGTTCCTTCAGTCAACACATGGTGATAAGGCTGCGATACGTAGTTAATTCAGTCAACACATGGTGATAAGGCTGCGATACGTAGATCCTTCAGTCGACACGTGGTGATAAGGCTGCGATACGTAGATCCTTCAGTCAACACGTGGTGATAAGGCCGCGACACGTAGTTCCTTCAGTCAACACATGGTGATAAGGCTGCGATACGTAGATCCTTCAGTCAATACGTGGTGATAAGGCTGCGATACGTAGTTAATTCAGTCAACACGTGGTGATAAGGCCGCGATACGTAGTTCCTTCAGTCAACACGTGGTGATAAGGCCGCGATACGTAGTTCCTTCAGTCAAGACATGGTGATAAAGGTTATCAAGCGCACGCCCGTGATATGACGTTAAACGAAAGTAATTTTAGCAGTTTTATCAGAGATTATTTCGGTGACATGCCGTTTACACATTGAAATGTCGTGTAGCCTCAGCGATGGGGTTTGTTGAAGTTTGTTAATAACATATACATGATAAACATTATATAGAATATAGATATACAGTTGTTCTAAAATAATATATATTCATACCTCATAACAGCATCTTCATCACTATGAAACTTACTATAGCCAAATTGGCAATAGGTGTGAAAACAGAAATGTATACAAAGTGAGACAACGTATTTGTCAAATGTATGCTAGCTGAGACTATAAACCCTTGTCCGTTGCCTTGGTGATGAGTTTGTTTAACTGTGTTACAGTTTATGTGTTCGTACGCATTCATGCCCCTTGCCTTGGTGATGGGAGTCCGATGGCAGGACTGTGGCAAGGTAGCCAAGCTTATAGGCAAGAAAATATTCATCAACGAGTTCCTGTCCTTCGCCGATCTCGGGGAAATGATCAAGAACAATGAGCTAGATGTAAGTACTGTAATGGTTATAGGTCAACCAATTATCAATAGGACGTTTAACATTGGTCGTAAATATACTGTAACAGAATATCACGTAAAGTGTAAGAAATTAAAACATGTGGAAATCCCACTTTACATTCATAATGAAGTTAGCCAGAATTATACTGAAAGCGTTCTATAGCTGAAGACCCCGAAAGTTGTCTTCATTTCACACCTTTAACAAGACGCAAACAACGCATCTCAAACAAGCGTTTGTTTTCAAAATAATGGCGAAAATCGTTCAAGACTGATTTGAAATCTTTAAATGTTGATAAATGTATTCTGACTTAAAGCAATTTGTGTCATGTTTCGAATTTCATAAATCATATCACTATAAAACTGTTTCCATCAAATAGCCACAGAATGAATTGTTATTTTAATAAAATCATTATACTGTGAACGATTTTGTTTTACTTTGGTTCCCACTTTGAGGACCTGACATTTACTTAGAAGTTACCAAGATTTACATTTCCGGAACACCTTGTCTTATATCTTGTACTTTTTCAAATGCCTCCGTGTAAATATTTTCTTGGTTCATATTTTACCCCTGGTTTAATCGTTTTGAGTTATAATTATGCCCTTTTTTAATCTATTCTTTTGGACGATAAACAAATGAAAAGTTTTAGATCTTCTTTCATAGTCAAGAAAACACTGGGGTACCTCGAGGTGTACGAGTTGGAAGCACCGAAGTTCAACTGTATATAGATATACGACAGTTGTACATTTAATTGTAAAGTCTGTTGTTTGTAAAAAGTCTAGATTTAAAAATGTAGAATTATTTTCCATTGTGCTAGATTTGCTAAACATACCCACACTTACATTTTAGACTTCTATTTCAATATAGAATCCTTACTTATTTTCAAACCTGGCCTTTTTATCTGAACCGCTATGTTATACAGAACAGGTCCGCAGTAATCACTACCTACATCCTGTGCGGGTTCGGCAGTGTGGCTGCCATGGGGATCAACTTCGGAGCCCTTACAGCGGCGGAACCTAGCAGACGACAGGACTACGCAAAAGGCATGTTCAGGGCCATGATTGGCGGGAATATCGCGTGCTTTATGACGGCATGCGTGGCAGGTGAGGAAAGACATCTTTGTATAGATTTAACATTACAACTGAGTATGCTTTTTCTGGACCTAAAAACTTTAAGAAACCATTAATTTGGCAAGGTTCAGAGAACGTAAGACAATCTTATCGTCATACCCGATGTATCAGTATGTGTAATTCTTACATTTAGTCGACATGGATCTAAATAACAAAAGACAAACATTTATAAACGGGTGATTTTGCAGATTGAGTAATTCAGTCGAAGGAGACCAAATAGCAAAGACACAAATTAGTATTTTATTTATAAAGCATTCATACTTTGTCTGTACCAACAGGAATGCTGTACCAGGAGTCTATCTTCCTCACCAGTACCAACATTACCGCTACTAACGGAACGTCCCTGGCACTCAACGTCAGTATAGCAGACAACGTCGCCTACCAGATCACGTGACCACCCACGTGACATCCGTGATAAAGTTGAGGATGTCGTTCCATAGACCGAACCAATATTAACTGATACAGTCTACATAAAATACTGATGTCATACCTGCAGGTTTTTAACACATAACCCTGTTATGGTTCATCGTATGACGTAATACGCTGGTAGTCTCTGCATCAGGTTACCATGGTATCAAAGCCGATGTGGCACCGTTTCGCAGGCTAGTTGACGGCCCAGTATACGTAGCTTTTGGCAAAACTTGAAGCGAAAATCAAGCCTAATAACTTCTTATATATTTATAGATTTAGTTAAAGGCCCAATATACGTAACTTTCGGCAAAACTTGAAGCGAAAATCAAGCCTAATAAGTTATTATATTTTACGATTTAGCTAAGATTAACTGATATCATCAATATTCAAGATGAATTCTTTCGCGGTTACCGGTACAGCAGCAGTTGAAAAACGGTATTTGTAAACACGCGTCTATTTCGAACTGTCTTCTACCATCGGCTTGTTGTTGAAGTGGGCCCCACCTGAATTATTTTCAATTCTTTGGATTTGTCAAGAGTTTCTTGTTAGTTACCGCTCAGGTTTACTACATTTTAGGCTTATTTTTGAATGGGTATCAACTATTTTTTTTTCATAATTTTCAAAAAATTTCTGAAGTTACGTGGGCCTTTAAGACGACTGGATACATATCTGCCAAGTCCAAACTGGTCCAAAATAACTTTCCTGTCTAGCTGTCTACATGTATGTCCTTAAAAGCGTCCTCCATATGTTCTCACTGAAAAATGTTCTTTTGAAGAAATGAGACAAGCAACGAAGTTTAAATCAATAGTTTAAAGGTTCTCACAATAAAACATTGCATTACCTTCCTTTTCTTCGTTTATATTTAATCACAAATCATGTTCACATTTCTTTTGCAACGAGTTGATGAAATGGTGCATCTGGCATCCGTTGTCTTTTGGGATGACTACTGTAAAACAAGGAGGTGGGCCAACCGCTGTACAATCATCCTCGATATCAAGGGGTTACGATCACCTTCGCTGTGTGTAGAGAGCGTGGGTGATCGTAACTCCTGGATATCGAGGATGGGGTGTAGAGAGCGTAGGTGATCTTTACCCCTGGATATCGAAGATGGGGTGTAGAGAACGTAGGTGATCGTAACCCCTGGATATCGAGGATGGTTCCAGGGGTGTAGAGAGCGTAGGTGATCGTAACCCCTGGATATCGGGGATGGTTCCAGGGGTGTAGAGAACGTAGGTGATCGTAACCCCTGGATATCGAGGATGGTTCCAGGGGTGTAGAGAGCGTAGGTGATCGTAACCCCTGGATATCGGGGATGGTTCCAGGGGTGTAGAGAACGTAGGTGATCGTAACCCCTGGATATCGAGGATGGTTCCAGGGATGTAGAGAGCGTTGGCGATCATAACCCCTGGATATCGAGGATGGGGGTATGGAAAACGTAGGTGATCGTAACCCCTGGATATCGAGGTTGGTTCCAGGGGTGTAGAGAGCGTAGGTGATCATAACCCCTGGATATCGGGGATGGTTCCAGGGGTGTAGAGAACGTAGGTGATCGTAACCCCTGGATATCGAGGATGGTTCCAGGGGTGTAGAGAGCGTAGGTGAGCGTAACCCCTGGATATCGAGGATGGTTCCAGGGGTGTAGAGAACGTAGGTGATCGTAACCCCTGGATATCGAGGATGGGGGTATGGAAAACGTAGGTGATCGTAACCCCTGGATATCGAGGATGGTTCCAGGGGTGTAGAGAGCGTAGGTGATCGTAACCTCTGGATATCGGGGATGGTTCCAGGGGTGTAGAGAACGTAGGTGATCGTAACTCCTGGATATCGAGGATGGTTCCAGGGATGTAGAGAGCGTTGGCGATCATAACCCCTGGATATCGAGGATGGGGGTATGGAAAACGTAGGTGATCGTAACCCCTGGATATCGAGGATGGTTCCAGGGGTGTAGAGAGCGTAGGTGATCTTTACCCCCGGATATCGAGGATGGGAGTATAGAAAACGTATGTGATCGTAACACATAGTTTTCGAAGATGGTGTTCTATACGATGGTATACTTAAAGGAGAGTACCGTGTTGCACATGCACACACTCTTGGCTGGCAATGTTGACCTACAGCTTGCTAACTCAATTTGTCACAATCATTCTGTCAGCCATGCGTAAGACAGAAAGTATTTGAATGATGGCCAATAGAAAAAATACATACACACAAAACAGAAATTATTTGCAAATATATTCTGATGAATAAAAACCTGTAAGAAATACATATTGACAAACAGAAATTACCAAGAAACGTAACATGACGATCAAAATGAGGGTATCCGCTCATCATAAAGACGAGCCTGAACTAAACTAGATCGGCCCGACAGTCCGCAGGACGGCATGCACAAGTAACTCCCAAGTGTTACTGCAAGGACATAGCTCTGCTTGTGTGTTGTGACACAGTATCTATAAACAAGAATATGGACTTATGAAGAAGAATACTTAAAGGAACCGACTTCTGGTTCAAGATGACGGAAATAACAGAGACATTTTTTCGAGAGTTATGATGGAGTCCCAGACATATATTTCAAAGCGATGATAGCTTTAATGTATTTATATGACAGTGTACTAATGTCTCATTCCGGGTGTTGCAAAACAGTAATATATATAGACAGTTCACGAGGAAGAAGAATGTAATTGTAGAAATTTTGATATTTCAAAAAATCGACAGACGAAAGCCCGACATTTACACTTTATATTGGAGAGTGCAAAGCTTTGCTGACCGACATAATTAATTTGATTATAATTGTTTTGGTTGGAAACATAATTGAGTGTTTTTGTAAAATTATCTTGAAAAACTGAAGTATAATATACACCTTTTTGCGACAAATGCGAAGCAAGTTATTTCAACGTATATAATTTATGTACTTATCACTCTGGTTTCTCCGGATGTTAACGGAGCGGAGGTCTTAATGTGGGTGGACACCGGAGTACCCGGGGACAACCAACGTGGTCGGGCAGGTGACCCGACGCCTTTTCACGTCCGATCGGGGAATCGACCCCGAACCCCGGCCGTCTTGATGAACGGTAAGTGCGCTATCCACTGCACCATTCCACAAACAACCCCACCATCCAGAATATCTGTCCAGCTCTAGCAATGATAGAGTGTTACGATAAGGAATTATCTCCTCTCTCGTTTTATACCAACGACTGTTATATATTAGGTACAATGTTCTGGTATACTAGCATGGAAGTGAGACGCCCAGAGTAACACGAAGCAAAAAAAAAAAAAATAAATTCTAGTATCATTACCGTCTATAGTTTTGTCAATGTTATACCAGAAGTCATAGACTGTATCATCAAGCACATTACTGCCGACACAAAATATCCTAAAAAATCTAGTGATGAAGACTGCAACAATAAAAAGGTTGACATCGAAAAGGAATACTCGGGGAAAGTACAATCAGATTAAAATCAGATTTCTACTGTAGTGTACTATAGAGTACGGATGGTCTGAGTTTTTATCAGATTGGGAGAAGGGGAGATAACCGTATCTACATTATCAACTCTCGAACAAAATCTACAATTATCAATGAATGAAGTGGTTGTTACATCACAGCCATCGGGAACCGTCGGAAAAATTCCTCGTTAACGGAAAGTGTCGATGGTTCCCGATTGGTGTCACAGATGCAAATTAGTTGAAATTCATTGATCATGTCAATGTAACGTCTACCGAAATCAACCAGGTACATTGTATACTGTTACTGCTAACTTATATGGTTACAATATGTAGTACGTAACATTATTTTATAGACATTTTGTGGAAATTGGTGAGGTTATGGTTGCATATTCTGAATTCGGAGTTTCCTCTGACCCCAACACAGTCACATGGCATCTGTCTGTCAAAAAGCCTAAGTCTGGTGTCATGGCCAGAGGAAATTCCGGCTAATTCAGAATATGCAACCATAAATTCAACAATTTCCATAAAATGCCTATGAAATAATGTACCGTATTACATATTGCTACTTGTAACAATGTATTTCTTATTGGTAACCACGTAGCTAATTTGTAGCTATGTCTCTTATTGATAACCATGTATATGTATCTAACTGGTAACTATGTATATGTATCTAATTGATAACAGTGTATATGTATCTAATTGATAACTATGTATATGTATCTAATTGATAACCATGTATCTAATTGATAACAGTGTATATGTATCAAATTGATAACCATGTATCTAATTGATAACCATGTATATGTATCTAATTGATAACTATGTATATGTATCTAACTGGTAACTATGTATATGTATCTAATTGATAACAGTGTATATGTATCTAATTGATAACTATGTATATGTATCTAATTGATAACCATGTATCTAATTGATAACAGTGTATATGTATCTAATTGATAACCATGTATATGTATCTAATTGATAACTATGTATATGTATCTAATTGATAACCATGTATATGTATCTAATTGATAACTATGTATCTAATTGATAACCATGTATATGTATCTAATTGATAACCATGTATATGTATCTAATTGATAACCATGTATATGTATCTAATTGATAACCATGTATATGTATCTAATTGGTAACCATGTATATGTATCTAATTGATAACCATGTATATGTATCTAATTGATAACCATGTATATGTATCTAATTGATAACTATGTATATGTATCTAATTGATAACCATGTATCTAATTGATAACCATGTATATGTATCTAATTGATAACCATGTATCTAATTGATAACCATGTATATGTATCTAATTGATAACTATGTATATGTATCTAATTGATAACCATGTATATGTATCTAATTGATAACCATGTATATGTATCTAATTGATAACTATGTATATGTATCTAATTGATAACAATGTATATGTATCTAATTGATAACTATGTATATGTATCTAATTGATAACCATGTATATGTATCTAATTGATAACCATGTATATGTATCTAATTGATAACCATGTATATGTATCTAATTGATAACCATGTATCTAATTGATAACCATGTATATGTATCTAATTGATAACTATGTATATGTATCTAATTGATAACTATGTATATGTATCTAATTGATAACTATGTATATGTATCTAATTGATAACCATGTATATGTATCTAATTGATAACCATGTATATGTATCTAATTGATAACCATGTATATGTATCTAATTGATAACCATGTATATGTATCTAATTGATAACCATGTATATGTATCTAATTGATAACCATGTATATGTATCTAATTGATAACTATGTATATGTATCTAATTGATAACTATGTATATGTATCTAATTGATAACTATGTATATGTATCTAATTGATAACTATGTATATGTATCTAATTGATAACCATGTATATGTATCTAATTGATAACCATGTATATGTATCTAATTGATAACTATGTATATGTATCTAATTGATAACAATGTATATGTATCTAATTGATAACCATGTATATGTATCTAATTGATAACTATGTATATGTATCTAATTGATAACTATGTATATGTATCTAATTGATAACCATGTATATGTATCTAATTGATAACCATGTATATGTATCTAATTGATAACTATGTATATGTATCTAATTGATAACTATGTATATGTATCTAATTGATAACCATGTATATGTATCTAATTGATAACCATGTATATGTATCTAATTGATAACTATGTATATGTATCTAATTGATAACTATGTATATGTATCTAATTGATAACTATGTATATGTATCTAATTGATAACCATGTATATGTATCTAATTGATAACCATGTATCTAATTGATAACCATGTATCTAATTGATAACCATGTATATGTATCTAATTGATAACCATGTATCTAATTGATAACCATGTATATGTATCTAATTGATAACCATGTATCTAATTGATAACTATGTATATGTATCTAATTGATAACCATGTATCTAATTGATAACCATGTACATGTATCTAATTGATAACCATGTATATGTATCTAATTGATAACCATGTATCTAATTGATAACCATGTATCTAATTGATAACCATGTATATGTATCTAATTGATAACAATGTATATGTATCTAATTGATAACCATGTATATGTATCTAATTGATAACTATGTATATGTATCTAATTGATAACTATGTATATGTATCTAATTGATAACCATGTATATGTATCTAATTGATAACCATGTATATGTATCTAATTGATAACCATGTATATGTATCTAATTGATAACTATGTATATGTATCTAATTGATAACCATGTATATGTATCTAATTGATAACCATGTATATGTATCTAATTGATAACCATGTATCTAATTGATAACCATGTACATGTATCTAATTGATAACCATGTATATGTATCTAATTGATAACCATGTATATGTATCTAATTGATAACCATGTATCTAATTGATAACTATGTATATGTATCTAATTGATAACCATGTATATGTATCTAATTGATAACTATGTATATGTATCTAATTGATAACCATGTATCTAATTGATAACCATGTACATGTATCTAATTGATAACCATGTATATGTATCTAATTGATAACCATGTATATGTATCTAATTGATAACCATGTATCTAATTGATAACCATGTACATGTATCTAATTGATAACCATGTATATGTATCTAATTGATAACCATGTATATGTATCTAATTGATAACCATGTATCTAATTGATAACTATGTATATGTATCTAATTGATAACCATGTATATGTATCTAATTGATAACTATGTATATGTATCTAATTGATAACCATGTATCTAATTGATAACCATGTACATGTATCTAATTGATAACCATGTATATGTATCTAATTGATAACCATGTATCTAATTGATAACCATGTATCTAATTGATAACCATGTATATGTATCTAATTGATAACCATGTATATGTATCTAATTGATAACCATGTATATGTATCTAATTGATAACTATGTATATGTATCTAATTGATAACTATGTATATGTATCTAATTGATAACCATGTATATGTATCTAATTGATAACCATGTATATGTATCTAATTGATAACCATGTATATGTATCTAATTGATAACTATGTATATGTATCTAATTGATAACCATGTATATGTATCTAATTGATAACCATGTATATGTATCTAATTGATAACCATGTATCTAATTGATAACTATGTATATGTATCTAATTGATAACCATGTATCTAATTGATAACAATGTACATGTATCTAATTGATAACCATGTATATGTATCTAATTGATAACCATGTATCTAATTGATAACCATGTATCTAATTGATAACCATGTACATGTATCTAATTGGTAACTATGTATATGTATCTAATTGATAACTATGTATATGTATCTAATTGATAACCATGTATCTAATTGATAACTATGTATATGTATCTAATTGATAACCATGTATATGTATCTATTGATAACCATGTATATGTATCTAATTGGTAACTATGTATATGTATCTAATTGATAACTATGTATATGTATCTAATTGATAACTATGTATATGTATCTAATTGATAACCATGTATCTAATTGATAACCATGTATATGTATCTAATTGATAACCATGTATATGTATCTAATTGGTAACCATGTATCTAATTGATAACCATGTATATGTATCTAATTGATAACCATGTATATGTATCTAATTGATAACTATGTATATGTATCTAATTGATAACCATGTATATGTATCTAATTGATAACTATGTATATGTATCTAATTGATAACCATGTATATGTATCTAATTGATAACTATGTATATGTATCTAATTGATAACCATGTATATGTATCTAATTGATAACCATGTATATGTATCTAATTGGTAACCATGTATCTAATTGATAACCATGTATATGTATCTAATTGACTACCATGTATCTAATTGATAACCATGTATATGTATCTAATTGGTAACCATGTATCTAATTGATAACCATGTATATGTATCTAATTGACTACCATGTATCTAATTGCAAATCATGTATCTAATTGGTAACGATGAATCTAATTGGTTACCATCAATCTAATTGGTTACTGTGTATCTCATAGGTAAATATCTACCTTATTAGAAACCATATATCTAATTGGTAACCATGTATATGTATCTAATTGATAACCATGTATATGTATCTAATTGATAACTATGTATATGTATCTAATTGGTAACCATGTATATGTATCTAATTGATAACCATGTATATGTATCTAATTGATAACTATGTATATGTATCTAATTGATAACTATGTATATGTATCTAATTGATAACCATGTATATGTATCTAATTGATAACTATGTATATGTATCTAATTGATAACTATGTATATGTATCTAATTGATAACCATGTATATGTATCTAATTGGTAACCATGTATATGTATCTAATTGATAACTATGTATATGTATCTAATTGATAACTATGTATATGTATCTAATTGATAACCATGTATATGTATCTAATTGATAACTATGTATATGTATCTAATTGATAACTATGTATATGTATCTAATTGATAACCATGTATCTAATTGATAACTATGTATATGTATCTAATTGATAACTATGTATATGTATCTAATTCGTAACCATGTATCTAATTGATAACCATGTATATGTATCTAATTGATAACCATGTATATGTATCTAATTGGTAACCATGTATCTAATTGATAACCATGTATCTAATTGATAACCATCTATATGTATCTAATTGATAACCATGTATATGTATCTAATTGGTAACCATGTATCTAATTGATAACCATGTATATGTATCTAATTGATAACCATGTATCTAATTGATAACCATGTATATGTATCTAATTGATAACCATGTATCTAATTGATAACCATGTATCTAATTGATAACCATGTATCTAATTGATAACTATGTATATGTATCTAATTGATAACCATGTATCTAATTGATAACCATGTATCTAATTGATAACTATGTATATGTATCTAATTGATAACCATGTATATGTATCTAATTGATAACCATGTATCTAATTGATAACTATGTATATGTATCTAATTGATAACCAGGTATATGTATCTAATTGATAACTATGTATATGTATCTAATTGATAACTATGTATATGTATCTAATTGGTAACCATGTATCTAATTGATAACTATGTATATGTATCTAATTGATAACCATGTATCTAATTGATAACCATGTATATGTATCTAATTGGTAACTATGTATATGTATCTAATTGATAACCATGTATATGTATCTAATTGATAACCATGTATCTAATTGATAACCATGTATATGTATCTAATTGATAACTATGTATATGTATCTAATTGGTAACTATGTATATGTATCTAATTGATAACTATGTATATGTATCTAATTGATAACTATGTATATGTATCTAATTGGTAACCATGTATCTAATTGATAACCATGTATATGTATCTAATTGATAACCATGTATATGTATCTAATTGGTAACTATGTATAAGTATCTAATTGGTAACTATGTATATGTATCTAATTGATAACCATGTATATGTATCTAATTGATAACCATGTATATGTATCTAATTGATAACCATGTATATGTATCTAATTGATAACTATGTATATGTATCTAATTGATAACCATGTATATGTATCTAATTGATAACTATGTATATGTATCTAATTGATAACTATGTATATGTATCTAATTGGTAACTATGTATATGTATCTAATTGATAACCATGTATCTAATTGATAACCATGTATCTAATTGATAACCATGTATCTAATTGATAACCATGTATCTAATTGGTAACTATGTATATGTATCTAATTGATAACCATGTATCTAATTGATAACCATGTATCTAATTGATAACCATGTATCTAATTGATAACCATGTATCTAATTGATAACCATGTATCTAATTGGTAACTATGTATATGTATCTAATTGATAACCATGTATCTAATTGATAACCATGTATATGTATCTAATTGATAACTATATATATGTATCTAATTGATAACTATGTATATGTATCTAATTGATAACCATGTATATGTATCTAATTGATAACTATGTATATGTATCTAATTGATAACTATGTATATGTATCTAATTGGTAACCATGTATATGTATCTAATTGATAACTATGTATATGTATCTAATTGATAACTATGTATATGTATCTAATTGATAACTATGTATATGTATCTAATTGATAACCATGTATATGTATCTAATTGATAACTATGTATATGTATCTAATTGATAACTATGTATATGTATCTAATTGATAACTATGTATATGTATCTAATTGATAACCATGTATCTAATTGATAACCATGTATATGTATCTAATTGATAACCAGGTATATGTATCTAATTGATAACCATGTATATGTATCTAATTGATAACCATGTATATGTATCTAATTGATAACTATGTATATGTATCTAATTGATAACTATGTATATGTATCTAATTGATAACCATGTATATGTATCTAATTGATAACCATGTATATGTATCTAATTGATAACTATGTATATGTATCTAATTGATAACCATGTATATGTATCTAATTGATAACAATGTATATGTATCTAATTGATAACTATGTATATGTATCTAATTGATAACTATGTATATGTATCTAATTGATAACTATGTATATGTATCTAATTGATAACCATGTATATGTATCTAATTGATAACAATGTATATGTATCTAATTGATAACTATGTATATGTATCTAATTGATAACTATGTATATGTATCTAATTGATAACCATGTATATGTATCTAATTGATAACCATGTATATGTATCTAATTGATAACTATGTATATGTATCTAATTGATAACCATGTATATGTATCTAATTGATAACTATGTATATGTATCTAATTGATAACTATGTATATGTATCTAATTGATAACTATGTATATGTATCTAATTGATAACCATGTATATGTATCTAATTGATAACTATGTATATGTATCTAATTGATAACTATGTATATGTATCTAATTGATAACCATGTATATGTATCTAATTGATAACCATGTATATGTATCTAATTGATAACTATGTATATGTATCTAATTGATAACTATGTATATGTATCTAATTGATAACTATGTATATGTATCTAATTGATAACCATGTATATGTATCTAATTGATAACCATGTATATGTATCTAATTGATAACTATGTATATGTATCTAATTGATAACCATGTATATGTATCTAATTGATAACAATGTATATGTATCTAATTGATAACTATGTATATGTATCTAATTGATAACTATGTATATGTATCTAATTGATAACTATGTATATGTATCTAATTGATAACCATGTATATGTATCTAATTGATAACAATGTATATGTATCTAATTGATAACTATGTATATGTATCTAATTGGTAACCATGTATATGTATCTAATTGATAACAATGTATATGTATCTAATTGATAACCATGTATCTAATTGATAACCATGTATATGTATCTAATTGGTAACTATGTATCTAATTGATAACCATGTATATGTATCTAATTGATAACCATGTATATGTATCTAATTGATAACAATGTATATGTATCTAATTGATAACTATGTATATGTATCTAATTGATAACCATGTATATGTATCTAATTGATAACCAGGTATATGTATCTAATTGATAACCATGTATATGTATCTAATTGATAACTATGTATATGTATCTAATTGATAACCATGTATATGTATCTAATTGATAACCATGTTTATGTATCTAATTGATAACTATGTATAGGTATCTAATTGATAACCATGTATATGTATCTAATTGGTAACCATGTATCTAATTGATAACCATGTATATGTATCTAATTGACTACCATGTATCTAATTGATAACCATGTATATGTATCTAATTGATAACCATGTATCTAATTGGTAACCATGTATATGTATCTAATTGATAACTATGTATATGTATCTAATTGATAACCATGTATATGTATCTAATTGGTAACCATGTATCTAATTGATAACCATGTATATGTATCTAATTGATAACTATGTATATGTATCTAATTGATAACCATGTATATGTATCTAATTGGTAACCATGTATCTAATTGATAACCATGTATATGTATCTAATTGGTAACAGTGTATCTAATTGGTAACCATGTATCTAATTGGTAACTATGTATCTTACTGGTAACCATGTATCTAATTGGTAACTATGTATCTAATTGGTAAATATGTATCTAATTGGTTACCATGTATCTAATTGGTAACCATGTATCTAATTGGTAACCATGTATCTAATTGGTAACTATGTATCTAATTGGTAACCATGTATGTAATTGGTAACCATGTATGTAATTGGTAACCATGTATATAATTGGTAACCATGTATGTAATTGGTAACCATGGATCTAATTGATAACCATGTATCTAATTGATAACTATGTATATGTATCTAATTGATAACCAGGTATATGTATCTAATTGATAACTATGTATATGTATCTAATTGGTACTAGTATATATAATTGGTAACAGTGTATCTAATTGCAAATCATGTATCTAATTGCAAATCATGTATCTAATTGGTAACGATGAATCTAATTGGTTACTGTGTATCTCATAGGTAAATATCTACATTATTAGAAACCATATATCTAATTGGTAACCATGTATATGTATCTAATTGATAACCATGTATATGTATCTAATTGATAACTATGTATATGTATCTAATTGATAACTATGTATATGTATCTAATTGATAACTATGTATATGTATCTAATTGGTAACCATGTATATGTATCTAATTGATAACCATGTATATGTATCTAATTGATAACCATGTATATGTATCTAATTGATAACTATGTATATGTATCTAATTCATAACCATGTATATGTATCTAATTGATAACTATGTATATGTATCTAATTGATAACTATGTATATGTATCTAATTGATAACTATGTATATGTATCTAATTGATAACCATGTATATGTATCTAATTGATAACTATGTATATGTATCTAATTGATAACTATGTATATGTATCTAATTGATAACCATGTATATGTATCTAATTGATAACTATGTATATGTATCTAATTGATAACTATGTATATGTATCTAATTGGTAACCATGTATCTAATTGATAACTATGTATATGTATCTAATTGATAACCATGTATATGTATCTAATTGGTAACCATGTATATGTATCTAATTGATAACTATGTATATGTATCTAATTGATAACTATGTATATGTATCTAATTGATAACCATGTATATGTATCTAATTGATAACTATGTATATGTATCTAATTGATAATTATGTATATGTATCTAATTGATAACTATGTATATGTATCTAATTGGTAACCATGTATATGTATCTAATTGATAACCATGTATATGTATCTAATTGGTAACCATGTATATGTATCTAATTGATAACAATGTATATGTATCTAATTGATAACCATGTATATGTATCTAATTGGTAACCATGTATCTAATTGATAACCATGTATATGTATCTAATTGATAACAATGTATATGTATCTAATTGATAACCATGTATATGTATCTAATTGATAACCATGTATATGTATCTAATTGATAACCATGTATATGTATCTAATTGATAACAATGTATATGTATCTAATTGATAACCATGTATCTAATTGATAACCATGTATATGTATCTAATTGGTAACTATGTATCTAATTGATAACTATGTATATGTATCTAATTGATAACCATGTATATGTATCTAATTGATAACTATGTATATGTATCTAATTGATAACCATGTATATGTATCTAATTGATAACTATGTATATGTATCTAATTGATAACTATGTATATGTATCTAATTGATAACCATGTATATGTATCTAATTGATAACCATGTATATGTATCTAATTGATAACCATGTATATGTATCTAATTGATAACTATGTATATGTATCTAATTGATAACTATGTATATGTATCTAATTGATAACCATGTATATGTATCTAATTGGTAACCATGTATCTAATTGCTAACTATGTATATGTATCTAATTGCTAACTATGTATATGTATCTAATTGATAACTATGTATATGTATCTAATTGATAACTATGTATATGTATCTAATTGATAACTATGTATATGTATCTAATTGATAACCATGTATATGTATCTAATTGATAACCATGTATATGTATCTAATTGATAACTATGTATATGTATCTAATTGATAACTATGTATATGTATCTAATTGATAACTATGTATATGTATCTAATTGATAACCATGTATATGTATCTAATTGATAACTATGTATATGTATCTAATTGATAACCATGTATATGTATCTTATTGGTAACCATGTATCTAATTGATAACCATGTATATGTATCTAATTGATAACCATGTATATGTATCTAATTGATAACCATGTATATGTATCTAATTGATAACCATGTATATGTATCTAATTGATAACCATGTATATGTATCTAATTGATAACCATGTATATGTATCTAATTGGTAACCATGTATATGTATCTAATTGATAACCATGTATATGTATCTAATTGATAACTATGTATATGTATCTAATTGATAACCATGTATATGTATCTAATTGATAACTATGTATATGTATCTAATTGATAACTATGTATATGTATCTAATTGATAACCATGTATATGTATCTAATTGATAACCATGTATCTAATTGATAACTATGTATATGTATCTAATTGGTAACCATGTATCTAATTGATAACTATGTATATGTATCTAATTGATAACCATGTATATGTATCTAATTGGTAACCATGTATATGTATCTAATTGATAACTATGTATATGTATCTAATTGATAACTATGTATATGTATCTAATTGATAACCATGTATATGTATCTAATTGATAACTATGTATATGTATCTAATTGATAATTATGTATATGTATCTAATTGATAACTATGTATATGTATCTAATTGGTAACCATGTATATGTATCTAATTGATAACCATGTATATGTATCTAATTGATAACCATGTATATGTATCTAATTGATAACCATGTATATGTATCTAATTGATAACTATGTATATGTATCTAATTGATAACCATGTATATGTATCTAATTGATAACTATGTATATGTATCTAATTGATAACTATGTATATGTATCTAATTGATAACTATGTATATGTATCTAATTGATAACTATGTATATGTATCTAATTGATAACTATGTATATGTATCTAATTGATAACCATGTATATGTATCTAATTGATAACCATGTATATGTATCTAATTGATAACTATGTATATGTATCTAATTGATAACTATGTATATGTATCTAATTGATAACTATGTATATGTATCTAATTGATAACTATGTATATGTATCTAATTGATAACCATGTATATGTATCTAATTGATAACCATGTATATGTATCTAATTGATAACTATGTATATGTATCTAATTGATAACTATGTATATGTATCTAATTGATAACCATGTATATGTATCTAATTGGTAACCATGTATCTAATTGGTAACCATGTATATGTATCTAATTGATAACTATGTATATGTATCTAATTGGTAACCATGTATCTAATTGGTAACCATGTATATGTATCTAATTGATAACTATGTATATGTATCTAATTGATAACTATGTATATGTATCTAATTGGTAACCATGTATCTAATTGGTAACCATGTATATGTATCTAATTGATAACTATGTATATGTATCTAATTGGTAACCATGTATCTAATTGATAACCATGTATATGTATCTAATTGATAACCATGTATATGTATCTAATTGGTAACCATGTATCTAATTGATAACCATGTATCTAATTGATAACTATGTATATGTATCTAATTGGTAACCATGTATCTAATTGATAACCATGTATATGTATCTAATTGATAACCATGTATATGTATCTAATTGATAACCATGTATATGTATCTAATTGGTAACCATGTATCTAATTGATAACTATGTATATGTATCTAATTGGTAACCATGTATCTAATTGGTAACCATGTATATGTATCTAATTGATAACTATGTATATGTATCTAATTGGTAACCATGTATCTAATTGATAACCATGTATATGTATCTAATTGATAACCATGTATATGTATCTAATTGGTAACCATGTATCTAATTGGTAACCATGTATATGTATCTAATTGATAACTATGTATATGTATCTAATTGATAACTATGTATATGTATCTAATTGGTAACCATGTATCTAATTGGTAACCATGTATATGTATCTAATTGATAACCATGTATATGTATCTAATTGGTAACCATGTATCTAATTGGTAACCATGTATATGTATCTAATTGGTAACCATGTATATGTATCTAATTGATAACTATGTATATGTATCTAATTGATAACCATGTATATGTATCTAATTGATAACTATGTATATGTATTTAATTGATAACTATGTATATGTATCTAATTGATAACCATGTATATGTATCTAAATGACTACCATGTATCTAATTGATAACCATGTATATGTATCTAATTGATAACCATGTATATGTATCTAATTGATAACCATGTATCTAATTGATAACTATGTATATGTATCTAAATGATAACTATGTATATGTATCTAATTGATAACCATGTATCTAGTTGATAACCATGTATATGTATCTAATTGATAACAATGTATATGTATCTAATTGATAACTATGTATATGTATCTAATTGATAACTATGTATATGTATCTAATTGATAACCATGTATATGTATCTAATTGATAAATATGTATATGTATCTAATTGGTAACCATGTATATGTATCTAATTGATAACCATGTATATGTATCTAAGTGATAACCATGTATATGTATCTAATTGATAACTATGTATATGTATCTAATTGATAACTATGTATATGTATCTAATTGGTAACCATGTATCTAATTGATAACCATGTATATGTATCTAATTGATAACCATGTATCTAATTGATAACCATGTATATGTATCTAATTGATAACTATGTATATGTATCTAATTGATAACTATGTATATGTATCTAATTGATAACTATGTATATGTATCTAATTGATAACCATGTATATGTATCTAATTGATAACTATGTATATGTATCTAATTGATAACTATGTATATGTATCTAATTGATAACCATGTATATGTATCTAATTGATAACCATGTATATGTATCTAATTGGTAACCATGTATATGTATCTAATTGATAACCATGTATATGTATCTAATTGGTAACCATGTATATGTATCTAATTGATAACCATGTATATGTATCTAATTGATAACCATGTATATGTATCTAATTGGTAACCATGTATATGTATCTAATTGATAACCATGTATATGTATCTAATTGATAACCATGTATATGTATCTAATTGATAACCATGTATATGTATCTAATTGATAACCATGTATATGTATCTAATTGGTAACCATGTATCTAATTGATAACCATGTATATGTATCTAATTGATAACTATGTATATGTATCTAATTGGTAACAATGTATCTAATTGATAACCATGTATATGTATCTAATTGGTAACAGTGTATCTAATTGGTAACCATGTATCTAATTGGTAACCATGTATATGTATCTAATTGATAACTATGTATATGTATCTAATTGGTAACTATGTATATGTATCTAATTGGTAACCATGTATCTAATTGGTAACCATGTATATGTATCTAATTGATAACTATGTATATGTATCTAATTGATAACCATGTATATGTATCTAATTGGTAACAATGTATCTAATTGATAACCATGTATATGTATCTAATTGGTAACAGTGTATCTAATTGGTAACCATGTATCTCACTGGTAACCATGTATCTTATTGGTAACTATGTATCTAATGGGTAACTATGTATCTAATTGGTTACCATGTATCTAATTGGTAACTATGTATCTCACTGGTAACCATGTATCTTATTGGTAACTATGTATCTAATGGGTAACTATGTATCTAATTGGTTACCATGTATCTAATTGGTAACCATGTATCTAATTGGTAACCATGTATCTAATTGGTAACCATGTATCTAATTGGTAACTATGTATCTAATTGGTACTAGTATATATAATTGGTAACAGTGTATCTAATTGCAAATCATGTATCTAATTTCAAATCATGTATCTAATTGGTAACCATAAATCTAATTGGTTACTGTGTATCTCATAGGTAAATATCTACATTATTAGAAACCATATATCTAATTGGTAACCATGTATCTAATAAGTAACCATGTATCTAATTGGTAACCATGTATCTAATTGGTAACCATGTATATAATTGGTAACCATGTATCTAATTGATAACCATGTATGTAATTGGTAACCATGTATCTAATTGGTAACCATGTATGTAATTGGTAACCATGTATGTAATTGGTATACATGTAAATAATTGGTAACCATGTATCTAATTGGTAACCATGTATCTCACTGGTAACCATGTACCTAATTGGTAACCATGTATGTAATTGGTAACCATGTATCTAATTGGTAACCATGTATGTAATTGGTAACCATATATCTAATTGGTAACCATGTACCTAATTGGTAACCATGTTTCTAATTGGTAACCATGTATCTAATTGGTAACCATGTATCTAATTGATAACGATTTATCTAATTGGTAACAGTGTATCTCACTAGTAACCATGTATGTAAATGGTAACCATGTATCTAATTGGTAACCATGTACATGTGTTCAATTGGTAACCATGCATTTAATTGATAATCATGTATATAAATTGTAGCCATATATCTAATTGGTAACCATGTATCTAATTGGTAACCATGTATCTAATTGGTAACCATGTATGTAATTGGTATCCATGTATATAATTGGTAACCATGTATGTAATTGGTAACCATGTATATAATTGGTAACCATGTATCTAATTGGTAACCGTGTATGTAATTGGTAACCATGTATCTAATTGGTAACCATGTATGTAATTGGTATCCATGTAAATAGTTGGTTACCATGTATATAATTGGTAACCATGTATGTAATTGGTATCCATGGATATAATTGGTAACCATGTATCTAATTGGTTACCATGTATCTAATTGGTAACCATGTACCTAATTGGTAACCATGTATCTAATTGGTAATCATGTATCTAATTGATAACGATGTATCTAATTCGTAACCATGTATCTAATTGGTAACCATGTACCTATAGGTAACAGTGTATCTCACTAGTAACCATGTATATAATTGGTAACAATGTATCTAATTGGTAACAGTGTATGTAATTGGTAACCATGTATGTAATTGGTAACCATGTATGTAATTGGTAACCATGTATCTAGTTGGTAACCATGTATCTAATTGGTAACCATGTAACTTATTGGTAACCATGTATCTAATTGGTAACTATGTATCTAATTTGTAACAGTGTATCTAATTGGTAACCATGTATCTAATTGGTAAGCATGTATCTCACTAGTAACCATGTATCTAATTGGTAAGCATGTATCTCACTAGTAACCATGTATCTAATTGGTAATCATGTATGTAATTGTTATCCATGTATATAATTGGTAACCATGTATGTAATTGGTAACCATGTATGTAATTGTTAACCATGTATATAATTGGTAACCATGTATATAATTGGTAACCATGTATGTAATTGGTAACCATGTATCTAATTGATAACCATGTATGTAATTGGTAACCATGTATCTAATTGGTAACCATGTATCTCACTGGTAACCATGTACCTAATTGGTAACCATGTATGTAATTGGTAACCATGTATGTAATTGGTAACCATGTATGTGATTGGTAACCATGTATCTAATTGGTAACCATGTACCTAATTGGTAACCATGTATCTAATTGGTAACCATGTATCTAATTGGTAACCATGTATCTAATTGGTTACCATGTATCTAATTGATAACGATGTATCTAATTGGTAACAGTGTATCTCACTAGTAACCATGTATGTAATTGGTAACAATGTATCTTATTGGTAACCATGTACATGTGTTCAATTGGTAACCATGCATTTAATTGATAATCATGTATCTAAATTGTAGCCATGTATCTAATTTGTAACCATGTATCTAATTGGTAATCATGTATGTAATTGGTATCCATGTATATAATTGGTAACCATGTATGTTATTGGTAACCATGTATATAATTGGTAACCATGTATCTAATTGGTAACCATGTATGTAACTGGTAACCATGTATCTAATTGGTAACCATGTATGTAATTGGTATCCATGTAAATAATTGGTAACCATGTATATAATTGGTAACCATGTATGTAATTGGTAACCATGTATGTAATTGGTAATCATGTATGTAATTGGTATCCATGTATATAATTGGTAACCATGTATGTAATTGGTAACCATGTATATAATTGGCAACCATATATGTAATTGGTAACCATGTATATAATTGGTAACCATGTATGTAATTGGTAACCATGTATCTAATTGGTAACCATATATCTAATTGGTAACCATGTATCTAATTGGTAACCATGTATCTCACTGGTAACCATGTACCTAATTGGTAACCATGTATGTAATTGGTAACCATGTATGTAATTGGTAACCATGTATGTAATTGGTAACCATGTATCTAATTGGTAACCATGTACCTAATTGGTAACCATGTATCTAATTGGTAACCATGTATCTCACTGGTAACCATGTATCTAATTGGTAACCATGAATCTAATTGATAACGATGTGTCTAATTGGTAACAGTGTATCTCACTAGTAACCATGTATGTAATTGGTAACCATGTATGTAATTGGTAACCATGTATCTAATTGGTAACGATGTGTCTAATTGGTAACAGTGTATCTCACTAGTAACCATGTATGTAATTGGTAACCATGTAGCTAATTGGTAACCATGAATCTAATTGATAACGATGTGTCTAATTGGTAACAGTGTATCTCACTAGTAACCATGTATGTAATTGGTAACCATGTATGTAATTGGTAACCATGTATCTAATTGATAACGATGTGTCTAATTGGTAACAGTGTATCTCACTAGTAACCATGTATGTAATTGGTAACCATGTATGTAATTGGTAACCATGTATCTAATTGGTAACCATGAATCTAATAGGTAACGATGAATCTAATTGGTAACCATGTATCTCACAAGTAACCATGTATCTCACTGGTAACCATGTATCTCACTGGTAACCATGTATCTAATTGGTAACCATGTATCTAATTGGTAACCATGAATCTAATTGATAATGATGTGTCTAATTGGTAACAGTGTATCTCACTAGTAACCATGTATGTAATTGGTAACCATGTATGTAATTGGTAACCATGTATCTAATTGGTAACGATGAATCTAATAGGTAACCATGTATCTAATTGGTAACCATGTATCTAATTGGTAACCATGTATCTAATTGGTAACGATGAATCTAATTGGTAACCATGTATCTCACAAGTAACCATGTATCTAATTGGTAACGATGAATCTAATAGGTAACCATGTATCTAATTGGTAACCATGTGTTCAATTGGTAACCATGCATCTAATTGGTAACGATGAATCTAATAGGTAACCATGTATCTCACAAGTAACCATGTATCTAATTGGTAACCATGTATCTAATTGGTAACCATGTATATAATTGGTAACCATGTATATGTATATAATTGGTAACCATGTATCTCACTAGTAACCATGTATCTAATTGGTAACCATGTATCTAATTGATAATCATGTATCTAAATTGTAGCCATGTATCTAATTGGTAACCATGAATCTAAATGGTAACGATGAATCTAATTGGTAACCATATATCTAATTGGTAACCATGTACCTAATTGGTTACCATGTATCTAATTGGTAATCATGCATCTAGTTGGTTACCATGTATCTAATTTGTAACCATATCCATGTATTGTCCACTGTAACGGAAAACTCATTTTCACTACTAAGACAACAGCGTAACGTCATATACAATAACTTGACGTCATATCCGCATAACGTCATATACAATAACTTGACGTCATTTGTATGTCACGTCACAATAGTGTTCCCACAGTAACAAGACCCATTTGAATATTTGTTGTACGTGGGCAATATAGTTTATGTTGAACCCTAGTTATTCCGTGACAAATGACCTGTGTTGTTTAGAAATGCACACAATGTCATATACATTGCAAGCTAAATGTAATAAAACCAACTTTCTTATATCATTTAAATTTGTTTGAATTGGGTGTTTGTACTCGGTAAAGCAGTTTGCTCTCTCAGGGCAGCTGGTCGGACTCTGCAGTCGTACAGACAGCTTTAAGTTGGCTTATACAACTACACGAGCTTATTGTTATGTCTAGGCAAATAAAAAACCTATTATCAAGCTGACTTGGCAAAAGTAATGTTATAAGGTCAATAGGTCAACGACAGTCGGGTTTAAAGGTCAATAGGTCAACAGCAGTCGGGTTATAAGGTCAATAGTTCAACAACAGACAGGTGCACATGATTTCATGTTTGCATTGCTTATGCCCGTCAAAGCGCCTCGATAATAATGATATTACCATTTTAACGACAAACTGTACAGTCGTATGGTATTGTACAGCTGATAAATTATGTATACGTTGTGTGGTGCATGCCGGGGTGTGATGAACACTACAGAATGCGGTGTATTTACAATTGTCGTCCATTGTACATATATACATTTTGTATGTATCTATTGTAAACAATGTGCTATAAATATAACAAACCGGAACAGGGAGTCACGTGTGTGTAGAGTGTGTGCCTAGTGTAGTCATAATCACAGGGTTAAGGCATGTGTGATCGATGTTCTGAAAATTGACTGGACATTATTTCCTGACAAGATGATTCCTGATATTTGACGTCACTGTTACATAACCTGTGTCACGAGCGAAAGCCAGGGAAGCAGGGGCCGTCTGTACGTATACACGTTTTCTGGTTGATATTTATGTAATATAGCTGTAGTATGTTATGTGTAAGTATATATGTGTATAATGGTCGATACTGTCGTGAACATTGTGATGTCTTGGATATATACGTGTACACGCAAGCACGTGATGAATGGGGAACGCTTGTGATAATGGCTGACATACGTAAGTGATATGGTAAGATCGATATATTTGCTGGGGTAATGGTATTTTAATCACAAAAGAAATCGTGAAAATGTAAGTAGAATACATGCAGTACAAGCTGTAAAACTGTACATTAGAATGAGCACTTCCTTCTATCGACATAGATTACCTGAAGCGAAGTTAAGCGTGTACATCGCATTTTGTAATCTGTTTTTTATGTCTGTAATAGAACACCCCAGTGCCTTACACAGATAGTGCCCGGTAGTATTGGTTAGAACTTTATACGCCTTGGTGATAATATTATATGTGGCTGGTTAGCTTTATCATATAGTAACACTGTTATGGGTGGAAAATTAGCTTAGTTACAAGCGTACAAAGTAGCTACAATGTATCTATTCGTAGCTTGTTAGATTACTAAAGTACACAGTGGGTATCTATGTATGGCTTGTAAGCTTAGTTACAAACCTCTACAAAGTGGCTTAGTTTCATAACAACAAAGTGGCTTTGTATTCGTGGCTTGTTAGCATAGTTACAAACCTCTACAAAGTGGCTATATTTTAATAGCTTGTTCGCTTAATGTCAAACCTACAAAGTGGCTATCAATTCGTAGCTTATTATCTTAGTTACAAACCTACAAAGTGGCTATTTATTGGTGGCTTATTATCTTAGTTACAAACCTACAAAGTGGCTATTTATTGGATGCTTATTATCTTAGTTACAAGCCTATAATACAAATTGGCTTAGTTGCAAGCCTACAAAGTCACTAGCTATTGGTGGCTTGTAAGCTTAGTTACAAACCTACAAAATGGTTTAGTTACAAACCTACAAAGTGGCTATCTATAAATATATATGGGACTGGGGCTTACTAGCTACGGTCATTCAAGGACGCATAGTTTAAGTAGTGGAGGAAACCGGAGTTCCTGGAGAAAACCATCGACCTACGGCTAGTACTTGGCGACAGCCCCATATGTAGGCATCGAACTCGCGACCCAGAGGTAGAGGGCTAGTGGTATCAGAATGTCTGATACCTTAGCCACTTGGCCACCGCCCCTTCCCTCCCTTCCCGTGATAGCTCCAAATCCAATATATAGTGGCCGAGATACGCCCTAGAAACTTGTATTTCGTTCTCCGTAGTCAACGTCGACCTCGTGTAATATCGCGGTGCTACTATTTCAGTACTCAGCATCTTTTATTTTGTAATTGTACCTACATTCATTAAGATATTCTCCGAAAATAAATACATTGTCACAGTATTTCAGTATTTGAGACCGAGGTCAAAGGTCAAATAGAGGTCACCTAGACCCAGTCTACATTTTGTTCTGTTGTGGCGGGAATCGAACCCAGGACTCCCGCTTGGTAGGCGAGCGTTTTAACCATTGAGCCAAAAGTCCGGACGTCAGGCTCGAGGGCCTAACGCTGCATAAGTTTACCACACTCCTCCCCATCTTAATTTTGAAGTCCTTTTTATCCCTCCGAGATCATACCCGTTTCGACTTACGGTAGCTACCACACGTCATTTCTGACGATGATCCATGCATAGGGCAAGGACAGTCATCACCAGATGGGAAGGGAAAATCCCTTTGCCGATGACGCCATTGTTGTGACTGCACCGGGAATTGAACCTGGGACTCCTGCTGGGTTGGCGAGCGTTCTAACCATTAAGCCAAAAGTCTGGACGTTAGGCTCAAGGACCTAACGCTGCCTAATTTTACCACAGTCCCTTCTGTTAATGGATCCTGTATTTCACAAACTGCAACTCCCAAATATACACAGCCACATCATATACACCGGGAGACCGTCCTGACATGACATTAGCTGATGATAGAATGTAAAACAAAATAAGACCTTTTCGGTAACTGAGGTCATGGCCAAAGGTCAAACAGGGGAACTTACCGCTGCGGTTCGAAACTCCTCGTTGTTGTTAACGGACGTATGATTTCACCCAGCAGATAACACAACCTCCGATCATTTTGTGGAAATATCTTAGAAGATATTGTTTCAAACACATACCATTGTTTATATATATGTAAATAAATATATTGCCCCTCCTAGGTTATGTCACGTGTGTGGTTGAATACACGGGGACCTGAGAATTTGTTACAGCTAGTTTTCGACCTAAACTAAGATGTCTAGAGTTATTTTACACGTTTGGGGGTTTAAATTAATTTTTGATAAAAATACCCCCCAAATTAATGGTCATAAATCCCTAACAATCCTAGTTTATGTTCAAAACAAGCTATCACAAAGCCTCAGGTCCCTGTGGTTGAATAAAACCGGAAACACGACCAACACCAGTTATCGGATCTGGAGCCAATTGAGACTCGCACACGAACAAATGTCTAAGTTTGAAATTCAGTCTTTTATGATGTATTAAAATGTGAATATTTTAATATCAATAAATTGAGTAAAAATGCCGTTGACGGACATTAATATAATAAAAAAATAAAGTGAGTGAGTGTTGGTGAGTAAGATGACGATGTACTATGTTACAGGTATAACACCAGATGTGCTGACGATGTATAATGTTACAGGTATAACACCAGATGTGCTGACGTGATCGATACATACAGGTGTTTATTATTACACAGCAAGGTATGATACTAACGGCGACTAACGGTATATCTGGACTTACCACTACCTGTGACACTAACGGTATCTCTGGACTTACCACTACCTGTGACACAAACGGTATCTCTGGACTTACCACTAGTCACAGGACTTACCACTTCCTGTGACACTAACGGAATCCCTAGACTTACCACTAACGGTATCTGTGGACTTACCACTACATGTGACGCTAACGGTATTTCTGGACTTACCACTACCTGTGACGCTAACGGTATCTCTGGACTTACCACTACCTGTGACGCTAACGGTATCTCTGGACGTACCACTACATGTGACACTAACAGTATCTCTGGACTTACCACTACAAGTGACGCTAGCGGTATCTCTCGACTTACCACTACCTGTGACACTAACGGTATCTCTGGACTTACCACTACCTGTGACGCTAACGGTATCTCTGGACTTACCACTACCTGTGACGTTAACGGTATCTCTGGACTTACCACTACCTGTGCCGTTAACGGTATCTCTGGACTTACCACTACCTGTGACGCTAACGGTATCTCTGGACTTATCACTACACGTGACACTAACAGTATCTCTGGACTTACCACTACCAGTGACGCTAGCGGTATCTCTCGACTTACCACTTCCTGTGACACTAACGGTATCTCTAGACTTACCACTTCCTGTGACACTAACGGTATCTCTCGACTTACCACTACCTGTGACACTAACGGTATCTCTCGACTTACCACTACCTGTGACGCTAACGGTATCTCTGGACTTACCACTACCTGTGACATTAACGGTATCTCTAGACTTACCACTTCCTGTGACACTAACGGAATCTCTAGACTTACCACTTCATGTGACACGAACGTACCACTTCCTATGATAGTGGACTGGTTGGCCAGTTTAAAGATAAAAGACAGATAACCGAAACCCGGGGTCAAGTGCTTGGTCCAGAAGGAATTTCGAAATAATGTTATCTTTCATGAAATGTTACACACATATTTAGGGTATCAACAACAACTAATTTGATATCTCTCACAGAACCAATGTCCATTACTATAAGTTTCACTTGTAAATTAATATTTACATTTCTTAATCAGGAATCATGGACAGCACTTAAGACCAAACAGAAGTGTTTACCCTCCGAGGAAGTGTGTAGCAGTGCTGTATTAGGAGCCTGATCTATACCTATAAAGTGTGGAGTCTCGGACAGTAACTTGTGACCTTGTGTTAAAATGGACACCCACAAAAACTCAGTGTCGCGGACCATGTCCAGAGACACTATAAGCGATGGGTCCGAGGAACCCCTAGTGTGTCAACCTTTAACCAATGGGAAGCCCAGTGTTGTCGTGGATATTGACGATTTACCTAGGAAAGAAAAATCTTCGAAACGTACCGGAAAACCTACTGAAACAACGGACACGTTTGGACAGCTCTTGGACTACTGTTCCGACACTGTGGCCTCGTGTCGGGCAGCGGCACAAAGCTGGTTCAAAGACGTCATTTTCGTCGCTCTTGTCGTTACGTATCTCATCTACATCGCCTTTGTCATTGTATTTGACACCTCGACCGCGTTCTGGACATGCGTGGACTTGGTTCTCCTCTGTCTTGTCGTTGTACATAAGTTCTGGGGAATCACCTTCCTTCTAAGTCGCGTGACAACACCTCTTCTTGAAATCCGTAGACGTCACTGCGTCATCAGTCGTAAACAAACGATTTTGGCGGGAAGGTAAGAGTCTCTTCAATACGCCCATTGTTACTGATTGATATTTGCAGGATTTACAGTTATTTTTTGTCATCGTCGGAAACCCACATGACATTGTAGTTACGTTAGTGTCTAGTGAGATAGAACAGACAGAAAATCTTTTTTCGTACTAAATTAGTAGCCAATCATATCGCTTCTTTCGTCCGTGGCTACATTTGGCTATCCGTTTGTAGCTATAAAATACAAATCTGCATGGCGACGGCATCACCTGCCAGGAAAGCATGTGGGTTGTGTTTGAACAACACAAGGGACAAAAAACTAGTCCAACCGTACATTGACATCGGGGAGCCATACCTACAGAAATGTGTACCAAGGTAAAATTATATAAACGCGTGCCACAAGAAACGACCTTTCTGACTGGTCGAAATCTCCGAATAGACTTCTCTTCGGGAGAACGAGATTTTCCGTCTGTTCTGGCCCACGGGATACAAACGTTAGTGGGGTGTCATGTGATTTCAGATGAAGTTTGCATATAACCCCATAGAGAAAACAACACAGCGAGGAACAACCTTTTCCTTTTCAAATCCAAAATATTTATAAATACAGTCCAAAATGTAAAAAGTTGTTCCAAGATATTATTGTGGAGACAACACTTGGCAAACAGGAGCCGTCCGCACTTTCCGTAAACGATAAGGTTTTAAAAGAATCTGTTAAATATCCCATGTGGGGCTCGCCTCCCTGTTAACAAACATTTTACCTACTGTGGTAAATTCTCCATTTTGGCCCCGCCCTGCAGTCCCCAGTTGTAGAACCTAAATCTTATATTTTTAAAAATATTGCCTACCCCATGAAGTTTCAGACCGTTTTAAAACACAATTTTACTTAATTTCCACCATTTTTGGTTATTTTTTAATTGAGCATGCATATGCAGTTCACTCCTTCCTAATGACGATTTCCCCATCCCACCTTGTCGGACAGAAAACTGAAAAAGAATTTGTTATCAAAACTTACACGACTATCTCCGATCCAGGATCTTTACAGCGTTCTTGTTCGTCGCTATTGGAGTGTACATGATCGTAGACCTATATGAAGAGCCGGAGAGACTGATCCCCTTCGGAGGCCTCATTCTGTTCCTGGTCCTCATGTTCGTCACGTCCAAGGCCCCGTCAAAGGTAACGTCACATCTACCACATGTTTCCGACCAATCTCCATGACAACGTCGATGTTTCACTCTGAGAAAAGAAACAAGACTTTTTGGCGAAATAATCCAAAGATACCGGATTTATATTTGTTTATCTGTAAATTTTAAATATCTTTAAAAGTAATTGAGATGTATTTGCTTCAAAGCATCTGCATCCACAATAATGATTTTATTTCTATGTAGATGGCAAACATGCTCATACTTTTACGAACATGCACAATTGATTGTTTTCAGCATCTGATACTGTATAACGTGATATTTGACAGGTTCAGTGTACAATTGATTGTTTTCAGCATCTGATACTGTATAACGTGATATTTGACAGGTTCAGTGTACAATTGATTGTTTTCAGCATCTGATACTGTATAACGTGATATTTGACAGGTTCAGTGTACAATTGATTGTTTTCAGCATCTGAGACTGTATGACGTGATATTTGACAGGTCCAGTGTACAATTGATTGTTTTCAGCATCTGAGACTGTTTGACGTGATATTTGACAGGTTCAGTGTACAATTGATTGTTTTCAGCATCTGATACTGTATAACGTGATATTTGACAGGTTCAGTGTACAATTGATTGTTTTCAGCATCTGATACTGTATAACGTGATATTTGACAGGTTCAGTGTACAATTGATTGTTTTCAGCATCTGAGACTGTTTGACGTGATATTTGACAGGTCCACTGTACAATTGATTGTTTTCAGCATCTGAGACTGTATGACGTGATATTTGACAGGTCCAGTGGCGAGCGGTGTTGTGGGGCCTGTTACTCCAGTTCCTGATGGGTATCGTGATACTTCGCTGGCCCCCTGGCTACAGGGTGTGTAAAATGATGGGAGACGCGGTGGCGAAGTTCCTTACATTCACCGACTACGGCTCCAAGTTTGTGTTTGGCGAGAAAAACTATACTATGCACGTCGTTGCGTTTAAGGTAGGAAGCTGACTAAATAAAACTATATGGGGTGAAATATGTATCAAGTTATCTTAAATAATGTCCACAAACCTCGCCTGTTAAATAAAGTCCATCATGTTTGTCCCTTCCATTCCAATCAGTTACTAATAAGCATCCCGCCTGGAAGTTCCCCTGTAACATAACTATTAGAAATCGTTCATGGTGCTAAGAGCGCATGGGTCGGCGTCATTTTGAAGTTTCCCCTTCCGCCTCAAATAACAGGAGACAATCATTAGAACAAACATTTTGGTGACGTTAGGCTGTTCCAGAAATATCGTTTGCTCGTGACGATCAAACACGTTTACTTAGGAAAAACCTTACATATCTATAATAACGACAATTAAGAATTTAAATAAAAAGATTGTACGCCATTTTTCAATGCTAATGATGTTATGCTTATGTACAAAATAATGCCGCGTATTTGTTTTTGTTTTTGCTTTTCCCCAATCACCTCAGTGATTTTCTGTCTCCACTATTCACTGTGTTGTATGACAACATCCGTTTCCTGTCTCCACTTATCACTGTGTTGCATGACATCATCCGTTTCCTGTCTCCACTTATCACTGTGTTGTATGACAACATCCGTTTCCTGTCTCCACTTATCACTGTGTTGTATGACAACATCCGTTTCCTGTCTCCACAGATCCTGCCGGTGGTGATATACTTCAGTGCCGTGGTTTCTATCTTGTATTACTGGGGGGTGATGCAAATCGTCATTAAGGGGCTGGCCAAACTCTTCCAGTACACCATGAAAACCACGGCCATCGAATCCTTCGCTACCGCGGCACATATATTCATAGGACAGGTAAGAATTGACGAGACTTATCAACAGGGAACAATAAATCGGACTGGTAGTATCTACGGTGGCTACACACTCTGTAAGACTGACCTCTGTATAACAGATAGTATCTACCATGGCTACACACTTTGTAAGACTGACCTCTATATAACAGATAGTATCTACCATGGCTACACACTAAAATGTAAGACTGACCTCTGTATAACAGATAGTATCTACCATGGCTACACACTTTGTAAGACTGACCCCTATATAACAGATAGTATCTACGGTGGCTACACACTTTGTAAGACTGACCTCTGCATAACAGATAGTATCTACCGTGGCTACACACTTTGTAAGACTGACCTCTATATAACAGATAGTATCTACGGTGGCTACACACTTTGTAAGACTGACCTCTGTATAACTAGGTATCTACTATGGCTACACACTTTGTAAGACTGACCTCTGTATAACTAGGTATCTACCGTGGCTACATACTTTGTAAGACTGACCTCTGTAGAACAGGGACCTGAGAATTTGTTTCAGCTAGTTTTGGACCTAAAATAGAGTGTTTAGAGTAATGTTTATCGAAAATTGATCTTAACCCCCCAAATGTGTAAAATTACTCTAAACACCCTATTTTAGGTCCAAAACTAGCTGTAACAAATTCTCAGGTCCCTGTGCTTTGTATAACAGGTAGTATCTACCGTGGCTCTAAAGCCGTTCCTCCGTGACCTCACGCTGTCGGAGCTCAACGCCGTGATGACGTCAGGGTTTGCTACTGTGGCGGGAACAGTGATCGCCGCCTACATCGAGTTTGGGGTACGTATCACACAGAAAGTCTGTTCAATTAAAGTGGCAAAATTCGCCTGATCGCATTATATCGGCTAATAAATGGTGGGTGCACGTGATCATAAGAACCGTGTGGAATTGACTGTTGTTATTAGCATTTTAGTTAGATTGAAATAATCGAACAGGAAACTTGTAATAATTATTACAATCAATTTTAATGTTAATTTTGTTTAACCACTCATATGACACAAACACATTAGCTTTGGCATTTTCGAAGTTCAGGTTCCAGCCGAGCACGTGATCACTGCGTCATTCATGTCAGCACCAGCTGCATTAGCAGTGAGTAAACTCAACTGGCCGGAAACGGAAGTACCGAAAGGAGACGAGAAGGATGTCTACGTCAGACTGAATGTTGGGTAAGGGTTGAAGGTCTCACAAAAATCGTAAACATTCGTATTTATAAGTAAAATATATTGTCTAAGGTGCATTACAACCCAAACAAATTAAACTGGCTGGGGAGCAAGGAAATCAGTCATTGGGAAGAACTCATGTCGTTCTTATATCAATACTTCTGATAAGTTAAATATATGAAATATCCACTTATTGAACCACAGGCACTAGCTTCGTCTGACAAACACCTATAATATAAACAAGCAGTGTGTTCCATTTAGCGGAACGTTCCGGTGGTTCCAGAACGAACCAGACGTTCCGCTATATGGAACACGACGTTCCGCCGGAACGAACCTGTTCGTCTGGAACGTCTCATTTGAGGGTACCAAGTTGAAATTTGACAGTTTTCTGCTGTTTCGTGACCTCTACAGAAAATTTTACGGCATGATACATGGTAAATGATATACCAAATTAAAGAGAAATTATTTCTCTGTCGATCAAGACCACTCCAAGTGAGATATCTTAAAGGGTTACGTCAAAATCACATGTTTCCCATAATTAGGTCGTGTCGCCGGCCGATGGAGTTCATAACCTTGTTTATATTATAGGTGTTTGACAGACGAGGCTAGTGCCTGTGATTTAACGTCTATTATGAAAACATATATTCAGACTTGATCGAGCATGTGTCCCAATACTCATTTGTCCGATCATAGAATTCAAACACTGGCTGTTTTGGTGAAAGGCGAACGTTGTCCACTACGCCCTCTGACCGTCTTAGTTCTTTTTAATACGATGAATGATTTGTTAAAGCGGCAGAAATATGGCAAAGCTTCTTAAAAACGTGTTTCCTAATCTGTACAGGAACGAGCATAACGTAATGGAGGCGGCCTCAGCAGGAGCTCTGACGGCCATCAAACTCATCTCCTATGTCACCGTCAACCTCATCGCCTTCATCTCACTGCTGGCCTTCCTCGACTACTTCTTGTCCTTCATGGGATCACGTGTCGGTCACCCAGAGGTCACGTTCCAGGTAAACAATAAAGCAATACCCCGGGGGGACAGAAGATGTTTTTGTTGTCTTGTTTGTTGTTCTATAAGTTGATGTTACATTACTGTGACAGTAGATGTCAGACAACGCTTGAGGAATTTGAGATTAAAACGCCGCAGAAACTGTATAATAAGTTCTCAAACTAACGTCTCAAAACAAGAGGCCTATATGGCCTTAACGGTCACACGACTAATTTCAACTAAGTTAAAGATCTTATTGAGATATTTAATATCTATGCTCACAAGGTCAATGATAAGAAAACTGCAAATAGCCATAACGCTGCCAATTACGATCAAATCGGCCCCATTTGCGAACTCGTCCTATTAATTAATATAAGGAGGCATACGACGTGTCTTCGAATTCATCTTTACTCAAGGTCATAAAAATGCAAAAGGGTCATAACTGTTGTCCATTACTTATATATTGACATTTTGATAGAATTATTGTGCTTTATTTAGTTATTTCGTACCGATTTTAAATAGCAAATCAAGTGGAGACAGCAATAAAATTGCTGACGTCACAGTATCACCATAAGCGTATGGTGGCAATTGCCTCTAAGCATTGTGTCGAGGGGAAAATGCGGAGCAAATGTAAATATTATGTAGATGTTTGTTACAGTTTCTGTGTTCGTACATGTTCCTGTCTCTTACCTTTGTGATGAGTTTGTTTGATTTTATTACAGTTTCTTTGTTCGTACGCATTCATGCCCCTTGCCTTTTTGATGAGTTTGTTTGATTTTATTCCAGTTTCTTTGTTCGTACATGTTCTTGTCCCTTGCCTTGGTGATGAGTTTGTTTAACTGTGTTACAGTTTCTTTGTTCGTACGCATTCATGCCCCTTGCCTTGGTGATGGGAGTCCGATGGCAGGACTGTGGCAAGGTAGCCGAACTTATCGGAAAGAAAATATTCATCAACGAGTTTCTGTCCTTTGCCGATCTCGGTACAATGATCAAGAACGATGAAATCAACGTAAGTTGTGTACAATCTCAAGTTCATGTAGTGTTATTTTCCGGTAGTACATATTTGAGTCGGACGTCTTAAGTCCGGAAGGTAAAAAGTCGCCAATAAATGCAAAAAGACAACAATTTTAGTATTTGTTTGCTAATAAGTCATTTAACAACCGAATCTTTTACTGTTAGACTTTTCGAACGATGTCATCTGAAACTGAAGAATAGGTTTGCAAGATCACTTTGACGTATGTCTTCTTCTACATTCTTTAGAAACAAGATGTTTTACTTGTAGAAGACCCATTGGTGATGCCTGCATGTACTAAAGCTCTATTGCTCTGCAAGGCAGACGATGATAAAAACAAATACCATTTTAATAATTTATAAAAGGTGGATTTTCCCAAGAGAAACCTCGTAGTGCACCTGTTAACATTCCGGCAGTGGTTGTCATGAATCATAATGATTTTAATAGGAACGTTCCGTTGTGATCGCTACCTACATCCTGTGTGGATTCGGCAGTATAGCTGCCATGGGGATCAACCTTGGTGCGTTTACCGCCGCAGACCCTAGCAGACGACAGGACTACGCAAAGGGCATGCTCAGGGCCATGGTTGGCGGGAATGTCGCGTGCTTTATGACGGCATGCGTGGCAGGTGAGATACTGTTGCCAATCATTTAGCTATACTCCCTTCAGTTTAACAGTTTAACGTGTCAATTCAAAGATCAGTATATCTGTATCAAACGCATGCAAATATGCATTCGTATTTGACGTCTTTTGAAGCCGTTAACGTGAAAATTAATCTTTTCCAGGAATACTATATCAAGGGAGTGCGATAGAGAACTTAAACGTTACTATGACGACAGCCTTGAATTCCACGGCCATGAACGGTACACTAGTAACCAACATCCCAGTGTTCAACAGTTCATCCTTATTTAATAGCTCCTCAGTGTTGACTAATTCGTCCTTAAGTAATATGGTTAATGGTACATTATGATGACGTCGGTTATATATGGTTGTTGATGATGGCCATGCAATCTCAGGTGCTAGTAGTGTTTTACGAGTAGAGCCATGATTTGTAGGATATGTTGATGTCAATATGTGTTGTGATAAGCTTTTTTGGTGGACCTGTTCAAGGCATGATCTTGTTTTTGTTAAAATTTCATGTTAAAGATATCAATATCAATACGTTGATTAGACAGCCGTTCAAAAACAGGCCTGTAAATGTTCCAAAAAACCTAAATCTTCGAACTCGTAAACCATCTTCATGCTCAGATTCTGTTTTCGTGGTCAAATCATTGTTCAAGTAAAGCATTGTGGTTGTTTTTAGATGTTGCCATCACAAATATCGTACATATATTGTTACTGTTTCAATCTTTTAGCACCATGCATTAATCTGAGCACGACAATGGTTCTATGATATCTAGAGTCCGTTTGTTTGATATTGTCCACTTCCGTGAGTATAAAAAATATGGTACCGGAAGTGTTAAATATCGCTGATGATAGCCCGATTGGTTCTGTCCACTTCCGTGAGAATAAAAAATATGGTACCGGAAGTGTTAAATATTGCTGATGATAGCCCGATTGGTTCTGTCCACTTCCGGGAGTATAAACAATATGATACCGGAAGTGTTAAATATCGCTGATGATAGCCCGATTGGTTCTGTCCAATTACGGGAGTATAAACAATATGGTACCGGAAGTGTTAAATATCGCTATTGATAGCCCGATTGGTTCTGTCCAATTACGGGAGTATAAACAATATGGTACCGGAAGTGTTAAATATCGCTGATGATAGCCCGATTGGTTCTGTCCAATTACGGGAGTATAACCAATATGGTACCGGAAGTGTTAAATATCGCTGATGATAGCCCAATTGGTTCTGTCCACTTCCGAGAATGCAATAGTATATAGTTAGACCTACCGGAAGTGTTGTGAACTGGTTTGAAGTTTTAACCTGTTTGGTGCTCTTCACATAACATCCGGTGGTTTTACAAATCAGTATTATTTTTAATTTACATATTAAGCTTTAAACATTATTTTCATAAAGAACTGAGCACAAATGACAATTCTTAAATGTCATGGTAACATGGAGCACCATATCGTGTGTACTGGTGTCATGGTAACATAGAGCACCATGCCGTGTGTACTGGTGCCATGGTAACGGAGCACCATATTGTGTGTACTGGTGCCATGGTAACATGGAGCACCATGTCGTGTGTACTGGTGCCATGGTAACATGGAGCACCATATTGTGTGTACTGGTGCCATGGTAACATGGAGCACCATGTCGTGTGTACTGGTGCCATGGTAACATGGAGCACCATATCGTGTGTACTGGTGCCATGGTAACGTGGAGCACCATATCGTGTGTACTAGCATTCGTATCGATTTCACCGAACGTTGTTGTATCAGGGTAAATGTTTAGAGTATTTGTATAAATAGTTGTGCTAATATAAGAGAGAATGTAATATCAATAAGTAAGGGTTGTATTTGTAATACAATGTAGAAATGTTTAAAATATGATTTCAAAAGGAGTTTGTAAGTGGTTCACAAAACTGTGTGGATTGATTGTATGTAAAGTTTGTGTAGAACCCGTGGTATAAAAGGATGCAAGTGTCATTGTCAGTGTTTAGAAGACATTTCTTGCAGCAATTGAACTTTGTAAAAAGAATAGATGTGTAAATTGTATTGCTATGTACAAGGAGAAAATCAGGGTATGCAACGAATAAAAATTATACAACTTTAATGTACAACGTAAAGATTTATCAGTCCTGTCGGTCATAGTGTTGCTTGGTGCTTTTTTAAAGGTATAAAATGGAAGGCATTTTTATTGAGGAGGTGACCATATATATATATATATATAGTCTTGTATTTTGTCAAAACAATGCTTTTAGGTATTGTATTTTGCCTTCATTTATAGTATAGTAACAAAACATAATTTAGTCTGGGACAATTAAGATATTGTTGTGTAAATGGTAACATTAATTCAACATTCAGTTTTAAAGGGACAGAGTGTGTTTCTTTATATGTAAAGATTATTTTACAAAACCAATAAATGTTTTATCAGACGTTTTGATGACTAGTACGTCGTTATGTACTGTCACCTTCATCAGATAAATGACCAGCAAAGTGTATGTACACAAAGGTGTAAATTGTGTACGAGTTGGTGATGAAAAATCAGTCATTTCGTCTAAGCTGACAGGGTACATATCGTACTAGTCATCAAAACATCACATAAAACAGTTATTCATTGTGTAAAATAATCTCTACATCAATCATACTTTCCAACCCGAAGAAAAAGTTAACAAATAGAGTCTGTTTCCGAGTGTAAGGGACGATAACTATGGGAATATAATATGACATGGAAATTGACAAATTTCTGCATTTTATTTCTGAAGCTTTAATGAAAATTTACAATGTATACAACAATAACCTTTTGATTTTGTTACATTGAAATTGGCTCTACCTATTTTACCAGTAGAGTTTTTGATAATAAATAAACATTTGATGAAAATACTAATTGTTTGGTCATCATTAATTTTTTGTTTCAGCCTAGTGAGAAATAATGTATCTTTCATTCACTATCCCTCAAGATTCTTTTACTTGCACTGTGTTTTATTTAAGCAATGAATGTTAGCAAATGTTGTTACAGTCCTATAACACACATTGTTATTGATGACAAACTTTATAAAGCCCGGTTTGGCTTTGTTAGTTTGTCAGCAATAAAAATGTGTGTTATGGGACTGTAACAATATTTGCTAAAATGTTCATTACTTATGTTTAACTTTTGATAGAATTATTGTGGTTTATTTAGTTACTTCTAACCGATTTTAAACAGCAAATCAAGTGTATAAAACAATGAAATTGATAACGTCACAATAACAAATGTAGTTATAGTCTGAGGCACTGGGTGTTATAGGTGTATAGCAGCAACTGCCTCTTAGCATTGTTTCAATGGGAAAATGCAGAGCAAATGTAAATATTTTCATATAACACAAAAACAAGCTCTTTAAATGAGATGCAAATCCTAGTACATAGAAAACAAGAATCAACCAAACTTTCCACATATTTATTATGTTATCATTGGCAATATAACAAAATTTTGATTATGAAATTGAATTTTTTTACTTTCTCTACTCAAAATAGGTATTTTAAAGAGTAACTGTAGTGCAAAACCATCTTTTGTGTATGGAAAGATTGCTAAATAGTAAGTGAGATAATTCACACGAAATTTTTTTTTTTGTAAAAATTATGAAGTTTTGACCATTTTTCTAAATTCACACCTGAACGCAAATCAGAAAATCCCCGATTTTGCCATACGACCGGATGTGACGTCACAACGGTGACCGCACTGATAGACTTGTGTAGTCATTATATTAAATTATATGAATCGTATCACGACTTGTTATTTGAATAGAGTCTTCTATTCAAGAATATGACACTTATTATATATCAAGGTTGTATGGAGTTCATGTATGACCCTACTGATAATTCCAAGGTGTTGTATGCCCCAGGGGGCCGTAATTAGTGGTGAGGGGGGTCGGGAGTTCCACAGGTGTGCGGCACACGTGGTCATGATCACTCGACCATAAATCAATAACCGCCGGACTCGCTAACATGATTAACAGGTTATTATTTTGCGGAATGACTTCAAAACATGCACTTGATATGATTAGGTTTTAATTTTTTCATATTTTATTTCATATAACACCGCTAAAACGGCGTGTGTATTCACTGATGGTCATGTTGATTGCATGCACATATCAGCAGGAACTGATCGTAATACCTTTTAAAATGCACGCTGAAAAATTTTAATGCATGTCGGTCGGCTGTATAAGTACAAAACTACCTGGAAACAACCTCAAACAAACAGATAAGGAAAAGGATATTTGTGTTGCTTTAGACCACGGACTTAGATATAATCTAATTCCGTGTATAGACTCGGAACTTCGAAAACCATATATTTTATTGGACTTCAAAGAAGAACAGTTAGTACCGTCATATAGAACGACAAGACCAGCCTTTTTATACGTACAATACGATGTACGTATATTGGAAAATAAAAATATATAACTTTTATCAATGCTTTCGACCTGTATATATATAAACTGTTTTGACGGGTATCACATTTCAACTTTTTTTATCTTTATATATGTTTGAGAAATTATAGGTGTGTATATTAAAAGTTAACAGCTTTCTATCCATTGATAATTTATTTATGTCTATGCAGTATAAAAAAACCATTTCAAATCGTGAATATTGTAAAATAAATAGAATATGAGCGAAATCCTGATGTTACCTGTCTTCAGGCATATACATCGAAATAGAAATCAAGACAATGTATTTCGAATTCTGTTTGAGAAAAAATAAGATTAGATCTTTGAATACCCCTGTGTTTTACTGACAAGAAATGAACATGGAACATCTTTTGAAAATAAGATGAGAAGATTACTTAATTGGTTTTAATCACAGGCACTTGTGCCAGGAGAATAGTCATCTAAATATATAGATAATTTGCAAAATATGAATAATTAAAATAAAATATAAAAACTGACTTTAGCAATTTTCTTTTTATGTTATTAATCATCTAAAACCATAATGAAAGTAATTGCCATATTTCAGCTTGATACGTCAAGCGGTTAAATTTCACAAAAAAAGAGTGTCTGATAGTCGATTTTTTGTTAAATTAAACCACTTGACGTATCAAGCTGAAATTTGGCAATTACTTTCATTATGGTTTTAGATGATAAATAACATAGAAAGAAAATTTGAAAATTCAGTTTTTATATTTTATTTTAATTATCATAGTTTGCTATGTTATCTATATATTTAGATGGCTATTCTCCTGGCCACAAGTGCCTGTAGTTTTAATCCGCATTTTATTCATTTATAAATGTTAAAAATAAAATATGAAAATACTGTGATACAGACATACCAGGGACGTATATGTGCATATATGTCCCTGAGACATATCAAGCAAGTTTTCAACAGAACTTTTCTCGTTGAATAGAAGAGTCAAACTCGAAATTAAAAAAAAGTGTCATATACTGTGTGAGTTGACGGTGGGTTACGGAGATTTCAAAAGATACACGTGCACTCGATAGTCTATGTTCCAGTCGAGATCTACATGTAACTGCAGATTTAGAGTACACATTTTGAATTTATAAAGAGGGGATAATAACCGCAACATACTCAACTATTACAATTTAGTTAACTTTGATAGCCCCCCCCCCCTCTCCAATGTTGATTACTTGCTATTTGAGTAACAATTTACGTGTGAAGTTATCGAACTGACCAGGTAGATTATCCCGCTAATCTGATTACGTAATATAATGGACAGTAACATGAGATTTACAATATTCAAAGGTATTATTATAAGAGTCACTCATGAATCATTGGATAAATGATATGTATAACTGACATTATAAATGACACAGAGTATTGCAATATGATAGCGCATATATATATGGGTCCATTAAAATGAATTTGAACAATCAATAAACACTATATTTATGAAAGAATCAAAATAAAGTTATTTCAATGACGATTTCAGATTATTCTCCCGAACCCATATATGGTACGTCCCTTAATTTCATTGTATAATACATTTTGAATCATTAATCAACCAGACTAACATATTACTATTATATATAGAGAGACATAGGACCCAATTTCTTGTGTTCCCGTTGTGACGTCACCAATACGTGTGCACAACTTTTAGCGGTTCGCGGTGCGCTTAATTAGCGTGTGGCAAAACAGGTAAAAAACCAAACTTCAACCTGTCGTAACTTTGTAACCGGTCGGCCGATTTCGATGCGGTTTTCGACAATGTATTAATGCCGACACAACGAGTCTGATCATTTCAGTGTCTATTTGCACTACAGTTACTCTTTAAAGATCTATGGCCAAGGAAACATTGTAAGTAATAAAATTTGAATCTTTGATTTAAACAATGATAAAACCATTTCAAAAATGTAAAAAAAACACCCTTTCAATACAAAAGTAACTTGATCAGTTTTTTAAAACGAAAGGTTGTTAAAATATGACTCAATTGCTTAATTCCTTGCATACTGTATTCAAAATAGTTTAAGAAAGTTCAAAACACAAGGTAAAAAGTGCAATTAATATCCGACATAAAATTTCCGTTTATAAAAGTGATACAACAATGTGATCCTTTACAAACTGGTAAGAAAACCCTATATACATATATATGTTCATTTAGGCAGGCTCTACCTGAACTAAATTACAAACTAAAATACAAAGATTGATATAACATCCAAACATTGTAAATATTCAGGAGATTGATTCGATGCATAATACATTTCTATAAAGATAACATTATATTTACAAATTTTACAACAACTTTCATTTAACTACTTTTCTTTGTATAACATATATATTTACAAATTCTGTATTAATTTTGCATTCTTCTGCCTTCATTTGTACAATATTTCAATTTTACAAGGGGAGATAATACAAAAAGGGAAGTAATTCACATTTTTTTTTTACAAAGGGAAGCAATCCAATATTTTCATGTTTGGCACCAACATTGAATTAAAATAATGCTTTTATACATATGTACAATTGTCAACAAAAATGTATAACAAACAAATAATAACAACATTGTAATGGATGTTGTTTTGACTCAAATGATTGACTTTGATCTCAACTTATTTTTCTTGTGACATATTTAGCTAAATCTACAATATTGCAACAGCTTTTTAACCAGAATTAACATCATACATAGAAAGTACTTATGGAAATATTGAGAGGTATTTTCATATTCAGATTCTTCATATACATACAAGTTCTTTGTATAAAGAATTAACAAAAACATCCCAAAACCCAACCTTACTAGTAGGTCCTTTTTTCACTGTGAACCCTCGTAAATACCAATTCCCTGATGCTGTGTGGGGTACACAGGGCAGGGTCCGGGTTCTGTTGATGCCATCTTGGACTAGGTCATTTAAATTCAATGTTGCTGTATGGCATCAGTAGTGGATTTGTAAGACTAAATTGTATCTGTAGCTTTATCATATTGACTGGTAGCACTGTGCGTATACATTCATACTGTTGGGTTATATCTGTAGATACACACAACAGACCACGAAACAAGTAGTTATAAACAATGGCACATTGTTTTTATGTTTCCTTATTCACCCAATGCTACACATTCACAGACCTGCGCTTCCAGATTCACACATTCACAGCGCTGTGTTTCCAGATTCACAGCGCTGCATTTCCAGATTCACACATTTGCAGTGCTTCGTTTCCAGATTCACAGCGCTGCAGTTCCAGATTCACACTTTCGCAGACCTGCGTTTCCAGATTCACACATTCACAGTGCTTCGTTTCCAGATTCACACATTCGCAGTCCTTCGTTTCCAGATTCACACATTAGCAGTGCTTCGTTTCCAGATACACACAAGGTTGTTATCTGTCCCACACACCATGTAGTTCCTACTGTGGTTCACAGCTATTGAGTTTATCACAACTCCCTGTAAAAAAAAAATTAACAGATATAAATCAGAACACAGGGGCCTTGAAAAAAAGTCTATTGTTAATAAAATCAGGTTCAAGAACACCTCGAGACATTAACACCTCCATTTTTATCAACTGAACTTTACTTCTTTTGCAGGGCTTTTTCTGGGGTCTCTCAGGGGCCGATATACGGCCCCATTCCCAATAAGATTTGGGCTTCAATTTTCCCAATGTCAGGTTTTTTTCCCAATTCAATTAACTAAGCTAATTTCCACTTCTTTTATAAAAGTTTAGTGAAAATGTAGTAAGAAAAATGTGTGCACCACCGCAAAAATATTAAGACAAAAAAAGATGTATTTCTTGCAGTTGAATATCATTTAAAAAAATATTGAACTATTTTTGCTATGTTGGTGATATTATAAATACATGCAGATGATTTTTCCCAATTTCACTCAGGGGCCTTTTCCTTATTCACCTTTAAAAAAGCCCTGTTTTGGTACTGTATTTGACCTGAAAAGTGCACCTGCCACTGTGATCACTCCACCTCACCTTCCCTCCCATCGTTTTTTCAGAGGAATAGGATGGGTGCCATAATTAAAACTTTAACAAAGTTCATTTTCCACTAATCTTCCAATGCAATCTTTAGTTTTATCAAAGACTGTCCAAGCCCAAGATTTTACATAGAAACATTCCCCCTGTATATGGTTCTTTTCAGTGCACCCTTTTTGTGTATCTGTGCACATTTTGCTTTAAACATTTGATTAGGTTGAACACGGTACATTGCAAAAAGGGAACATAGAAAAAAATGTGAAAATCCATCCCTGCACCATTACATACCTTCTCAGTGACCAAGTCCTTCATACTGTCTGTGTATCGGCCAAGAGTTATTTCTGGCCAATCCAAAACCTGGTCATAAACACATAAATCATAATTTAATATCAAAGTCAATATATTCCAGTGTAAGGACATCTGATTAGTCTTCAGAGACTTTACAATATATGTGTTCTTACTGCTGTTTTATTAACCACCTATTAAAGTGAAGATTCTGTTTAATTTGGTTTATATCTTTGGTCCAAGCCAAACTTCAACGTTTTCCTTTCCTACTATGATATTATGAGGTTTTGACTTAAGAAGAGAGGCTAGATTGACTTTCTTCTTGAACTGAAAGAGGACTCACCCTTGATTGCTGAAGAACAGTGTCACATGACTTCGCCTTTTCTCCAACAAGTTCCTCTAGATTGTACAGGTGAATGGATCCCTTGTCATCTCCAACGGCAACCAGACCTAAAACCGACAAATTGATGGTGAACACTCCCCAACGGTAACCAGACCTAAAACTGACATATATTAATTGTGAATACTCCCCCATGATAACCAGACCTAAAACTGACATACATTGATGGTTAATACTCCCCCACGGCAACAAAACCTAGAAACCGACACAGTGATGTGAATACTCTCCAAAGACAACCAGACCTAAAACCAACCAATATTGATGGTGAATACTCCCCCACGGCAACCAGACCTAAAACCAACACACATTGATGGTGAATACTCCCCCACGACAACCAGACCTAAAACCTACACATATTGATTGTAAATACTCCCCCACACCAACCAAACCTAAAACCGACACACAGTGATCGTGAATACTCCCCCACATCAACCAGACCTAAAACCAACACACATTGATGGTGAATACTCCCCAACATCAACCAGACCTAAAACCAACACACATTGATGGTGAATACTCCCCCATGGCAACCAGACCTAAAACCGACACACAGTGATGGTGAATACTCCCCCACGGCAACCAGACCTAAAACCAACACATATTGATGGTGAATACTCCCCAACATCAACCTGACCTAAAACCAACACAAACTGATGATGAATATTCCACAATGGCAACACACATGACTACAAAATGTGAAAAACAGGTGCCATTAGTTAAATATCCTTATAAAAGTTAGTGAGATACAACATTCCTCAGAACTGACAAGAACAAGAGATCTACAAATAAAGTATTGTTCACTTGTTATAAAATAAGTTATTATGGCAATAAGAATTTCTTACAAATCTAGTCAAGACAAGTATTACCCATTAACTTTATTTCACTATTAGGTCTTTGAATGAACCTCAGGAAGGAACACCTACACTTTATTTCCATCTTGTCCCTTGTTTTCCATCTAGCCTTTCCTGAACATAGAAGTTTATTTATCTGAATCTGACTAAGCTAAGATCATTACCTTGAGAGGCGGCCAGGTAGATGTAATCTACTGTAGTACGTGTATAATTCAGGAGAGCTGTTGGGGTGACTTTCACGCTGCGAGTTCGTCTGCCCTGCAGTTTCTTAGGAATGGAGGACTTGAGGTCAAACATGGTTAGACAGCTATTTCCAACACACTTTGTCACTGTTAAAGGAAAATTAAACACAAACATGATCAGACAGCTGTTTCTTACACACTTTGTCATTGTTAAAGTGGAAATTAAACACAAACATGATCAGACAGCTGTTTCTTACACACTTTGTCACTGTTAAAGTAGAAATTAAACACAAACATGATCAGACAGCTGTTTCTTACACACTTTGTCACTGTTAAAGTAGAAATTAAACACAAACATGATCAGACAGCTGTTTCCAACACACTTTGTCACTGTTAAAGTGGAAATTAAACACAAACATGATCAGACAGTTGTTTCTTACACAAGGCTTTGTCACTGTTAAAGTAGAAATTAAACACAAAACATGATCAGACAGCTGTTTCCAACACACTTTGTCACTGTTAAAGTGGAAATTAAACACAAACATGATCAAACAGTTGTTTCTTACACACTTTGTCACTGTTAAAGGGAAATATCTAAGTTAAATCTAAATGTTAATATAATGCTTAATGGTGATCAAAATATGTCTCAGACAGAAAACACAGAAATCTTCGACCAAGTTCAAGGTACATTACAACATCAGGCAGATTCTAAGTACAAATAGCTATATAGGGAATCAATTCACTCTCTCAAACTCCTTTAACTTCTATCTTCTTTCTTTCATCAATACTTTTGCTCCTTTCTTTCAATATTTTTTCTTTTCTTGCTAGCCTAAAACATGTTCTACTTGTAAATATTTTATACAATTATGGTCAGCCAGAGATTATTAATGTTTGTTAATTATTACTTGAAGGAGATGGCCTAAAATAAGACTATATGTCTTGTCGTCAGATCCTTCTAACTATGTATTTGTATTTATTAATGTATATGTATTTCTGTAAATAAAAATACTGTTTAAATCAATACTTCTGTTCAATCTGTACTGTCCCAGCCTGTAACACAGATACAGTCTCCATCACTATTGGTAAAATGAGACGGGGGGTGGGTGGGTGGGTGGGTTAAAGATATTTACTGTCCTACATACCAACATAGTTGTCAGAAAGAAGGACAAGCCCATCAACAATGTCACCGCAGTTACTGTCATTGCTGGAGTCATCACTCTTATCATCTGTTATTGGCAGCGACAACTCCAGGTCCGGTTCCCTGATAAACAAAGTAGAACATCTAAATATACAGTACTGTATCTACTCCAGATGTATAACATATATAAAATATACAGTACTGTATCTACTCCAGATATATAACATATATAAAATATACAGTACTGTATCTACTCCAGATGTATAACATATATAAAATATACAGTACTGTATCTACTCCAGATATATAACATATATAAAATATACAGTACTGTATCTACTCCAGATATATAACATATATAAAATATACAGTACTGTATCTACTCCAGAAGTATAACATATATAAAATATACAGTACTGTATCTACTCCAGATATATAACATATATAAAATATACAGTACTGTATCTACTCCAGAAGTATAACATATATAAAATATACAGTACTGTATCTACTCCAGATATAAAACATATATAAAATACACAGTACTGTATCTACTCCAGATATATAACATATATAAAATATACAGTACTGTATCTACTCCAGATATATAGCATATATAAAATATACAGTACTGTATCTACTCCAGATGTATAACATATATAAAATATACAGTACTGTATCTACTCCAGATATATAACATATATAAAATATACAGTACTGTATCTACTCCAGATGTATAACATATATAAAATACACAGTACTGTATCTACTCCAGATATATAACATATATAAAATATACAGTACTGTATCTACTCCAGATGTATAACATATATAAAATACACAGTACTGTATCTACTCCAGATATATAACATATATAAAATATACAGTACTGTATCTACTCCAGATATATAACATATATAAAATATACAGTACTGTATCTACTCCAGATGTATAACATATATAAAATATACAGTACTGTATCTACTCCAGATGTATAACATATATAAAATACACAGTACTGTATCTACTCCAGATGTATAACATATATAAAATACACAGTACTGTATCTACTCCAGATGTATAACATATATAAAATATACAGTACTGTATCTACTCCAGATGTATAACATATATAAAATATACAGTACTGTATCTACTCCAGATATATAACATATATAAAATATACAGTACTGTATCTACTCCAGATATATAGCATATATAAAATATACAGTACTGTATCTACTCCAGATGTATAACATATATAAAATACACAGTACTGTATCTACTCCAGATATATAACATATATAAAATATACAGTACTGTATCTACTCCAGATATATAACATATATAAAATATACAGTACTGTATCTACTCCAGATGTATAACATATATAAAATATACAGTACTGTATCTACTCCAGATGTATAACATATATAAAATATACAGTACTGTATCTACTCCAGATGTATAACATATATAAAATATACAGTACTGTATCTACTCCAGATGTATAACATATATAAAATATACAGTACTCTATCTACTCCAGATGTATAACATATATAAAATATACAGTACTGTATCTACTCCAGATGTATAACATATATAAAATATACAGTACTGTATCTACTCCAGATATATAACATATATAAAATATACAGTACTGTATCTGCTCCAGATGTATAACATATATAAAATATACAGTACTGTATCTGCTCCAGATGTATAACATATATGAAATATACAGTACTGTATCTGCTCCAGATATATAACATATAAAATATACAGTACTGTATCTGCTCCAGATATATAACATATAAAATATACAGTACTGTATCTACTCCAGATATATAACATATATAAAAGATATTTGTTTTACAGAAACATTCTCTATTCACTAAACTTACAGTTAAAACATGCCAACAACCTACTGCTAAATGGGAAAAAATTTCATTAAGTTCTTGAGAGTATTCAAAAAGGGCGCGGGGGGGGGGGGGGGGGGGGGTGAATAGTGAATAGTGAACTTTTGGAGATCCTGCAAGACTTCTTTAGCTTAAAGATTATATTGGCCACCATTTTATTTATGAGTCACGTGACTCTACTTTAAAAGTCATGTGACTCTGTGAATTGTACACTCTATCTCACACATATAGTACATAGACAAAACAAGTTTTAATGTACCTGGTAAGTGCTCCACGGAACTAATAAACAACTTGTCATTTATCCCAATTCCTGGAAGATGATCGACTCCAATAGGACAGAGAAGTTTGCTCAGTGGTGAGTGTAAAGAATTAATCCCATGCGTAATATAAGTGACTTACAGTGATATATGATGTTAAAAGACTGTTGGACTTCTAATATTAAAGTTGATGAGATAAGTGTATTACCAACATTTTATACAAACACACAAAGATAGAAAGGCTTTAAGGAAACCTGCCCCATTGTATCATGTAACATACAGTAACTACAATCTGTTATTTTGTTTTAATATGGAGTGACTTTAGCCTTGTAATAATTGGGTTATTGTTAGACCATTGTTCCTTCTTTAGTTAGATATGGATGTTTTTTTGCTGTTTTCACCTTTCTGAACATGAATTTTCCCCCATTTTCATAAAAACTTTGCAAGGTAAATCCTTTTTTTCTCCAGAAATGCATAAGTTGTAGCCAGTGTTCTGATTATTAAGTTCCACTTACTTGCTGAGTTTGCCCATGTCTTTGAGCTTCCATAAGTAGCAGGTACTCTCACAGCCTGCTAGTAAAGTGTTTGTACTCAGGCTAATGGCCATGTTTAGTGGGTCAGTACCCGGGGTAACCAGACACTGCAGCTTCCTACAACATAACAGGTCGTCACATCATATATCAACTTTATTTATTTTACAACAATATTATAGAACAAGTTATTCAGCTTATATTAATCACTTGTATTGTATAGACAGTTAAAATACTTCAATGTCAATTTTTTTTATGGAGAATGAAATCAGGCTGAGAAGTAAGTATTGCTCTTACGTAACAGCTTGGTTTGTTTGTACTGACCTGAAGTTTGTTGAGTAGTCGGACAGGTCCGGTATTCCGATGTCCCACATTATAATTCTGTTGTCTTTTCCACCACCTGTTGATTATAAATACCCTCAACACTGAACAACACCCTTATATAAAATCAATGTTGTCTTTTCAGTGTCATTTCGTTTAGATTTCACTTTAAGATTTCTGGCTCCAGTAAAACGTATTGTCCGTAACATGAGGGCTGTAAGCTTGAAAGTCATATGATAAGAGAAGTGTATCGCAAGGGTTGAAACAATTTATTTTTTAAAACTTTTTTTTATTTCATTTAAAGCAATTTATACAATAAACAAAATGACACTGGAAAAAAGGAACATATTTACAGACACTTACCTAAACCTATCACCATGACTAAACATCAACCATAACAATTTGATATGTATCATGATACCTGGGTCACAATACAATATCAATCATGGCACTTGTCACACATTTCGTTACAAACCTGTAACTGCAGGTTTCTTTGCTTTAAAAACAACCCTTGACATAAACCAAATCAAAAGTGCTAATTATATCTGTTTAACTGAGTTATGATGAAATAGGTCATGTAATCCAAAATTATTTCCTAACATAAAACAGCAGTAATTGGCCCTAACTTTTACCAGTACGTTGATACACTAGATACTGTTCATCAAAGCATTGGTAAATTGTTACGTACAATGTACAATACACAGAAAATATGCTAAGGCGTCTGAAAATAACACTACTATGGAAGTATAGATATGGAGACATGTTCTTGGGGATATTAGTATTAAGAAGTGTAGTTTTGACTTAAGATTGTCAGAGAATAACTGACTTCTAAACAGGAACTTAAAAATAATATAGTTTATATATTTTTTGAAAGTATTTTCAATCTTTGTCATATTAAAATATTTCATATAGCTATATATGGATAATCCATTAATAAACAAGGCCTAAGGGCCAGGTTTTTAAGGTAGAAGTCTTAAATGCTCTATAACTAATACAGTCAAACTTCGATATCTCAAAGTCGACGGATTAGAGGAAAACTTTGAGCTATCAAAGTATTCGAGTGACATGAGTTTAAATATTATTGGGATGCTTGGCAGGACTGAAAATACTTGGAATTGAAGGAGTCTTCAAATTACACGAGTTTGAGATACCAGGGTTTGACTGTAATTGATAACAATAATTTACACACATTAGGAAGCACACTTAAAGCTATTTCAGATGTCAGAGAACTTATTGGGAACTTCAGTCCAATTATAAAATCAAATTGGTATCAATTACAGAATTTGTTAAATCCTTGATAATTCCATAATAATGCAAATATCCGTAAAACTGAACTATTCTTTATCATAGCTTGACTTGTGTAGACAGACTTACTGAACAGGATGGTAGGGTAGGAAGGGTGGAAGGCGAGGCAGCTGATGTAGCGTCGGTGACCCTCCAGTGTAGCGTACATAACTAGCTGGGAGGGATGGATCAGTTTCACATCACATGCGTCCCCCGCGACCGCGAGGATGTTGGTTGTCTCTGTAGAGTTGTCTTTGTCCATGTGGATCGTAGTCCAGGCCAAAGTGTAGAAGGACTGAGAGAAAAATAGGATTCCAGTTTTTACACATAACACAACAACATAATAGATGTTCCATGTTTCAACAAACACAAGTAATATAACAGGGATGGGGCTGGGAAGATCACACTGTTAACTAGAATTTAAAGTATTATGTTAGCTAGACATTAAAATTGAATCTGCTTGTTACAGTAGCAAACATAAATACTGACCTTTTCAGTTTAAAAAGCTGTTACTGTCGTCTACTCATTCATTTTAATAATTAGTTATAAAACTGCCGCTTTATATTCGGCTATCTAACACATGTTGTTATGATGAATGATACTCTATATAAATTGGAATACCATAGAGATTTATATTACAAATTCCTCTTTGATAAGTGTATTATGGCTATTGAATTAGAAATGTTTATAGTCAGGTTGACTTTCTGATGCTGTATCATTGTACCAAAACAAAGTGGAAGGGTAACACAAACAGGACTAATTGTCATGATAGTAGAACCTCTACTTGTGTTTATCTCTTCCTACCTCTTTTTTGTCTGTATCCTTGAACCTCCTCATGACCTTGCCGGTCTGACAGTCGACCAAACAAACGATCTTCCCGCCAACTGTAGCTACTACATTGGTGTGCTCATCTATAAACAAACCACAGTATAATTACAGTATAATTACAGTATAACTACAGTATAACTACAGTATAATTACAGTATAATTACTACAGTATAACTACAGTATAATTACAGTATAACTACAGTATAACTACAGTATAACTACAGTATAATTACAGTATAACTACAGTATAATTACAGTATAACTACAGTATAACTACAGTATAGCTTAATTACGTATAACTCAATTACAGTATAATTACAGTATCACTACAGTATAATTACAGTATAACTTAATTACAGTATAATTACAGTATTACTACAGTATAATTACAGTATCACTACAGTATAATTACAGTATAACTTAATTACAGTATAATTACTGTCCTAATGAGACTTTTATAAAACAAACCATAGTATAATTACAGTCCTAACGAGACTTCTATAAAACAAACCACAGTATAATTACAGTTCTAATGAGACTTTTACTGAAGGTTACACCTAAATTTCTTAGATCGGATCCCAAGTTGTGCTTTAATTGTACGGTCAGTAAATATTTTACTAAAAGAGTGAAGAATATGCCTCCTTTTGTCTACACTTGGTGGTCAAATGGAAGCAGTTGATTTCTTCTTTATAACAAATATGAAAACACTTATAAAATACTTTTAATGACCCAGGCAATTTAAGTTACCATATTTTTTATCTCATATGCCTGGAGTGCATTCAGCATATGGGTACAGAAATATAGTTTGTCTAAAAGCTGGCAAGCTAGCCATGCTAGTTTTTATGCTTTTCTATCTAATATTGGAACACACATATCAATCACTTAAGTAAGTTTTTTATCCAACCTTAGCTCTGGTTGTACAATAATATTTCACAATCAAACACAATTATATTAATATTGAAGATGAATCGCTGTTAAATGATATAAGTCATTGTTCACTATACTGTAGATATGTTTGAGGACTTTTCACTATACTGTAGATATGTTTGAGGACTTTTCACTATACTGTAGATATGTTTGAGGACTTTTCACTATACTGTATACTACACTATACTGTAGATATGTTTGACGACTTTTCATTATTATGTAGATATGTTTGAGGACTTTTCACTATACTGTAGATATGTTTGAGGACTTTTCACTATACTGTAGATATGTTTGAGGACTTTTCACTATACTGTAGATATGTTTGAGGACTTTTCACTATACTGTAGATATGTTTGAGGACTTTTCACTATACTGTTGATATGTTTGAGGACTTTTCACTATACTGTAGATATGTTTGAGGACTTTTCACTATACTGTAGATATGTTTGAGGACTTTTCACTATACTGTATACTACACTATACTGTAGATATGTTTGAGGACTTTTCACTATACTGTAGATATGTTTGAGGACTTTTCACTATACTGTAGATATGTTTGAGGATTTTTCACTATACTGTATACTACACTATACTGTAGATATGTTTGAGGACTTTTCACTATACTGTATACTACACTATACTGTAGATATGTTTGAGGACTTTTCACTATACTGTATACTACACTATACTGTAGATATGTTTGACGACTTTTCATTATTATGTAGATATGTTTGAGGACTTTTCACTACACTGTAGATATGTTTGAGGACTTACCTGGGTTGTTAGGTTTAGGTTCAAATGCACATCGCCACACCTTAGTGTTGTCATCAGACGGACTATCCTCGTCAGAGTGGCATCGTACAAAGTAGGTCGGATCGTAGTCTGGAACAGGTGCCTGTTATAGAACACAGAGTATAACCCTCCATCAATCAACAAAAACGTAGTTCAAGTACAGGCAATCATCAAAACAGCCAATCAACTAACAACAATCATCAAAACAGCCAATCAACTAACATCAATCATCAAAACAGCTAATCAACTAACAACCATCATCAAAATAGCATATCAACTAACATCAATCATCAAAACAGCTAATCAACTAACAACAATCATCAAAACAGCTAATCAACTAACAACAATCATCAAAACAGCCAATCAACTAACATCAATCATCAAAACAGCTAATCAACTAACAACAATCATCAAAACAGCCAATCAACTAACAACAATCATCAAAACAGCTAATCAACTGACAACAATCATCAAAACAGCTAATCAACTAACAACAATCATCAAAACAGCCAATCAACTAACATCAATCATCAAAACAGCCAATCAACTAACAACCATCATCAAAATAGCCAATCAACCAACATCAATCTACAAAACAGCCAATCAACTGACAACAATCTACAAAACAGCTAATCAACTAACAACAATCATCAAAACAGCTAATCAACTAACAACAATCATCAAAACAGCCAATCAACTAACAACAATCATCAAAACAGCTAATCAACTAACAACAATCATCAAAACAGCCAATCAACTAACAACAATCATCAAAACAGCCAGTCAACTAACAACAATCATCAAAACAGCCAGTCAACTAACAACAATCTACAATTCAAAACATTAACTCAACCAATCAGCTTCCATCTACAAAACAACAAATAACTTACAAAAAAACCTTTTCTTAGCAGTAATAACGCATGCTCCATTACTTACAACAGAAAATCTTTGTCTGGATTATTTGATAGAAAATACGTTCAATGAATTTTTACTTTTATCTATGTTTGCAATAACATCACTGAATCTGACATCAGTTCATTATGCTTGTTATAACATAAAACTTCAGGGTTTTCAGTAAGAATTGACACTGTTAAAATACACTGAACTTTTGGACTGTATATTTGATTACAAATTGCCATATAAGACATCCTGTTAACTATAACAGTTAAGCTACTCACCAGTTGATCTACATGTGGGTCCTTTAGGGCTGTGTACTGTGGAGATGTCAGTTGACCTGTCTCTGTTCTGTATGATTTGGCCTTGGGTTTACATTCTGACTCTGGGGTAGATGATCGTCTGCGTTTCTTGCCTTTGTTTTGAGTTTTGGTTACAGTTGCTGGTGACTTTGGGCTGAACTTTGGAGATGCTATTTTTCCAGTTTCTGTTCTGTAAGATTTAGAACTTGGTTTTGAGGCTGACCCTGGACTGGAATTTCTTCGTCGCTTCTGGCCCCTTCCTTCTTTTTTTGGTGTTCTCTCCGAGTCTTGTGTGCTAGCTGCTTCTCCGTGTTTAGGTGTGGGTGGTTTGTCTGTTGGCGTGTCGATCAGCCTTCGGTTGGGTACAGGGGTGCGTGAGCTATGTCGGACGGGTGTTGTCTCTGGAGACTGGAGGTCGTTGAGACGAGCACTGCGGGGAGTCCCAGGAAGGGACTGGGTGGAGTTGTATATAGACAAGTTCTTGGCTGACTGGACCATCTCTTTGGCAAGTTTCTCCAGCTAGGGGACAAAGTTTATCATACAGTCTTTACACCTCATTAATAAGCATGATTATTGGTATTTGCAACAATCTTTAAAAATGATTGTCAACAAGTGATATGGAGTAATTTTACAAATTATATAAATGAGACTTTAGAAGGCAAGTTCAAAACTAGATTTGTCAGTATGACATGAATTCCCTCACCAACCAGCAAAGATAAAAGTTTTCCAAATTTTCATGGGTTTTAGTCAAGACTCTCCAATATTGTTCATACCAATAATACCATACAATTATGTACATATATTTTTGTTATGTTCTAAAATAACAACAATTACTAGTGTAATAGTCTGTAATAGTCAATGCTTCATTTCGTTTTTTGAAACATTCTTTATTTATTTTTTTTCAGATTGACCAAATGCTAGATTCTTAAATGAACTGGTATAAGCAAGTCCTTTAAACAAGAGAATTCATTAACTAAAAGGCAAAAAGTGAGTCTAGATATTTTTCAAATTACAAAAGCTGCAGGTCTTTACATTACCCAAGTGTCTCACCATATACTTTTCACATTTGGAATTAGCATTTTTGAAGAGAGGATCTTTCTTTAGACTGTCCAGGAATTCTTCCGTCACTTGGTCCACCACGTCGTCAGGGATACCAGTGGCGTATGGCTCCGCAAATAACACCTCCCACTTGGCCTTTACCTGTCAATCAAGTTCAATATCTGGGTCACATTCTGACTTTTGTATTACTTAGTGTAGGTAATACAATATTGTAGTCTACTACTAATGTCATGTCTTTTAACACTTTAGGATCCTCGTTTCATATATGTCATATTTTCATAATACTTACTTTTTGTTTACAAGGATTTACACATTGAGAAAAATACAATGTCATATATAACCTGTTAAAGGTCTATTAGCTCATTAAGGAAACCTAGAAGGTAGGAAGTAATTTCATTTCAGTTAAGCATACCCTTTAAATGATCAAACTATAAACTTTTTATGAGTATTGCTGTTGAGTTATTTATACCAACGGTGTTGAGTGAAATGGTCAGAGAAAGGAGATCCATTTTGCTTCGTTAGCACATCTGCCTCAAGAAAAACATTTCTTTGCTTGTTACAAATGTAGTTCATCATGAAATTTCAGGGGGTGAGTTGGGAAACACTAAGGGGACAGAATGAAGATCTCCCCTGTATATCAAACTCGCTACGTATCTGTCTGACAGAATGAAGATCTCACCTGTATATCAAACTCGCTACATATCTGTCTGACAGAATAAAGATCTCACCTGTATATGAAACTTGCTACATATCTGTCTGACAAAATGAAGAAGCAAAGTTTCTACATATCAGTCTGAGAGATTGAAGAACTCACCTGTATATCAAACTCGCTACGTATCTGTCTGACAGAATGAAGATCTCACCTGTATATCAAACTCGCTACGTATCTGTCTGACAGAATGAAGATCTCACCTGTATATCAAACTCGCTACATATCAGTCTGAGAGATTGAAGAACTCACCTGTATATCAAACTTGCTGCGTAACTGTCTGACAACCTGTTGAAGTGAGCTGGCCTTCTGGTCATCTAACTGGGTCAGATTAGGGTTCTCTACTATGGCTATCAGACGGTCAGCTTTCTACACGAAACATATAAGTTTAATTAATGTTGTGTGTTGGTTACTTTTGTTTTGTTGTATCACTGTGACAGCATAATTATTTTACATCTTATTTTATTACAAACTTGGCATACATGTATCAGATTATAGTACTGCTTTCTTTTTTATTAGCAAATTATGCAATAAAAAGAAATCTGTCAATCATATGTACAGTAGTTTATATTTTTAAATGTCACTTGGGGTCTCATTTTCATAATAACGATAAAAGTAATGGCTAATATAAATAGAAATATACAGATTGGGAAAAAGAATATGAAAATAGTGAAAAATAATATATTTATGATTAGGAATTTTCTGATAGGAAACCTAATTTCATGTTCTATAAGATCAGTGTCTATGTTATGAAGTGACTACTTACCCCTATATCATGGTTGCCAGCAATGTATAGAGAGGTCAGTTTTGGAAAGTTCCGTACAAAAGAGAGGGAGCTCATGGAGTTGTCTGAAATATCCAAGGTGGTCAGTGATGGAAGAAAAATGTCAGCAGAGATACTGCTGATGTTGTTATTGGACAGGTCAAGACTCTTCAAGGTCGCTAGCTGGTTCATGACCTTTGGATCCAATGTGGTAAGGTTCTTGTCAGAGAGGCTACAAACAAACGTGATCGTCTAATAGGAAAGGCAACTATATAAACATAACGTTGTATGATACATATCTCAAGGCATCATATATTATTTAAAATGGACACACTATAGCAAAGGGAGGTACCGTAAAAACTTGTGTAATCTACGCACCAGAGTAATTTGCGCAATAGTAATGGAAATTTCCATTCAAAAAGGCATCACATGACACGATATTCCCATGAAAACCAAAGAATTTACTACAAAAGTTACTCACTTAGAACGAAATGGCGACTTTCGATTTTGATACGAGTTCCTGCGAATTTGATGACATTTTGAAATATTTACTGCTAAAGATGTTGCAAGAGCAATTGAAATGGCTGCAGAATTACGTGAAGAAAAGCAAGGAACTTAATTGGACATGCCTTTAGTGATATTTCGTCTGGAATTGAAAACGAAAGTACCCGTATGTCAAATCAAAGTGATGACGAGATGAAACTTTTACCATGGTCGGAATATTTATCAATACCTGATTTTTCCTAAACTATTAGATAAACTATGGTCTTGGATGACCACAAGAGTGAAATAGAATGCCTGTATTTGCGTTCTATGTTTTGTTTACCTAATTGGGCTTATAATTACTTGTCAAATAAACGTTGTATGCCGAGCGGCACTCTCAACTCTGGTCTGGTCCAAATAGTAGAGACGTTTCTAGTTGTTATGGTTTTTTTTCATCATTTTTGTGTCTGAATTAATTATGAAATGTGCTGCAGATGTCAACATCAACACTATCTAGACTTTTAAGGAAGTCAAACTTTTCTACATTTAAAAAAAAACAACAAAAAAACAATCAAAATCTTGATAAGTACATAAATCAGTTTGTCTTCAATACAGCATTTTATATACTCCTCCTCCCTCTAGGTCTTCTGTTACATTATTTAACAAAATTCTTTAATTTTTAACATTAATATTATGTAAAAACACACATTGCTAAGCCCGCCATCTAGAAAATAAAAAGTATGTTTACTCAAGAATCAAACTGTCCTGAATCTAACTTTCATACAGTGTATTCCACTTTACTAATCCGTACTCACTCAAGACTTTTAATTTTGGACAGTGCTAGTCCATTTCCTGCCTTCCTTATCACAGATTCTGAGAGCGACATTGTAACCTGTAATGAAAATAAAACATGGCATGTTATAATATTTATTATCACAAAATACACTACTAGTGCTATCCATTGAGTAAACCCATGAAAAATCTCATGGTTGCGTATTAACCCTGTCAATATAAAATTTCCTATAATTGCAGCCCTGTGATTGGTGGTAAATTTTGAATTAAAGCGATATACCCGGTATTCTAACAAACGCTTTTTCTTTAATTTCAAGGTTCCATAAAAAAGGATGTCTCTTGTCTCAATAGGATCAGAATAAGATTTTTAGACAATTGTCTAACCAAATGGTTGAAAAGCTATTTCTGCAAGTTAGACAATTTGTGGTTCTATTGTCTTAATGAAAATATTGTGGTGTTAAGATTCTCGTCATTATTGGATTAAACATAGTTTGCTTTGTATCCTATATGCTAATTATAACATTGTATTTAATTGGATTGTATCAGTTTTTATTGCTTTACTACAGAAGTGACATGCAGTTTTCTGTGACACCTGAGTGTTCCCTGTCCCATTTTTAGTCAATTTTACAGGGTAATTAATGATTTATGAAAAAAGGTAACAGAAGTAATTGAGAACATAAAACTTTTCTTTCAATCACAAAAGATCTTGAGTCAGTGTTTTAATGGCATCAAAATGTCCACTATATATACACACTAGTAAGATAAAGGATTTGTCAATAGCTTGAGGCTACATTGTGTTTAATGTTTATCAGTATTACATCATATCTACTGGTGTATTATCATGTTTGTTGATTTTTTATGATGCCTATATTTTGCTGATGGCAACGTGAACTGATCCCAATCAATCACGTCTGTATACATAACAAATGTTTGAGAAAAAAAACAAGAAAAGTGAGAACCTTGTCGTTGTTTGATGTAGCCATCACAATATTATCTTTGACACACTTACAACATTATCTCCAATCATATCTGTCTTTATATTAATTACCTGTTACTTAACATTGTATGATCACCAAGATATGACCTGGTGCTTATGTTGTGATCCTCAAATGTAGTGAATCAAATAATTTAAGCTGAAAAATTAATCATTGATTCACTTTGTATTTAAAGACTATTTAGGAAAAATAGAAGTGACATAAAAAACAAAAACAAAAATTGTTTGTTAAATTGAATTCATTTTTATATGCTGGGTACAAATCTTATTTTGAAAATATATCCTTTTATAAACCTGACTGAGTAAGTACATGTACAGAATGTTTTATCAAATAATTACAACCCATTTGTTACATACATGCACAATAAAGTTTTATTTCTTTTTTCTTACAGACTCAATTCAATTAATATCAGCTACATTCAAAACACAAAAGTAAATCTCTACAAATGATCACTAAACAACTTTTCATAGCAATTGATTAAATATTTTTTAAATTTAAATGAGTAGCAACTTTTGTGATTGAGATTTGAGGTTTCTATACTTTTAGATTAATATAATCACTATTATAGCCAACAGTGTGACATCTCTACTTAATTAACAGAGAGACTGTTGTCAATCAAGCAACCCCCCCCTCTATAAACGAAGGATTAATTAAAAAGTTATAAACGAATGTTTAATTAAAAAGGTAATTCAGTAATGGCCTAACATTATGTTGAAATATACATTTCAGATTTACAGTCAAAACCATTGCCGTTGCTTATTTCTATTTTGAAAAACATATAATACAAAATATATGGATGCGGAAAATTTCTACACTGTCTTTCAATTATGCCCAATGATTTACAATATGAATCACTTATAGATATCATGTCTAAAGCACATACTGAGTGGTACATGAGTTGTAACAAAATCCCAATCCATTTAAATATATAAAGGAATACTGCACTGCCGCAGTATGATTTTGCCTCTTACCAAAACATTAAGTTTTTTCCTGACAACACCAGTAACTGACCATGGTTATTGTTTGAGCTCACAATTGCTATCCCTGTCTTGTCAACTTTATTTTCATAAAGGTTTTCTTATCATAACTTAAGCAATTGTATACTAATTTTACAATTCAGTTCCAGAACATCACGGCTTAAATCCAACATTGTGACTTAATATTACATAATTTAATAATTTCTCTAAAAGAAATTTTGTGTTACATCAGACTTTAACATCAATATATTTGCATTAAATTCTGCAATAAAACTTTATGTCTCAAAAGGGCTTCAATCAGCCTTGTATATTTTTATTTCTATTCTCTTTAACAATATTTAGTTCATAAAATCACAGTAATTGTTTTTTGTTGTTATATCATAACAACACATGTACTTACAGTACTGCCTGCCACCTGGACCTATATAAACAGCTGACTTCTACACCCTGTCACTCTGACCTCCTCCTGTGTTATGATAGCACTCTACTGTAACCAGAAAGTTTACCTTTTTAAATAACACGTTATGTATACACACTGTGATAAACTGACCATTGGTGGCAGGTGGCCTTGGCCAAATCACAAGCTAAACATGTACATCAAAGGTCTAAAGGTCAAGCCTGACTGCCCAGTCATCCATCCGTGTCATAGAGTGGTGACCTTGGCCTAGGGGGACAGGGTAGGGCCCTTTGGGGACAGGGCACCCTGTGTTGGTTTAACACCAGGGACAATGGTCATACAAACAACATGTTTGACTAATTAAGTCAACTTACAAACCTTGAAAAGTGAGAAATTCCTTTTATCTCAAAATCTTACATCAGTTATAGTTGTATTCAATTGCATGAGAACCAAATACAATTTATACATGTCAAAAGAGTGGAGGAGTGAACAATTTCATTTCATTGAAATTGAACAAAAAAAGGTTGGATATCATTCATGGCCTTTTTTGCATATCCTGGCATATATACATGATTTAATGTTAGTATATCAGAACATTCATAATATAATGTTAGTATGCAAGAAAATTTATGATGATATTGGTTATTATAAATGAAATTCACATCATAATCAATAATTTACGACAGAGGAAGAGTTGTGGATGTGTTTTCTAATTCTGCATCTACACTGGTTCTTTTCAATTGGAGATGATATAGGTCATAGCTACCGTTGATTTCAGGCCCTTGTTAACTTAGTATTATTTCAATTTTGTTTCAAGCACATTTTAATGGTACGTGCAGCAAATACAGACTAAGATATTTTGGTATCTAACCTAATCTAGTGTGGCTGACTACAGACATTCCACAAGAATTTATTTTCATAACAAAGTCATTTCATTTGTCTTAAAAAAGCTCTCCAGAATAAATCTTCTTGTAACTTGTGTATTTTAAAATAACGACTAAATAATCGTATTATAATCAACTAATATAATCAAAAACACTAGAAATTATCATAAGTATCTGTATCGATTCGTCGCAGATCCCAATTCTGGTTTTTGCGCGACGGAGAGAGAGAGAGAGGGCACTGCCTTTATTGGCACTGCCTAGAGAGGGATAGTTTGAATCCCTCGACTGTCTTTGCGCACACAACAGCCTCTTCTAGGTGGTTCCAATCAATAACAGTTCTTATGATCATCCAATATTATTAGACAATTATCCTGCCATCAATACTCCAACAATTATGAGGTTGACCACGGCGAGATACGTTTTGACAGGCGCCGTGTAACAGTTGAAGTCGGCAAAATCATATCTGATAATAAAAAGGCCGACCAGCGGCCTCTAATGTGAAGGTAGTACCAGCATCCATAGCCGTTTCTGACTGTAATTATGATATCATATTGAACTTCAAATGCATGTGCATCATCTGATAAAACACCAACTACAGTAACACGTTACAAAAGTTATGTATATATAATTATGAAATATATTTTTTGGGGGGATGGGGGGGGGGGGGGGTCGATATCGGGGCATCGGATATAATATGTATCGCCCCCCCCCCCTCCCCAATATATTCATATACATTACTTTTGTAAACGTGTCTCTGTGCACAAACTGAGATACATATATGTCAAACACACAGAATCGATTGAAAACAGTAACAATACAAGTGAAGATAAGGCATTGTATAAAGAAATATGTGATAAGAAAATTAGTGGTAATGATTTCACTCAAAAGTTGTTTTGTTTACCTCAGCTTTTTCCCGCGAAATGACCGTGCTGCCGGATGTTTTGGTTGTTATTTTAAACTACAAAACAGAAGGACGGTACTGTAATATGATCGTTTTATTACGACAAAACAAAACCTAAAGGCATCACTTAGATATAACCAAAAGATAATAAAAATATTTCTACTGAGTTTACTATGGAATTTATGTTATATATATTGGTTATAATAAAGGAAAATTTGAACGCTGAAATTCCAACCGCTTCGAAATTTACATTGAACCGGAAGTTGCATGTGTCATGATAAACAACATGGCGGCTTGCGGATGTAAAGGCATTCGTAGCTGTGTAATATGTGAAGGGAAGGGGAAGCTGTCGGCTGGATCAGAGCAGAAGGTGAACAAATAAGAAAGATGATAAACTTACAGACTTAAATAATGTGTTCACATGCAGGTTTAGAGTTTTGTTCCTTAAAGTCCTTGACAGGTAGCCTAATGGATAACATCAGGTGTTTGGACCGGCCCGTTTGGGCCAGAGGAAACTCCGCCTATCAGGCTACCAGTGCTAGGACATTAGCACACTTTTGCTACTAGCGTGACAGCTTTATCTGCCGATCATCTGTCCAGTGATCCTAATTTGCAAGAAGCAATGACTGACAGACTGATATCTAAATATTGATGGTGACATTTCCATATGGCCAAATACGACCCTACATGGGGATAATGTAAACAAACACACCGGTACTGGTAGTAATTATCTCGTCTACATTGATACAAATGCTGACCAAACATGTGAGTCGTTGAAATGAAAGCTTTTCATCTAAAAACTCAATTCTCATTCGTTTAAATTTCATCGTTGCGTTTTTGTCTGGTCAATATACTTCGTTTATGAGTAACAAAGTATTTTGCAGATTTGGCGCATGCTTTCATAAGATACATGTCCTTCCGAGTAGAAATGATTACCTGAAAGGAAAGTTGTTTTGGGCCAATATACAGGAAAATATTTGGTGAATTTAAAACAGAAATCGTTAAAATTTATGTCTCCCACATCAGATACAGAGGATAAAAGATGATAGTACATGTACCAGAAATTGCAACGACGTAAATCAACAAATTCACCGGAAATTTAGTTCTAAGATAAAAGTTTTTCGTTTCACCATCTCGCTTATTTGGTTACCAATTTTTGTTTTGTTTTGTACAAGGCAATTGCGACTAAAATTGACCTGTTCGTTTACATTTGCCATATATACGTATAGTCGTATTTGGCCATATGTCCAAATATGGCCAGATTTGCCGGTGCTCCAGTACCTGCATTTAGTTAATGAGCTTCTGTGATTTTATTACATGAATAGGCTTGTAAAATATCTGTCATTTTCTATTGATATCTAATGTGCATGTTTTGAAATTGTTTGAGCATTTTGAAATTATTTATATTAAAAGGATTTTGACTCTCCTTATCCGCCAGCTGTCCAAATATTCAGAGAGTCAGAACCCTTCAAACTAATGTAAAAGTTGATAAAACTATGGCGCATGGTGCCTGTTCTACTTCTACTTCTACCAAGTAATCAACCTACTTCATCGTGTTGAAGGTTGAAATTTTTCACAATGTTCAACCTCTAACATTGTTTGAGAGAATTTTTTCCTGTCAATTTGCTGCTATCTAATATTAATTATTATAATGTAAATTGTTTTGTTTGCATAGCATAAGATATTGCTGTTATTTCCTGATAATTTCTGTGAAAGGACACATCGAAACAGATAAGGCCCATTAGCCTTTTGATATAGAAAAACCTTTATGCTGAAAATTAGCACTCAACTTATTGTCTTATGCATCAACTGCTTAAATATATAGGACATTTTTGTGTGTGAAATAATTGCATTTTATTTAGTGCAAATTTTTTTTATAAAAAAATGTCATTTCATAATTGAGTGGATATATCTGAAGTTATCTCCCTTTACAGTAAGCTGTAGTGCCCATGTCACAGAATCACATTAAAAATTTATCCATTTAAGGGATTGTACATGTAATTTCAACACCAGACAGCTTTACCATTGCATTTATAACAACTTTGTTTTCAGGAAGAATGTATGTACTACTGTGAGTACTGTGGCAAGGCGTGGCCAGGGAGCAGCTCACCATGGAAACAGCATCCGGATCACCTAGACAACCAACTAGATTTTCCAGGAATTAAAATAATCCAGAACTTTGTCTCTGAAGAAGAAGAAAGACGTATATGTGAGGAGATATATAAAGTGCCTTTTGCTGTATCACAATCAGGGAGAAGGAAACAGGTTTGTAAGCTATTGTATCAAGGGGAAATAACGCATTGCAGATTGAAATATTTAAAAACTAAATGGCTTTGGAATGGGAGCTGTATATGTGGCTGAGCTAACAGAACACAATTCTGCATAGTGCTTCGTAAACAAGATGAACTGTGAACAGGTGAACATTTTGTACTCTTCATGTTAAACTTTGTTAAAAGTTGTTTGTCCAGTCTGATTAAAAGAAAAATATTAATTGTTTGTGCATGTCATTGATATAATGTATTATGAAGATCTGTATTGTAATCAGAATGGAGGTTTATCACAACAGCCATTCACACACCCACTTCCATTTATTTAGACATCCATCTATCCATATTAAGACATTATCCTACCCACATTAAGACATCTATCTCTCTGTATTTAGACATCAACCTACCCATATCACAGACATCCACCTATATTCACCTACATCAACCTACCTGTATTAAGACATCAAACTACCTGTATTAAGACATCCATCTACTTGTACATTATTATACCACAGGTAAAACTCTGATATAACTTTCATTGTTATTCATGACCAGGCACTTTTTTTTCTTGATTTTAGGATTATGGACCAAAAGTGAATTTTAAGAAGAAGAAGCTAAAATGTGATGTTTTTACTGGACTGCCAAATTTTAGTGAACCTCTGTATCGACGTATGACTGAGGTGGCCGAGCTTGCAGACTTTACACCTGTAGAACTGTGTAACCTGGAGTACTCTCCCCTTAGAGGCTCCGCCATTGATCCACACTTTGATGATTTCTGGTTGTGGGGTGAGAGACTTGTGACCTTGAACTTGTTGTCAGACACTTTTCTGTATTTTATCAAGGACGGTGAGGATGTTGAGGTCAAAGTGCCTCTGCATCAGAGGTCATTAATTGTGGTGTACGGACCAGCCCGACACGCCTGGAAACATGGTATCCACCGAGAGGATATAACTGGTGATCGAATCGCCATTACACTAAGGGAACTGTCAGAGGAGTTCCAAAGGGATGATAAACTGATAGAAATAGGGCAAAAACTTAAGGACATTGCGTTGACCTTTCAGGGTCAGATGGTTGGTTCCTGACACATTTTAATGGTATCAATTATTATGATAAAAACAAAATAATTATGTGCTTTTAAAGTATATGTGACCTGCTTTCAGAGTAAATTATAGAAATATAATTTTATGTTAGTTGTTTGTATTCAACTTATCTATTGTTGGCCTTTCCCAAGGGAACTGTTCTATAACAGTGTTGTGTGGGGAGTAGTACTGTCCGAGTCATAGATTGTCTATAGACCTAGACTACATCTTTAGAGAGCTGTTCCAAAGTGAAAGGGACATAATAGGTTTATTACATCAGCAATGAAACAAAATTGGAAGTGTACAGCACCTCCTTTGAGAAGGGGTATACATATTGACGTCCGCTTCTTCTCCCTTGGACCAAAGAAAAGGTTTAGGACCTGTCGCCAGGCATAATTCTCATTGCCAAGGAAGGCATAAAACTTTACTAAGTACATGTTATCAAAATAGCCTTCCTTGATATTACGCGTACCATGTGATGTACTAAACACAGCATTTACCTTTTGTCCCATTGCATGACCTCATAATCAACGACGGAATGGGGAGAGGGTGAGAAAGTTCCTGGTTGGATGAGTATAGGGGTGAAGAAAAATGTTGCAAACAATAGATGTAATGAACACTACACCTGGTTGTAAAACTGCTGAGACATAACATTGTTGTAAAGATTACAAAGTCTAGCAATATTTGAAAAAAACCAACTTCAGCATAATATTTATCGCAAACTGTATGCACAGCAGCCATTCAAATGATACTTGTTAAAGGGATTAAAGTGTACCCGTTCAAATTACGGGGCCTCGAAAGAGTCCCGTATTATTATTTTTCGTCACTACCTCCCCGTGCCAAGAGTTGGTAACATGCGCGCCTGCTGCCTTCCTTAGATATGGTAGCCGTTCCTCGTGCTCTCTTTCTGGAAAGGAACCTTGATTCTCCGTTACCCATTAAAACCATATGATAGACAGCGCAAGATCCGGTCCAATACATCATGTTTGCGGGGTTGATCAATTGGTGTCTAATGTGTAAGCTTTAAGTTATTTACAGTAACAGAAGGTAATTATAAAGAAATCTTTCTCTTTAGTTTAGCTGAGAATGTAATATATATATATATATATAAGTCTAGTTGAACAGGAGTAAATATTGAAAATAACTGAAAGTTTCCATTAATTTTCAGTTCAATACAATATGCTATATAGTTCATAATGAGTAGGAGTTCTCTCCCCTTAAGCACGTATGGACTCTTATAAAGAAAATCCCGAGATTCGGAACCGTTTTTTGACATGAACACCAGCAGTGGTGTACCTGTTTTTTTTTTAGAAAACTCAGTTGACATTGGTCAACAAGATAAACAAGAATTATTAGGTGCCGTGATTTGAACGGCTATATCCTCATTAATATCCAGGCCTATTGATAATAAAATATTATTATAAACGACTTCAATTAAAATTTATATTATCATATATCTTTACACCATAGTTTCTTAACTGTGTCAAATTAAAGGTAAACAACTTACTTGTATAACTAATTACTTGTAAAGATAAACAAGAAGGTTCACAAGACAGCATTGGTCAAAATACAAAATATTACCGTTTGAGAGAAAGTCGATGTTATAGGACGTGACACCAGCGGCATCTAGCCAGAACTAGTTTATATTCACACCATAGCATTAAAAATCCCCAAAGATCTAATGATAATTTCTATACGTTACAAATATCTACCGTAACGTCTGTACTTGTATTCAGTCCATGTACTCCATAGGCGGATCCAGGATTTTGGGTTAGAGGGGGCGTACATCTTTTTTTTCCTGAAATGAACTTTTAGTATAAACAGTATTTATATTCCAAAATTTTGACACAGTTGTTCAAAATAATAAAGTACATTTTTGTATATTGGAGATTGGAAAACAAGCTGAAAGCCTAATTAAATTCCTCTCCCCGGGAATATTACAAGCAAAGTTATGATTGGCCGAACACACTTTTGTGTTTGGGGTGTTCGGCGTCCCATCCATATTGAGTTCACAAAAATATTATAAGATGCATCTTTGTTGTTCACAAAGAGAGTGTTCGAAATTTTTTGCACGCACCGTATCCTAGAGTATCACTCGATTTACGCGCATTAAACCAGTACGAACCGTATAGGGACCTGAGACTTTGTTACAGCTAGTTTTGAACATAAACTAGGGTGTTTAGAGTAACTTAACACTTTTGGGGGTAAAGATCAATTTTCGATAAAAATGCCCCCCTCAATGGTCATAAAGGCTAAAGGGTGGAAAGCTTTAAAAACCTCCTTAATGCACGTCAAATGTATTCTTCTTCCGTAAAAATAATCTCGATTTCCTTAAAAAACACGCAAAATTTCATTGGATGCATTTGTTAAGAGGAATACCGCCATCCAATGACGTCAAAACTCATTACTATGTAGAAAGTGGCACGATAGCTAACGAAAGACACGGACATTTTGCGTGGGTTTTTTTCAGGGGAAATCAAGATTATTTCTGCGGATGGAGGGTACATTTGGCGTGCATTTAGAGGTTTTTAAAATAAAAATTATCCATCTTTCCAACGGTTCCAAGCAATTTTTCGTACCTCTTCTAGAAATGGGATTTTTGATGCAAGACATGAAGATGGGGTCGATTTTTCGAGCAGGAAAGCGTTCCACCCTTTAGCCTTTTTGACCATTGAGGGAGCATTTGATCGAAAATTGATATAAACCCCCAAAATGTGTAACATTACTCTAAACAAAGCTAGCTGTAACAAATTCACAGGTCCCTATGGTACGTACAAGTTCACTGTTCATCCCGGTATTGTGTGTATAAATCATTAAATCCACTAACCGGTTCCCTTACAGATATTTTTTCTAAATTTCATCCTGGTCATGAATCGGTTGAAGATGCCCTTTACTCGGAAAGACTTGGGTCTGCGATTCCAAACAAATTGAACGTCAATAAAATCAAGTAAATCATTGAGAAAGACTCCCGTTATACGGTCAGACAACTAGCACAGATGACAATCTTGGGTTTAGCATCTGTTCATTCCTTTCAGAAGAAAAATCTCAAGGTTAGGAAATTAAGTGCTCGTTGTATCCCACATTTACTCACTGACGAGACGAGAAGAAACGTACATGGCTAAGAGACTGCTGAAAAAGAACCTTAACTATCAGAAAAAGGGCATTAGATAGTATCATAATGGGTGATGAGACATTAGTGCATTTTTATGAGCCTCAGACGAAAGTTGACAATAGGATTTGGGCTTTTAAACATGCCAAAATGCCCAGTATTGCTAAACGAACAGTAACAGCAAAGAAGGTGTTATACGAAATATTCTTTAGAAATAGTGGAAAAATCATGCACATTACTGTTCGAAACGGTAGAGTGTATCTGGAAGCTTCAATAAGAATGAAGTTCTGTCCAGTTGTTACACGGCAAAGCCCAAACCCACAAATCGGCAACTACCGTTTTTCTAAGTCGGAAAAGGTCAATGGCTTATACCACACCCTCCAATCAGCCCAGCCCTTGCCCCGTGTGATTGCTTTCCTCTTTCCAAAGCTAAAAAACCCCACATATCTGATAGGAGAGATAGTTCAAGAAATGAGCGGGAATCTGCAGTTTACCCGTTTCTGATTAGTGTACCCAAAGAATAGTATGAACATTGTTTCATAAATTGGATTCTAACGGTGTCTTCAAGTTAAAGGTGAATATTTTTTAAGCCAACTAGAAAAATGCATTCGAATTTTGATAAGCGTTTCTGAGAAACTATGTCATTTGCAAATGTTTTCGAACAACCCTCGTATAACATCGTCTGATCGATATCAGCCAAATTGTGAGGAGAAAGAAACATGGAAGAGGTGGGGGAGGGGCTAGTTAATTGTTAGACGTAACTTATATCACATTCAACTACACTGTAAGATATAGGAATTATAAACTGTGTACATGTAAGTCTGATTTGGGGCGTAGCCCCGATTTTTTTTTATAAATATTTCTACCAAATATATGGTTCGCAATGCTATCTGATGATGAAAGTTTTAGTTTTAATTCTTGGACAAATTGGTCACTTGACAAATTTTAGGGGGGGGGGGGGGTCGGTTTTAATCTGTCACGTTTTACATGTTGACCCTTTAGTGGAGTCGGCTGTCAGATGGTCTCCTCGTGAATCCGGCCACCACTGGTGTTCTGGGTGACTCGTGTTGTAGAGCCACCACTGGTGTTCTGGGTGACTCGTGTTGTAGAGCCACCACTGATGTTCTGGATGACTCGTGTTGTAGAGGCACCACTGATGTTCTTGTTGACTCGTGTTGTAGAGCCACCACTGATGTTCTGGGTGACTCGTGTTGTAGAGCCACCACTGATGTTCTTGTTGACTCGTGATGTAGAGCCACCACTGATGTTCTGGGTGACTCGTGTTGTAGAGCCACCACTGATGTTCTTGTTGACTCGTGATGTAGAGCCACCACTGATGTTCTTGTTGACTCGTGTTGTAGAGCCACCACTGATGTTTTTGTTGACTCGTGTTGTAGAGCCACCACTGATGTTTTTGTTGACTCGTGTTGTAGAGCCACCACTGGTGTTCTGGGTGACTCGTGTGGTAGAGCCACCACTGATGTTCTGGGCGACTCGTGTTGTTGAGCCACCACTAATGTTCTGGGTGACTCGTGTTGTAGAGCCACCACTGATGTTCTGGGTGACTCTTGTTGTAGAGCCACCACTGATGTTCTGGGTGACTCGTGTTGTAGAGCCACCACTGATGTTCTGGGTGACTCGTGTTGTAGAGCCACCACTGATGTTCTTGTTGACTCGTGTTGTAGAGCCACCACTGATGTTCTAGGTGACTCGTGTTGTAGAGCCACCACTGATGTTCTTGTTGACTCGTGTTGTAGAGCCACCACTAATGTTCTTGTTGACTCGTGTTGTAGAGCCACCACTTATGTTCTGGGTGACTCGTGTTGTAGAGCCACCACTGATGTTCTGGGTGACTCGTGTTGTAGAGCCACCACTAATGTTCTTGTTGACTCGTGTTGTAGAGCCACCACTGATGTTCTGGGTGACTCGTGTTGTAGTGCCACCACTGATGTTCTGGGCGACTCGTGTTGTAGAGCCACCACTGATGTTCAGGGTGACTCGTGTTGTAGAGCCACCACTGATGTTCTTGTTGACTCGTGTTGTAGAGCCACCACTGATGTTCTGGGTGACTCGTGTTGTAGAGCCACCACTGATGTTTTGGGTGACTCGTGTTGTAGAGCCACCACTGATGTTCTTGTTGACTCGTGTTGTAGAGCCACCACTGATGTTCTGGGTGACTCGTGTTGTAGAGCCACCACTAATGTTCTTGGTGACTCGTGTTGTAGAGCCACCAGTGATGTTCTGGGTGACTCGTGTTGTAGAGCCACCACTTATGTTCTGGGTGACTCGTGTTGTAGAGCCACAACTGATGTTCTTGTTGACTCGTGTTGTAGAGCCACCACTGATGTTCTGGGTGACTCGTGTTGTAGAGCCACCACTAATGTTCTTGGTGACTCGTGTTTTAGAGCCACCAGTGATGTTCTGGGTGACTCGTGTTGTAGAGCCAACACTAATGTTCTGGGTGACTCGTGTTGTAGAGCCACCACTGATGTTCTTGTTGACTCGTGTTGTAGAGCCACCACTGATGTTCTGGGTGACTCGTGTTGTAGAGCCACCACTAATGTTCTGGGTGACTCGTGTTGTAGAGCCACCACTGATGTTCTGGGTGACTCGTGTTGTAGAGCCACCACTGATGTTCTGGGTGACTCGTGTTGTAGAGCCACCACTGATGTTCTTGTTGACTCGTGTTGTAGAGCCACCACTGATGTTCTGGGTGACTCGTGTTGTAGAGCCACCACTGATGTTCTGGGTGACTCGTGTTGTAGAGCCACCAGTGATGTTTTTGTTGACTCGTGTTGTAGAGCCACCACTAATGTTCTTGTTGACTCGTGTTGTAGAGCCACCACTTATGTTCTGGGTGACTCGTGTTGTAGAGCCACCACTGATGTTCTGGGTGACTCGTGTTGTAGAGCCACCAGTAATGTTCTTGTTGACTCGTGTTGTAGAGCCACCACTGATGTTCAGGGTGACTCGTGTTGTAGAGCCACCACTGATGTTCTTGTTGACTCGTGTTGTAGAGCCACCACTGATGTTCTGGGTGACTCGTGTTGTAGAGCCACCACTGATGTTTTGGGTGACTCGTGTTGTAGAGCCACCACTGATGTTCTTGTTGACTCGTGTTGTAGAGCCACCACTGATGTTCTCGGTGACTCGTGTTGTAGAGCCACCACTAATGTTCTGGGTGACTCGTGTTGTAGAGCCACCACTAATGTTCTGGGTGACTCGTGTTGTAGAGCCACCACTAATGTTCTGGGTGACTCGTGTTGTAGAGCCACCACTAATGTTCTTGGTGACTCGTGTTGTAGAGCCACCACTAATGTTCTGGGTGACTCCTGTTGTAGAGCCACCACTAATGTTCTGGGTGACTCGTGTTGTAGAGCCACCACTAATGTTCTGGGTGACTCGTGTTGTAGAGCCACCACTGATGTTCTGGGTGACTCGTGTTGTAGAGGTGAGATATGCATTGTTACGTACAGTACACGGGTATTCAGCTATGTACAGTATTATCCCACAATACAGCCACTTTATTTAGGCTCCATGTACTCTCTCGACATATAAACATATCTTATTGTGTAAAGGTTATACTGTTCATATCTACGACTGGTATATTTGTTTGTTTGGTTTGTTCTGTTTATGTCTTAATTTACGCTCCATTGATGGTTATGGTCATTTAAGGTAATGCCAGGTTTTAGTGGTGGGGGAAAGCCGGAGCTACCAGAGAAAAACCTGCGGCCAGCACCTGTCGACAGTCCCACGCGCTGGTCTCCAACTGCGACCTACAGATGTTGTTCTGCCTTTATTGATTACGGACATGTTGACCATAGCTGTTTCCAGTTTTAACTAACTTGCGTGTGTCATCGATGACGAGAATCGTTCACAACTCATATACGAAACGATAAATGAAATGAATGTAGGGGTCTACGTGTTTTAAATTGTAATATGGTAAGGGATAGCGTGCAACTGCATAATTATATATGTCTTAACCGCCTTAATATACCTCTGCATAAACATTGTACCGCGGGGGAGGGCAACATATTCTGACGGATACTGCCAACCATATTGTACCTTATTTACTGGAGTAACATGTCGTAACCTATTTCAGGCGTACACTCGAAGATATGACGTAAGCATACCCTCTGCCTATAATTAGGTACTATAAATTGACGTAAGTTACTAACTCCACGATATATTCGATACACTACAGAAACTATGAACGAGGGCATACACGATGTTTAAAATTGTCCAGGCCCATAACTTCAACAAAAATAGTCGAATTACGAATTTCTTTTTAACTAAACACATCCAACAAAAGGTTAAGAATGAGTTGCAATGAAAAGGTTTGTGGGAGTAGAAATGGTCATAACTAATAATAGCACCACGATCACCCCCCCCCCCCCCAAAAAAAAAGTTCGCGTACAAGGGTTATTATGTTGAACGATGTTTGATTACAACACACGCCATACTGATTTACGTCAGTTTAGGGGGTAGAAATCAATTCAGGTACACGTGCCTTTTCGATGATTTTTGGTACATAGTATTTGAAATAATGTTATAAAAATGGCAAAGTTCTGGGGTATTTGAAATAATGGTATAAAAATGGCTTAGTTCTGAGGTATTTGAAATAATGAAATATAAATGGCAAAGTTCTGAGGTATTTGAAATAATGGTATAAAAGTGGCTTAGTTCTGAGGTATTTGAAATAATGGTATAAAAATGGCTTAGTTCTGAGGTAATTGAAATAATGGTATATAAATAGCAAAGTTCTGAGGTATTTGAAATAATGGTATAAAAATAGCAAAGTTCTGAGGTATTTGAAATAATGGTTTAAAAATGACAAAACTCTGTTGTTTTTGGAAAAATGGTATAAAAATGACAATATTAATCATAATAATGATAATTCGAGGTTCTTATATACCGCTTTATCACGACCTTGATGGTCTTCTCAAAGCGGTTCACAAATTAGTACCCGTGGTTATAGGGCCTTAGCAACCACCTAATATCGTTTTTAACTCCCTGGAGCGCATACAGCTGGTGCTGCCATTTCGGCGCTCACAGCTAGCATTCTACAATATCTAGCACTACCCAAACATGTACTCATTTACAGCTAAGTAGACTCGAACAAGCGAAGTAAATTATCAAGTGCCGTGACCGGAACTCGAACTCGCAACCCTTCGATCACGAGCCCAGCGTCATACCACTAAATCACCGTGCAAAGCTCTGTTGCATTTGGAATAATGGTATAAAAATGGCAAAGTTTGTCACAGTAAATTTGCAAAAAGACTGAAGAGAAAACATGCGATAATCGCAAGTTCTTTTTTTGTGTAGTGATTCCTCCGAGTGATCGCAGATTAGACATTTTCTCGTTGGCCATGGTTTTTAATTTGACCCATTCCGTCTTCTAAGTATCTGTAATGTATACATATAATTGCTTGTTAATTCGGCATCAGGGACGCGGGTATTTCCACCCGGGCCATCGTCGGAAGCCCACGTGACACTGTGCAAACGATTGACTGAAACGTTAAAACGGTGTCACGTGGATTTCCGACGATGGCCCGGGCTTATACAATCATATCGTATATGAGTATGTGAAAATTATTATATATATGTGATCAACCTTGTATCTGTATACTGTAGGTATTTCTGTCATGAGCCGAACTGATTAACCGAGAATGGCCAGCCGTCGTCAGGGCGACGGATTAAGATGAACAGGTGTAAAACTATACAATATTGATCGTAATTGACGAGAACAAAGATTACTGGTTATCGGAGTAACACATCGACATTACAAACCCACACATTCAACCACGAGTAAACGGTGGGATTTTTTGTCAAGAAAATATGAGAACGCGTGCATAGTTTATCGTTGTAGCATGGGCGTATAATGTTAACCAATAATAAAACAAGTCTACTCCATTTCATGTTTTATTTCAAATTAATCAATGTCGAACATATGTTTTCATTCCAACCATATTTACATTCCATGTTTTCGTGTCGCTCGAAAGTAAAATGGCGATTTTATTGCTGTTTGATGATACGACACGCCGAATTCAACATTGTAACACGTTCATGTTATCTGACTTCAATGTATCGAACCACGTCATAGCAGGTATTGAATCAAAGTACTGAAAGTACTGCAATTCTATACCAATACCGAAGTGTGAACAAAACCATAATCCGACTTCCGAATCGAGTGAACTAGGGACAAAATATGACCGGAGAAAGATTTACTCGGAGACCATTGAAAACTTAGACGAGAATAAGACCAGGTGTTCCGCAAGGGTGAGCGTCTTCTGCTTCCTGGATGGGTCCCACCATGTAAATGAAGGCCACGATTAAGTAAATGTAACGTCCTCAAAGAGAACACTGAGTGACGTATTATTTTTAATCATAACAAGTAGGCATACTAATGAGCATATTAAAAACGTTAATATTCGTATCGTACAAGGATACAGAGTATTTCTCAATGAGACAAAGATGGTAACCACAAAACGTAATCATATTCTTCATCAACCTGCATCTCTCGAATCTTGTGTGGTAAGCTTGTTCGTCAGCACCCGACGTCTTTCACGGAAAGTGTCGATATTTACAGCAAGAATTTGACTAACGAATCAACTGCGACATGTAAACACCATAACTTTCCCCTACCGCGGACAGCGATATCCACAGTTTTACTGGTTTTAGGGTTTCTTAGCTCACTCTAGGTTTGAGACGAGCTAAAACTTGCTCTTCGCACGTCCTGAAGAATTGCATGGCGTCATAGCAACATTAACATGACGTCTTAGGGTAGTCGGGTGGTGCAGTGGATAGCGCACTTGCTTTCACCAAGGCGTGAAAAGGTATGGAGTCACCTGCCCGACCACGTGGGTTTTCTCCGGTTATACCGGTTTCCCCCGCAATAAGATCCCTTGTGCGCTAACATCCGGGCGAACAAGAGTGATTGATATAAGTCGGATAACTTGTTTCATAATTGTTGTTAAATGAATACAGTTTTTACATTATAAATCAAGAGAAAGAGAAATAGAATCATTCACCGCTTTGGAATAAGACAGAAGAATCTCAACCCTCCGGGTAAGTTGCCGAGTATTTCACAGCTTAAGAATCTAACCCCGAGGGTTGTGATCCCCCTGTCTCTCTCCAAAGGGGATGAAAATGATAGTTCGTGATTGGAAAATCTAATTCTTCGCAGTGAGATCTAAGTAAGGAGCTGGTGAAGAGTCTTCTGTGTCCTTGACTTCAAGTTCAGAAGGTTTGTTGATCGACTAGGCCAGCAAACTCATTAAATTAAGGTAACAACCATATCGTCGATATACCTGAAAGTGGAATTGAAAGCTCAGGTAAGGTTTTTATTGCCTTTCTTGACAAATGTTTTCACATATTCAGTCTCGTATGAAATAGAGTTGGGCAGTGTGAGCCAAGAAGGCTATGTTTCACGGCTTGATAATGAATTGTGTCAGTTCTTGAATTGTATATATATGGACGTTATCATGGGTGGTTATTCATTTCCTTGGATTGGTATCTCAGCTATAATTGTTTTTCAATCAAATGAGTTAGAAACATTTTTTTATCCGTATGTTTATATCTGATAACTGATACGAGCATTGATGTGTTCACTGAAACAAATTAAAGATATATCCCCCTTGTTTGTTTTTATTGATAAAAGATCATAAATCTTATTGTTGAATTGAAAGTTTCGCCTTAAATCTGATACACGGGCTGTTTAATGAAGTGGGTGTTCTTAATATGCGTTATTCATTGCTGGTCGTATAAATCGATTTATCAATTCTTTAGTTAAAAGTTCCCGTTTACGGCAATAAAATGTTACAAAAACAATACCGTACATATACTTCAGTGTCCAGGTAATTGAGAAGAAATTCGATATAATTATAACATACACTTCCGGTTTTTGTTATCGAGACGATACTTAAGCATTGAACTGTTACCAAATGGAAGGGGCGACATTCTATTTATCTGTCACCCAAAATGTATTCATATTGACTGTATACTTTACACTCATAAAGATGTTCTTTTAACTGCACCTAATGGTGTGTTTAAATTTGCCGCTTACCATATCACTGACGTTCAAATACCGAAACAGTCAGAGTTCCGGAAGAAATCATCTAGGCCCTCGTGTCGTCACAATAAACAAACACATAACAGTTTTTTTACACATACCAAACATCATTTTAGTCACAATTTGTGTAAATTTGTCATTGTAACAACGCTTCTATAATCGTTTACTCTTCGCTATTCATATGGAATTGACTTTATCGTGCATGGATATTAATATGTGAACGCGCTTCATTTAATTTGCCTTTGTGAGATGGTACACTCTACATACTTCCAGTTTTGTTATTGAGACGATAGTTTACTGTAGGATATATAATTCCCGTTTTGTTATTGAGACGATAGTTTACTGTAGGATATATAATTCCCGTTTTGTTATTGAGACGATAGTTTACTGTAGGATATATAATTCCCGTTTTGTTATTGAGACGCTACCCTGTATTAGTATACTTCCGGTTTTGTAACTTAGACAGTAGATTGTCTTTGTATACTTAATGTTTTGCCGTTGACACGATTCACTTGCCAGTCACATAGTATACTTAAGGTTGTTTAACTGTTATTGAGACAGAACACTCGTTGTTTACTTGTACAGTCGGGACTTTGGATTGACATACCGGCGATTGTTGTTGTGTAGTGGGGACTTTGGAATGACATACTGGCGATTGTTGTTGTGTAGTCGGGACTTTGGAATGACATAGTGGCGATTGGTGGTTACTTTGTAGTCGGGACTTTGGAATGACATAATGGCCATTGTTGTTGTATAATGGGGGACTTTGGAATGACATACAGGCGATTGTTGTTGTGTAGTCGGGACTTTGGAATGGATATTGCTGATCGTTGTTTACTTGTGTAGTCGGGACTTTGGAATGGATATTGCTGATCGTTGTTCACTTGTGTAGTCGGGACTTTGGAATGACATACAGGCGATTGTTGTTGTGTAGTCGGGACTTTGGAATGGATATTGCTGATCGTTGTTTACTTGTGTAGTCGGGACTTTGGAATGGATATTGCTGATCGTTGTTCACTTATGTAGTCGGGACTTTGGAATGGATATTGCTGATCGTTGTTTACTTGTGTAGTCGGGACTTTGGAATGGATATTGGTGATCGTTGTTTACTTGTGTAGTCGGGACTTTGGAATGGATATTGGTGATCGTTGTATACTTGTGTAGTCGGGACTTTGGAATGGATATTGGTGATCGTTGTTTACTTGTGTAGTCGGGACTTTGGAATGGATATTGCTGATCGTTGTTCACTTGTGTAGTCGGGACTTTGGAATGACATACAGGCGATTGTTGTTGTGTAGTCGGGACTTTGGAATGGATATTGCTGATCGTTGTTTACTTGTGAAGTCGGGACTTTGGAATGGATATTGCTGATCGTTGTTCACTTGTGTAGTCGGGACTTTGGAATAGATATTGGTGATCGTTGTTTACTTGTGAAGTCGGGACTTTGGAATGGATATTGCTGATCGTTGTTCACTTGTGTAGTCGGGACTTTGGAATAGATATTGGTGATCGTTGTTTACTTGTGTAGTCGGGACTTTGGAATGGATATTGGTGATCGTTGTTTACTTGTGTAGTCGGGACTTTGGAATGACATACTGGCGATTGTTGTTGTGTAGTCGGGATTTTGGAATGACATATTGGTGATTGTTGTTTACGACAAACGTATCAAACTGGTCACGGTTGGTCCAACTTTTGTAATTGGAGCTTGAAACACAAACTTTAAGAACAATTAGTATATAAATAGTAGAAGACGGGGACAACAGGACGATTTCTTTAATATCAAAATACAAAATATAATGTGCAAATTGTTAAAAGGACAATAAGTTATTTTCACTCATCCTTAGACGCAGTGGCAGAAGTAATGCTTGAAGCGCCCCCTTTTGTTGGACTAATATACCAAGGAGGCGATAACTGTTACCTAAATTACGTATTGTTAACTTGCATAGAGTATAAAATAACTAGTTAGACTACGGTTAACATGTAGTAAAATTAACCACTTAAACGTGGTGAGTATTGTGCAGGACACATGCCAATCCGATATATTTCAAACAAAATGGACGGAAATAACTTCCGCAAAAAAGTTTTTACAATGTAGATAGAAATGTACGCTACTCTAAAATAAGTCCAAGACACTTTCTACTGAAATCTAGCTAACTTATAAATAATATTCGTAAAAAAAGATTGAAGATGAAAAGTTTGATAAACATTTTAAAAAAATGAACCCCTCTCAAATTTTATCAGATATCTTCATTAATAAAACAAAAGGCACCGTAGCACTAATCAAACTTGTAGCGAACTCGGAATTTTTATTGCACGTATTAGGACGTCACTGTAGCAGGAAAACTCTCGGATTCCAGGGAGGTAACTTTCATACTTGTTTCGCAATACAAACCCCGAACGACTGTACAAACGTTTCGTTTCATAACGTTTACTGGTAACTATCGATACTGTGAAAGGCTTGTCTACTCGTTATATTTGTTTTAGACCCACAAAGAGTTGTTTCTATAAAAATGTTTTTAACGAGTACAAAACATGATCGTAAATATAAAATTATTCCTGGTTTAGTTAAAGGAATTTCAGTCGAAATGAAATAAAAGTGATTGATTGAAATTCACTTGATCATGAAAATTTACAGCTACATTATGACAAGGAAACCTGATATTCATGGCTTAAATTTCAAATTATATGAATGATTTTATTTATAAAAGGAGTGAAGAGATGTGAATAGATTTTTCTCCCTTTTTAAAAATGAATAACATACCAGATACCCCATATACAGTATAAGATACCTATTTATGTATGGAACATCTAAGATATTTACAAAGATCTGGTCCTAGGTCTATAAACATTCCTTATCTTAAGAAAATTACTAAACTTAAAAATCTCTAAAGTATTAAAGAAGTTAGTTCTTTACTTAAGGAACATCCCGCGAAAGCCTAAATGTCAGTTCTTGTATTTACATGTAGTCTGCACTACAAGTTACATTTTCCTGCTTTTCCAATATTCAAAGTCCGCTCAAAAGGTCTATATTGACCACATGCAAAATTGCATTCCTCGGGAAAGCCCCCCTTAACTTAATAGAAATGAAATACACGATCGATTTTACTCTTTTAAATATGTAAAATTGGCTGTCATACGGATTCCTAAGTCAGCGAATACTTTACTAGATCATGGTGTATCGATATAAGGACTGGCATCAGATAAAAACTCTTTAACGTTGGGTATTTCTAGCCTACTTTATTAATATAAATAATAATCATTTGATCTCAGGTGCGTGATTTTTTTTTTGTATATTATCAATACAAACAGCAAATATCCATCTGAAAACTGTGTTAGGTGTACTGCACTTGAACGGAAGGCCAACATTCCACATTTCTATGCTAGATTGGTCACTTTAATCATCATAACACGTATTTCAGGTTCTCTTTGCTGTACAGCGTTATGATGTTCATTATAAGGAGATATTCTTTTTACATTACACCTTTGGTATTAATTGTACATATTTACCGAAACACTTTTTATTTTTGACCCCAAATATTGTAAAATTGTCTCTGTAAAAATTATGTACATAAAATATTTTTCATTAAAAAATAAGATGTAAGAGTATGTTAAATTCAAGTCATGGGTTAAAAGAATAATCTTAAGAAATTTTACTTCCATAATTAAAAAGAAAATGCAATTTTTGTCAGTTCTACAAGCATTCATTCAAATCAGAGTCGTCCTGCAATTGGTCGAAGCAGCCAAATTCACTTGAAATCACGTATTATGCCACTTCCATGCCATGTCTGACCCGTCATAGCACAATAATGAAGACCAACATATAATTCTATTGGCATTTTATGCTATGCCTTGGACTTAATTTTCCAAACATGGACATTAGAACAAAGTTAGTCAAGCACATCCCTAAGTATACCAACACATATATAACAACGACGCCACGTTCTAGAATTGACGGCCTCGTGGTAGGTGTAATCGTGATGTATACACTTTAGTGTGATTTCGTTTCTTTAATGACCCTGTCATTATTCTCTTTCCGAATGTGATATTTAAGCACAGATTATTCTGCACAAAAAATATCAAAACCTATGTGACATGTGGCTAACACAAACATAGCTCTAAGGAATATCAACAAGGTGTAATCCATGGTATACACACAAAAACAAAAAATCACAGATTAATGCCAAGTTTAAATCAATAATCACAGAACACCGAGGCGCCACCTTGCCAATACGGATCCGACACCGGAAGGAGAGCATTTCTCCCCATCAGAATATGTGTCAAATTATGGAAAGTTTTTCTGTTCACAAACTGAGCATTTATACTCTTTACTAAGTTGAATCGCAGAAAACTACCGTCACATTATTTATTGTTGTAATAACGAAATGCCTAGGAACTGGGAGACAACTCTTGGTGAGCCCTCTTTGCATATAGCCATATTATCATTGACAGGCAACAAGGAATTTATATGGAATGGATTAACGAACATATCAGGTAACAAAAGGAAACACGGTTAAACTAGAGATAACGTTACTTTGACCTTCAACAAAAGGTAAACTTTGTATCACGATCGTGAGACCATATTCAAGGTCATGGCCACAATCAACAAAACGTGTCCGTACTGGGACGCCCCACCCCCTATTTGGCTACACGGACGGTACGACGTACACACTGTCATAGCTTGTTGAAATTACCATCCGTGGACTTGGAACTAGAGAGTTCGGATACTCCCGTCTCAAGTGACGGAGTTTTGTCTGTCGGACTTCGGTCTCGTTTGTTTTTGAAGGACTGTTTTTGGTCTGCTGTTTCACCCTCTGGATTTTCTGAGTAATCTACACAACACTCCTCGTCGTCAGAGTTAAAGTCTAGAAGTTTCGACTTCTCGCGCTCGTGTCGGACTATACCGTACTGCACGTGCGTGTAGTATAGAACGAAGTTGCTGACAATGATTGGGACGGTAAATGCTATCATCAGCAAACCGGAAATGGCACACAAGGATCCTATGATGTAACCAAACGCTGTGGTGGGATGCATGTCTCCGTAACCTACTGTTGTCATGGTAACGACACTCCACCAAAATCCGATAGGTATGTTGTCGAATCCCTTTTTACCTTCCGCAAAATGAATCAACGAGGCAAACACGACCATGCCTATCAATAAGAAAACAAACATGAGCAACAATTCGTTGAAGCTAGCTTTAAGGGTATATAACAGAATCCACAACCCAGGGACATGGCGGATCAATCGGAAGATCCTGCATAACCTGAGCATGCGCAAAATAACAATAAAGTCCATAAAAGGCAATTCACTTCCTGAAGGATGGAATGCGTGGATAATAAACTCGATATAGTCCGGGACGATTGCTACAAAATCTATAATGTTTTGTAAGGCAGTGATAAACTGGACCTTTCTAGGACAAAACACGAATCTAGTGACGAACTCCAGCGTGAAGAATGTGACACAGATGAGGTCGATGATGAGGAGAGCTGGGTGTGGCACGGTGTTTATGCCCTCCTCCTCATCCCCCGGAAGTGTGCTGTTGTCAACACTCTGCGTGGCGTTGGAGATGTCCCCGACCCCGGATGTTTCCGTGACGTCAATCATTAGTTTGTCTTTAAGAGCAAACAGATTGTAGAGATCCTCGTAGCCATGTGTGGTAGAGGGGTGGACCTGGAAGTCGGGATGGGTCTCCGCACAGAACGAGAATATGGACATGAACACAAACACAATGGAGATCCAGGCGTATATCTGAAACACAAGAGCGATCGGTTAAAACTCTACACACACGAATAACATTTACATGTAATATACGCACATTATCTCATAGTAAACTCCGGGGAGGTTTGGTTCTCCTATTTACAGCCAAGGTCGGATGGTGCAGTGGATAGCTCACTTGTCGTTTACAAAGGGAGCCGAGTTTCGATTCCCCGATCGGAGTGAAAAAGTTTTGAGTCAACTGTCTGACAATGTGTGTTCCGGTTTCCTCCACTAATAAGACACTGGGCCTGCTAACATCCGGGTCAACAAGAGTGGCTAATTCAAGATGGATAACTGGTTTTATAATTGTTGTGAAATAAATAAAGTTTAAAATAAAAAAGCTTAGGTAATGTAAGGACGGCCTCTGGTGTGTGCGATATGAGCGAGTGTGTGTTGAGTTCGTGAGTATTTGGGAGGACGCGGAGTACAACCTACTCGGTCACATTATACTGACAACGGGCAAACCAGTCGAACAGGGAGTAGTTACTGCCATTGTTTGAGACTCTGAAATGTCTCGGCCAGGGGACAGAGCCCAAATAACTAGTAGTCAAAAGTGAGACAGACAGTACCAAAGCGTTAACACAATCATATTCCGAAATCAAAATCGATTAAACCAGGGGCAAAATATGAACAAAGGAAAGATTTACATGGAGACCCCTGTAAAACTACAAGAGAATAAGACCATATATTCCGGAAGAGAAAGCGTCTTTTGCTTTATCGACGACACCCACCATATAAATCAAGTAAACACCAAGTTCTCAAAGTGAGAACCGAGTATCATTGTCAATCACAACAAGTAAACACTATTGAGCATACTCAAAAACGTCCATCTTCATAACACTTAAAGATACAGAATATTTTTCAAGGAGAAAGTTCTGAAGAAAAAATGGAAGAAATAAGATCCCAACTTTAGTCGCCTCTTACGAATCATGGTCTAGAAGCAGCAGGCACTCCCTGTCTAAAGGAGAGGCCCAGAACGATGTACTAATTATTACATACCGGTATACGTGTATTGTATATACTGAGTTGTATCTCCTTCTTTTATAAAGAAATAAGGCTCCCAGTAAGATGAGAAAAAAACATTGCAAAGAACATTCAAAGATGGTTGCCAACAAACTTTTGAAATCAATTCCGGATATTTCTACTTAGTTTTTGGCTCAAATCAAACAAACTTGAAAATAAGATTGATCTGTATTACTCTTAGAAAAAGTCCCCGTGTTGGCAATCGTGGATATCGGTCAGTCGCCGTGTTGGCAATCGTGGATATCGGACTGACCCGAAAAAATATTGGTTTCATCTCAGGTTCATTTATGACAATTTTGGAATTAATCTTGTGAATGGAATTGGGGTCAGTTGACCTAAGACCGGAAACGTCAGCATGAACAGGGAATAGCAAGACATATTTTGTTGGGTGTCGGATTTACAAACATATCAGTTTTAACCACTGGGAGCAATTCATACAGATTCTTGTTTGGAACGACGCAACTTCAATTTTCATTCGTGCGGGTTCTGATTGGTTTTTAGTTGGCGATAAGGGTGCCATCACGTCACATTAACCCCGTCTGCTCCCCGGGACCTCCCCGCCGGTCAGTAATGGCCGTGAGCATGTTCCCGGAGCATTACGACTTGTATCCATCCGTACGGGCACTCGTTACGTGTTCTGGCGGGCCAGACAGATATGGACAGCGCGGGACGTACACGCGCCGTCTCGGTCGATACGTTATAAGTGACCCGTGATCCGTTCCTTTCTAAGTAGGCTTTCTAGCGTGTGTCCGATCCACACCCCTCGTTAGCCTACCAACACAACTAGGACGATGTATGTAAACACTACACTGTGACTGGACTTATTTGATACATTTTTGTAACAGTATGACAAACGACGTGTAGCAAACGGACGTACGGATGTTGAAACGGACGAAATATGAAAGTCTTATTTGCGTGAACAGTTGTTTTGATATACACAAACTATTGACTAAGTATACCGGTGCTCCCCATTTCTTGGTGTACATATCAAAACATGACGGAGTGTTGTGTTTGGCAGGCCTGAGTACCCGGATGAAAGTGATGTTGCGCGGTGAAGATGATACACAGATGTTCCCTGTATTAAATATTAAGCACGCTGCCAATTTCAGGGTGATAAAGGACAGACGGTATAGCTAGTAACCAACGACAAAACCCAGTCCCGACATCCTACTAAAACTCTGAAATATAAACCCTAACGCGACCAATCATACAGTCTTATTTTTGACTTCCTGTCATTTTCGTCGACGAAAAAATAGCACGGTTGCCAAAAAGTAAGAAAAAACATGGTTACTGTGATCTGTCAAATAGTGCTATTTAAAACGTATCGCTACAGCTCTGATACACGTGTGCGTTTGTTACGCACCCGCAACGTCTGTATACCAACCTTGTTTTTTTATATTGCTGGAGTAGCTGGTACTACTGGAGGAGCTACTACTTGTCTATGGACTACCATTTCACGAGGCATTGCAACGGGCAGGGTGAATGGGCGATAAAAATGGCAAGGGCCAGGACAAACAACGGGCAAGTCTAAAACGTCAGGGAAAACAACGGGCGTGTCCAAAAGGTCAGGACAAACAACGGGCGTGTCCAAAAGGTCAGGACAAATAACGGGAATGTCCAAAAGGTCAGGACAAATAACGGGCGTGTCCAAAAGGTCAGGACAAACAACGGGCAAGTCTAAAACGTCAGGGAAAACAACGGGCGTGTCCAAAAGGTCAGGATAAACACTGGGGATGACCAAAAGGTCAGGAAAAACACCGGGAATGACCAAAAGGTCAGGACAAACACCTGGAATGTCCAAAAGTTCAGGACAAATAACGGGGATGTCCAAATGGCCAGGACAAACAACGGGCGTGTCCAAAAGTTCAGGACTAATAACGGGGATGTCCAAATGGCCAGGACAAACAACGGGCGTGTCCAAAAGTTCAGGACAAATTACGGGGATGTCCAAATGGCCAGGATAAACAACGGGCGTGTCCAAAAGTTCAGGACAAATAACGGGGATGTCCAAATGGCCAGGACAATAAACGGGCGTGTCCAAAAGGTCAGGACAAATAACGGGAATGTCCAAAAGGTCAGGACAAACAGCCGGCATGTCCAAATGACCAGGACAACACCGGGCATGTCATTAAGGTCAGGGCAAACAGCCGGCATGTCCAAAAGGTCAGGACAAACAATGGGCGTATCCAAAAGGTCAGACCAAACAACGGGCATGTCATTCAGTTCAGGAAAAGCACCGGGCGTGTCGTGTCATTAAGGTCAGGACAAACAGCCGACATGTCCAAAAGGTCAGGACAAGCAATGGGTGTGTCATTAAGGTCAGGACAAACACCGGGCAAGTCATTAAGGTCAGGACAAACAGCCGGCATGTCCAAAAGGTCAGTAAAAACAATGGGCGTGGCCAAAAGGTCAGGCCAAACAGCCGGCATGTCCAAAAGGCCGGGACAATCACCGGTTTTGTCATTAAGGTCAGGCCAAACAGCCGGCATTTCCAAAAGGTCAGGACAAACAATGGGTATATCAAAAAACGGTCATTTCGATACTGTGATTTAATCAGATTTGCAAATCTCGAAACTCAGAGATCTCGTTTGATCTGGCTTGCACCTTTACATGCAGTTCCAATGACACGGGTATATATATGGTAACCACAGACTTCGGGCTACATCTACAGTAGAGATACAGGTGTATCCCAGGTAGCCACAGACTCGGGGCTACATTTACATTATATACTGACAAGGTTTTAACCTAGTTAACAGACTCCAGGTTAAATCTACAGTATAGAGTGACACGAGTGTATCGTACGTACCCACAGCCTCGGGGGTAACATCTAGAGTGAGAGTAATATGGGTGTATCCTAGGTAACCACAGACTCGGGGGTAACAACTAGATTGAGAGTAATATGGGTCTGTCCTAGGTAACCACAGACTCGGGGGTTACAACTAGATTGAGAGTTATATGGGTGTGTCCTTGGTAACCAAAGACTCGGGGGTTACAACTAGAGTGAGAGTAATATGGGTGTATCCTAGGTAACCACAAACTCGGGGGTGGCATCTAGAGTAGAGAGTGACATGGGTGTATCCCAGGTAACCACAGACTCGGGGGTAACATCTAGAGTAGAGAGTGACATGGGTGTATCCCAGGTAACCACAGATTCGGGGGTTACATCTAGAGTAGAGAGTGACATGGGTGTATCCCAGGTAACCATAGACTCGGGGGTAACATCTAGATTGAGAGTAATATGGGTGCATCCTAGGTAACCACAGATTCGGGGGTTACATCTAGAGTAGAGAGTAATATGGGTGTATGCTAAGTAACCACAGATTCGGGGTAACAACTAGATTGAGAGTAATATGGGTCTGTCCTAGGTAACCACAGACTCGGGGGTTACAACTAGATTGAGAGTTATATGGGTGTGTCCTTGGTAACCACAGACTCGGGGGTTACAACTAGAGTGAGAGTAATATGGGTGTATCCTAGGTAACCACAAACTCGGGGGTGGCATCTAGAGTAGAGAGTGACATGGGTGTATCCCAGGTAACCACAGACTCGGGGGTAACATCTTGAGTAGAGAGTGACATGGGTGTATCCCAGGTAACCACAGATTCGGGGGTTACATCTAGAGTAGAGAGTGATATGGGTGTATCCCAGGTAACCACAGACTCGGGGGTAACATCTAGATTGAGAGTGACATGGGTGTATCCCAGGTAACCACAGACTCGGGGCTTAAAACTAGATTGAGAGTTATATGGGTGTGTCCTTGGTAACCACAGACTCGGGGGTTACAACTAGAGTGAGAGTAATATGGGTGTATCCTAGGTAACCACAAACTCGGGGTGGCATCTAGAGTAGAGAGTGACATGGGTGTATCCCAGGTAACCACAGCTTCGGGGGTTACATCTAGATTAGAGAGTGACATGGGTGTATCCCAGGTAACCACAGCTTCGGGGGTTACATCTAGATTAGAGAGTGACATGGGTGTATCCCAGGTAACCACAGACTCGGGGGTAACATCTAGATTGAGAGTAATATGGGTGCATCCTAGGTAACCACAGATTCGGGGGTTACATCTAGAGTAGAGAGTGACATGGGTGTATCCCAGGTAACCACAGACTCGGGGGTTACATCTAGATTGAGAGTAATATGGGTGTATGCTAAGTAACCACAGATTCGGGGTTACAACTAGATTGAGAGTAATATGGGTGTATACTAGATAACCACAGACTCGGGGTTACATCTAGAGTAGAGAGTGACATGGGTGTATCCTAGGTAACCACAGACTCGGGGGTAACAACTAGAGTGAGAGTAATATGGGTGTATACTAGATAACCACAGACTCGGGGTTACAACTAGATTGAGAGTAATATGGGTCTGTCCTAGGTAACCACAGACTCGGGGTTACAACTAGAGTGACAGTAATATGGGTCTGTCCTAGGTAATCACAGACTCGGGGTTACAACTAGATTGAGAGTAATATGGGTGTATCCTAGATAACCACAGACTCGGGGTTACAACTAGATTGAGAGTAATATGGGTCTGTCCTAGGTAACCACAGACTCGGGGTTACAACTAGAGTGACAGTAATATGGGTCTGTCCTAGGTAACCACAGACTCGGGGGTTACAACTTGAGTGATAGTTATATTGGTGTGTCCTAGGTAACCACAGACTCGGGGTAACACATATAGTAGAGAGTTATATGGGCGTGTCCTAGGTAACCACAGATTCGGGGTAATACATATAGTAGAGAGTAATATGGGTGTGTCCTAGGTAACCACAGACTCGGGGTTACAACTAGAGTGATAATTATATTGGTGTGTCCTAGGTAATTAAAGACTCGGGGTTACAACTAGAGTGAGAGTAATATGGTGTATCCCAGGTAACCACAGACTCGGGGGTTACATATATAGCATAGAGTGCCATGGGTGTATCCTAGGTAACCACAGACTCGGGGGTTCCATCTAGATTGAGAGTGACATGGGTGTATCCTAGGTAACCACAGATTAGGGGGTTACAACTAGATTGAGAGTTATATGGGTGTGTCCTAGGTAACCACCGACACGTGGGTTACAACTCGAGTGAAAGTAATATGGGTGTATCCTAGGTAACCACAGATTAGGGGGTTACAACTAGATTGAGAGTTATATGGGTGTATCCTAGGTAACCACAGATTAGGGGATTACAACTTGAGTGAGAGTAATATGGGTGTATCCTAGGTAACCACAAATTAGGGGGTTACAACTAGATTGAGAGTTATATGGGTGTATCCTAGGTAACCACAGATTAGGGGGTTACATCTAGATTGAGAGTAATATGGGTGTATCCTAGGTAACCACATACTCGGCGGTTACATTTAGAGTAGAGAGTGACATGGGTGTATCCTAGGTAACCACAGACTCGGGGTTACATTTAGAGCAAAGAGTGACATGGGTGTATCCTAGGTAACCACATACTCGGGGGTTACATTTAGAGTATAAAGTGACATGGGTGTATCCTAGGTAACCACATACTCGGGGGTTACATTTAGAGTAGAGAGTAATATGGGTGTATCCTAGGTAACCACATACTCGATGGTTACATTAAGAGTAAAGAGTGACATGGGTGTATGCTAAGTAACCACAGACTCGGCGGTTACATTTAGAGTAGAGAGTGACATAGTATATCCTAGGTAACCACATACTCGGCGGTTACAATTAGAGTAGAGAGTGACATAATATCCTAGGTAACCACAGACTCGGGGGTTACATTTAGAGTAAAGAGTGACATGGGTGTATCCTATGTATCACAGATTAGGGGGGTTACAACTATAGTAGAAAATAATATGGGTGTGTCCTAGGTAACCACAGACTCGGGGTTACAACTAGGTTGTGAGTAATAAGGGTGTGTCCTAGGTAACCACAGACTCGGGGGTTTCAACTAGATTGAGATTTATATGGGTGTGTCCTAGGTAACCACTGACGCGGGGGTTACAACTAGAGTGAGAGTAATATGGGTGTATCCTAGGTAACCACAGACTCGAGGTAACACATATAGTAGAGAGTAATATGGGTGTGTCCTAGGTTACCACAGACTTGGGGGTTACAACTAGATTGAGATTTATATGGGTGTGTCCTAGGTAACCACAGACTCGGGGGTAACACATATAGTAGAGAGTAATATGGGTGTGTCCTAGGTAACCACAGACTCGGGGGTTACAACTAGATTGAGATTTATATGGGTGTGTCCTAGGTAACCACAGACTCGGGGGTTACAACTAGAGTGAGAGTAATATGGGTGTATCCTAGGTAACCACAGACTCGGGGTAACACATATAGTAGAGAGTAATATGGGTGTGTCCTAGGTAACCACAGACTCGGGGGTTACAACTAGATTGAGATTTATATGGGTGTGTCCTAGGTAACCACAGACTCGGGGGTAACAATTAGAGTGATAGTTATATGGGTGTGTCCTAGGTAACCACATACTCAGGGTTACAACTAGATTGAGAGTAATATGGGTGTATCCTAGGTAACCACAGATTCAGGGTTACAACTAGATTGAGAGTAATATGGGTGTATCCTAGGTAACAAAAGATTAGGGGGTTACATATAGAGTAGATATTGACATGGGTGTGTCCTAGGTAACCACAGACTCGGGGTAACAACTAGATTGATAGTTATATGGGTGTGTCCTAGGTAACCACATACTCAGGGTTATATCTAGATTGAGAGTAATATGGGTGTATCCTAGGTAACAACAGATTCGGGGTTACAACTAGATTGAGAGTAATATGGGTGTATCCTAGATAACCACAGACTCGGGGGTTACATCTAGATTGAGAGTAATATGGGTGTATCCTAGGTAACCACAGACTCGGGGTAACAACTAGAGTGAGAGTAATATGGGTCTGTCCTAGATAACCACAGACTCGGGGTTACAACTAGAGTGAGAGTAATATGGGTGTATCCTAGGTAACCACAGACTCGGGGGTTACAACTAGAGTGAGAGTAATATGGGTGTATCCTAGGTAACAAAAGATTAGGGGGTTACATATAGAGTAGATAGTGACATGGGTGTGTCCTAGGTTACTACAGATTCGGGGTAACACATATAGTAGAGAGTAATATGGTGTATCCCAGGTAACCACAGACTCGGGGGTTACAACTAGATTGAGAGTAATATGGGTGTATCCTAGGTAACCACAGACTCGGGGGTTACATCTAGATTGAGTGTAATATGGGTGTATCCCAGGTAACCACAGACTCGGGGGTTACAACTAGAGTGAGAGAAATATGGGTGTATCCTAGGTAACAAAAGATTAGGGGGTTACATATAGAGTAGATAGTGACATGGGTGTGTCCTAGGTAACCACAGACTCGGGGGTTACAACTAGATTGAGAGTAATATGGGTGTATCCTAGGTAACCACAGACTCGGGGGTTACATCTAGATTGAGTGTAATATGGGTGTATCCTAGGTAACCACAGACTCGGGGGTTACAACTAGAGTGAGAGTAATATGGGTGTATCCTAGGTAACAAAAGATTAGGGGGTTACATATAGAGTAGATAGTGACATGGGTGTGTCCTAGGTTACTACAGATTCGGGGTAACACATATAGTAGAGAGTAATATGGTGTATCCCAGGTAACCACAGACTCGGGGGTTACAACTAGATTGAGAGTAATATGGGTGTATCCTAGGTAACCACAGACTCGGGGGTTACATCTAGATTGAGTGTAATATGGGTGTATCCCAGGTAACCACAGACTCGGGGGTTACAACTAGAGTGAGAGTAATATGGGTGTATCCTAGGTAACAAAAGATTAGGGGGTTACATATAGAGTAGATAGTGACATGGGTGTGTCCTAGGTAACCACAGACTCGGGGGTTACAACTAGATTGAGAGTAATATGGGTGTATCCTAGGTAACCACAGACTCGGGGGTTACATCTAGATTGAGTGTAATATGGGTGTATACTAGGTAACCACAGACTCGAGGGTTACAACTAGATTGAGATTTATATGGGTGTGTCCTAGGTAACCACAGACTCGGGGGTTACAACTAGAGTGAGAGTAATATGGGTGTATCCTAGGTAACCACAGACTCGGGGTAACACATATAGTAGAGAGTAATATGGGTGTGTCCTAGGTAACCACAGACTCGGGGGTTACAACTAGAGTGAGATTTATATGGGTGTGTCCTAGGTAACCACAGACTCGGGGGTAACAACTCGAGTGAGAGTAATATGGGTGTATCCTAGATAACCACAGACTCGGGGTTACAACTGGAGTGATAGTTATATGGGTGTGTCCTAGGTAACCACAGACTCGGGGTAACACATATAGTAGAGAGTAATATGGGTGTGTCCTAGGTAACCACAGATTCAGGGTTACAACTAGATTGAGATTTATATGGGTGTGTCCTAGGTAACCACAGACTCGGGGGTTACAACTAGATTGAGAGTGACATGGATGTATCCTAGGTAACCACAGACTGGGGGGGTTACATCTGTAGTAGAGAGTGACATGGATGTATGCTAAGTAACCACATACTCGGGGGTTACATCTGTAGTAGAGAGTGACATGGATGTATCCTAGGTTAAAACATACACATGGTTGTATCATATTCAGTAAGGACTGTGTACATATGTTACCATACTTGGGTTTACATTTATGGTACGGAGTGACACGGGTGTACCAGTATAGTGTTTCCGTTTTCATGTGTCTCGATATTTCTGTCAACATGGATGTAGATCAGATCCGCTATTTATATGTAAACAACACAAATGCTACAACACAAACCATTTCCACTTTGTTAATTGACAGTTGAGGAGCTCACTATGTTATGTTTTAGGCAGATGTCTTGGTAATCAAACTACCGGCTGTGAAGCCGTACCTGTATAAACCACTGGTATACGTGGTGTGCTTCCTCCACCATCGTCAACACCACGTATCCTGTTACCATGGTCACGTCTTTCCCTGACGGTACACTAAATCAGTTAATGGTGCATTTTAACGGTTTTTGATCTATTTTTTATTTGCTACAATGATTGGTTTCTATTAACTTTCTCTTACGCTTGTTATTAATTTTATATCTGATAACAAGACCGCACCAACGCCACAACTCACATGGACCGCGTCAACAACAAACTAACCGCTTTAACGACTATGCTAAGCTTAACCGCGTTGACGTCAAAGATAACCTAAATCGCGTTGACGTCAAAGATAACCTAAATCGCGTTGACGTCAAAGTTTACCTAAACCGTGCGCGTTAAGGTCTACTCAAACCTTCGCGGCGCCAACGACTAAGCTCATCTCAAACGCGTTTACGTCTAAGCTAACCTAAACCGCGTTAACGTCTAAGCTCACATAGACCGCGTCTCAGTTTCAGCTTACTGATAACTATGGACACACACTCAATATCGGATTGTCTTAATACACTTTTAAAAAAGGCGATGCATACTTTTAACTAGCGAACACACTAAACGAATACGGAAAGAAGCATTACTCACCTTAGCGCAACATGATGAGTTTGGGTCCTGAAGAAAGTTCCAAACTCTGGCGCGGCTCCTTTTCCAACAGCTAGCACTCTTCCGGTCTTCCTCGAGTTCTTTCAGGGTAGTCGATCGCTTCCGGTCATATTCCAATTTTTCAAGTGACTGATTTTGCGTTTTCCACGTGTTGTATGGTTGCCAACAACAACGTTCAATGTCCATTTCCTGTACGCCCCAATATTCAAACTCTCGTTGGAGAGCGGGACCACACAAATACGTTGGTAAATGGAGTTCTCCTGTCCGGAGGTAATTAAGTATAACACTGAAGGCTTGAGGATCTCTGTCGAAGAAAAAGTCTCCTTTTGTGTCCCTGTAATGTTTCATCATCTCACTATCTCGAGCTAATTTGCATGTTTTTAACCTTTTCAGTGTGGTTTTGAGCGTCTCAAACACTTGACCACCAACGTTTAATATCACAGTTTCGCGGTTTTTGTATTTACAACTCCCAGTATTTGGACATCTACATACTTCCTGTAATTCCACATTGTCCAAATTCACTCGACTTCTGTTTTTTAGAATTCCACCACCACCGCCACCACCTCCTCCTCCTCCGCCGACAACTATTGCCGCACTGAACGCCATTTTGTCATCTGGCCGGTTCTCCAGTGGCAAACAGTTACCATTTACTCGCTCATCACTGTCGCTAATCGCCACCTTCCTCCGGTTACATTTCACACATACGTTGTTACCGCCGGGATCATCCTCGTCCGAGTCGGTCATTGTTGTCAGAGATCTCAAGTGACCAATGGATGAAGACTTCCGGCTTTTCTCCGGATCACGTGGCAGCTGGGGCAGCGAGGTTCGTCTTGCCTGACAGGAAGATACAGCAGACATATAAGCCATACTATATATATATATAAAACAATTCCACAGGTGAGTTTTACCTGTGTGTAGGGGTGGTGCTATTGGGTGGGGTTCATCGCTAAAACCATAAGTATGAAAGACTCTAGATGTAGTCCTGGTTACACAGACAGCAGCTAGCGTCAGTAATGGGTAGAGCGATGATTGGGGGAGGTCTAGGGGGGACTGGGGGATACACTTGCCACTGATTCTGGCTAGGAGTACATTTCGAGTGTACACGGCAGGTGATTCTAGTATGGTACGCATTATGACCCTACATACCTGTGTTATAGTACAATAATAAACATCTCACACAATCATACAGCATGCAGCAGAACGTCAAGTAATAACCACACTCACCGGGCCAACACCCCTCCAAACCATATTTACACTGTCATAGTTCTTACCTGAAAACCTAATACCAAGGCTGCACAAATCCTTGCCTTTTTATTCATTTGGATGATATTTACGCCGAACTACTTAGTGTAATAAGTCAATGACGTAAGCTCTCTTAAACTGCTCAAGTTATCAGCATATTATTTTAATTGATGAAACTTTGTTTTTGAAGTTGTCACCTTAAATTAATTCGACTCAAATTTGTCATGTTCATCGTTTTCTTAAACCCGAACGCTCTAACGTAATTGGATCCTATTCTCAGATTTGACAGCGCCCTCATTGTCGGGTAGAGGACTGCTCAGGTGGCTTATCACGACAGGTACACTATGACAGGTACAATTCATTAACGGACAACTACGGGGAATGATAGCTGTCATTCAATACATATAATACCAATAATTATGTAAATTTGTTTCCTTTTTATTCAAGAATATAAACATACAACATTCGTACACCTTTAAAAGACGTTGGACTGTACGGACGTGTTTATGTAAATGTATTTTACGAAACCCTATATTTTCTGACCACTTACGACTTAGGCCTGTACCGATCTTTGATGGTCCACGTACATAGAGACGTCCGGATAACATTTAACACCGCCAAGGCTAGTCATTATACATTTAATACGTGTACCATCTTTATAAGAAACTGATACATGTAATATTTTAATGCAAGTATCAGGAAATTGGATTCAAATGTTCCGACAATATTAATTTTTGTTGCACTCCCATATAAATGATCATCCTTTGATTTTCGTTTCTAATGAAATGTGAATTAATTTAGCTTATGGTCCACTGGATACGTAATTTTGACTAACAAATACACGTAGATGGGTGACTGGTGGACACGGGGTGACGGGATCTGACTGGTGGCGAGGTAATGGGTGGGACACGTATCTTTATTCGCCCCACATGTTACCACATGTATGTACATCAATTCCTGAAATTGTCTCTGCACCGAGTATTTCGTACACCAGGACGTATGTTTAGTAATGGCGGTGGCACGGCACAAGATTCCCACCACTACCGCCCTACACGTTACAAATATTACAGTTATGACGGGGTGGTATTGCGTACTCTGAGGAGCATTGTTTACCGAGGCAAGCCTAAGGATAACAATTCTCTCCAGGGTTAGAAGTGTGTCACCATCTCGTTCTTTTGCGATTGGTGAAAATAAACAATCAACGTCAAATAAACGCTTCAACATGGTCAGCAAAAGAAAACATTTCGCACATAGCCAACAAACGTTTTGGTGATCACAGAATTAATAATTGAGACAAACAACGTGTGCATTTTGAAATATCTTATATTTTTCTTGAGAAACTTCTTACCCTGATAAAAAAAGCATCTTTATCACTGTAAACCAAACAAGTAACACCAAAAATGTCACCACCACCCTTCTTACCGAACTGATTTGTAAGATTATGATATTTAAAGTTCCTTTTGCAATTAGTTTGAGCGCGGAATGGTTTGACTGTATCCGATATCTACATTTTGTATATAGAACAGCACACATGTTAACGATAGCAGAGTCACATGTACAACGAAGGTCATCCATGTCGGAGAAAAAAACTAGTGACATATTTACGTTAAAGGCGAGAACTACATGTAAAAAGCTGTACGAAAAGTTTCTGTCACACTTCTTGAAACTTGTTCTAGTTCTTTTAATCACACGGAAACTTTTCAAGAGCATCAACTGACGAAGGAGGGAAGAGAAACCGACTCAATACCATGGGATATCCTTATTTTGATTTTGCAGTAAAGAAAAGGTCGCACAAGAGACGACTGTAAACAAAAAACAAATTCATTAAAACAAATTCATTAAAACAAATGCAAACTGAGAAATAAGCTACCGGTAACTAAATACGAGATCGCGGCCGTATCCATGGAACCGTTCTCGTGCTCAAACATGGACCCGTTATTTTTTTGTTTGGAGGGAAAGGACAGTCTCAGTTGGCGTAAGTCAATGTCTTAACAAAAAGAATTCTTGTTTTTATGGCTAGCACACATGCTCACGCCATCGCTTCACCAGCTACACCATTAAACTAATATTCCGGCCCAGACTCCGATACACAAACCGATAATTGCGGAGGTACATGTATGCCACACAAAACGCTTATTATCACGTCTGTGACGTCAGCGGCTCATCGATCGATATACGCTCATTCATAAATATCTGGTACCGGTGTACCTTTGGCCAGGTGTCTGTGTCAGCATCGGTGGATTGATGAATCCATCATTGTCGGGGATCACGACAGTATAATCACAAGGTTAAATGTCAGATAATCCGGGATGGGCTGTAGCACGACAGGAGGGTGGTTCTTATATCTATACGATGATGCGATCATAATGCAGCGGAGACCGAAACTGACATTAGACCACGCTTATGTGGTAACTTCACCTACGTTTATATAACAATTCAACCATGACTGCCGTTTCTATGCTTAAACTAAACCTTATAATGAAATATTTTCTCAAATACAACATCATAGATAGTTTGTCCTCTACAATCCCATGATAACGATGTCTTTGTAAGCTAATAACAAATACCGCCATCGTGTCTAAATCACATACAGACATAAACAATGTTATATGCAAATATTAAAAGATAATCACAATGAAATATTCACTCTAGTGTAACCGATGTTAGGTCTGTACTGATAATATATTATGTGTTTAGTATCAGGCAGGACTGTATAGATAATGACGGAGTAGGGAAGGCGTACCAAGTGTCAGGAACGATAACTCTGGGTACATCCTGACTGTGTGTGCGGGGTAATGTTTAAAACAATGGCGATAATCACTGTTAGTAAAGGAATTCCGTAAATAACTCAAATTATATGAAATGAATTACAAACCGAACAGCATCGGTGGAAAATTATAGAACCAATTACGTTCGCATATTTCCTCAAATTGAGGGTCCTTACGAGTTTACGATTTTACTTAACTCTCAAAGAAGCTTAGAATGTTTAATAGCGTGATGTTACATGTAGAGAGATTTAATTATATTGTCTGTAGATGATTTACTTAGATGACGCACACCAAAGATTAATGAAAACGGGACAATTATCAAAAAACCTAATTAAATCGACGGGTTATCAAAAGACCGCACTCGTCTCCGAGCACGATTTATATGATTAATACATAAATACATTTAATACAAATCAAAGTATGATGTCGTTACTAATCTCTCTGTATTTTTTGACAAACTCACGATTTCTCCAGTATTTTTGGCGCCATTTTCTGTGATCAGCTCCACCCCCTCCTCACAACAACACTTGTAAAAGTCGGCGAAAATCTTTCTTTTAAAGAAAGGTTTATGTTTGATTATTTTGTTCGACAGCATGCTGGAGGCCCTGTAACGCTGTGATGAGAGTCAAACATTCAAGTAGTCTTTATATAGAAGCTATAGTGGCTACCTACCTAATCAACTTACGGGACAGGTGAGAACTTATTTCATACAGGCGAGTAACGTATTAATATTTAAAAGACCCATGACCAATACGATGACCAATACTACTGGCAATAGTACAAAGAACACTGTCAGAGAAGGCGGCCGGTTCCCGGCGTACGTCAACATCTGCCGGAATAATGGCAATGGAATCCCAGACTATTGCATCAGAAATAATATTTCAAACAGCACGTGTGCACGAGCGGGTTTAAACGTCCACAGAACGTTTTGGGACTATATCGTAGAAGCTGGGTTGGTATATGATTGTAGACGTGTAATACGGGTTGTATGGTTAGTGTGACGTAACAACGTCTATGCTACAATTGCATTGTCTGGATCACCGTCAGTCGTTAATTTGTTACGGGGTGTTACCATGGGTATTACACAGGTATAACGTAAGTACTACGTATACAGGTACACACAGGGGAACTACATGTATACCTGTTACAGAAAGTCCCTCCCGATACTTATCGACCCGTACCAGGGCAACCATAGACACTGGTAACATTATTCATGTAGCGCTGCGATAATTAAAAAGAAATAAAGATGGACGAAATAAAAAACAAGTCTGAGGCGTGCCCGGTCTGATGGCGCTGATGTTGACACGGTCAGGTTCCAGGTCGGGCTCATTTTCCTTTAATTTCTCTCCCTTGCTTTGTTTTTGGAATCTAATCTGAAGCACCTGTACGATTACTTGTACATTTCTATAAAGTGTCCAGGAACAGGAGCGATCCCGTATCTGAGAATTGATGGCTGCCGTATCTAACTCGGTATGCCCCCGCCTGCTACCTATTCTCCCTGAGTCACGTACAAACTAACTCCTGCCTCCCCAACGTGGCCATCTGACACGAACCACACGTGCAGTCTATTACTCTAGACTTTTATCTCAAAATAATACCTCCCTCCCCCGCCAGAGTACCCTTCGACGTCAGACCCCTCAGACAAGGTTCAAGGCTAAGTCACTATAGCGAGCAGGACGAACACCTTTCCCTGTTACCCATGTCAGACCCTTTTATCTAGTACTTAACTTACCTCTTTTTGTAGCAAGTTAATTCAAAATATTAATACAGGTGATCATCTTAGACCGAGGTAAAAACAAACGTGACCACTGCACTAAGTGCACAAGGTACACTTTTCACCAGTGATCTAGAGCATAACAGAGTTCCGTCACTAGAAAATAAAACGAACAGCTCCAGACAGTGCGTAAAGAAAATAAAACAAACGATACATTTTATCTTATTAAAGCCGACTGGCTACAGTAAAACTCGAATACAACGAACTCGGTCAGGACGAAATTTCACATATAACGCAATAAAATTCACTATATAATATTAGTTATATAACCACTTGTACAACGAATTTCACATAACGAAGTTTTGTTCATAACGAACTCCTTCTTGTGTCCCTTCCTCTCACTGTCTTAGTAAATAAACACTTATATAACGAATCGCCAATCAACCGTAAACTTACCTGGATGAAGTATTAGTGCAAAAGTTTAGTTTTGACCTTTTTGTGAAAGAGTGAAAACATACACTGAATATATTTCTGTACATTAAAGGAACTTAACATGAATTTTAAACTTATTAATTACTTCCAGATGCTTTGTTCGATAATTGCAAAAACGTACAACGAAATTTGAATATTTTATTTCCATTCGTTTTATTTATACAACGAACTCTTTGTACAACGAATTCAATTTCAATGTCCTGTACCTGGCTGTAAACCACACATACCAAGCTCAACTGTCTCACATTGTAATCACCTATCCCTGTAAACCACAAATACCGAGCTCAACTGTCTCACATTGTAATCACCTATCCCTGTAAACCACACATACCGAGCTCAACTGTCTCACATCGTAATCACCTATCCCTGTAAACCACACATACCGAGCTCAACTGTCTCACATTGTAATCACCTATCCCTGTAAACCACACATACCGAGCTCAACTGTCTCACATTGTAATCACCTATCCCTGTAAACCACACATACCGAGCTCAACTGTCTCACATCGTAATCACCTATCCCTGTAAACCACACATACCGAGCTCAACTGTCTCACATTGTAATCACCTATCCCTGTTAACCACGAATACCGAGCTCAACTGTCTCACATTGTAATCATATATCCCTGTAAACCACAAATACCGAGCTCAACTGTCTCGCATTGTAATCACCTATCCCTGTAAACCACAAATACCGAGCTCAACTGTCTCACATTGTAATCACCTATCCCTGTAAACCACAAATACCGAGCTCAACTGTCTCACATTGTAATCACCTATCCCTGTAAACCACAAATACCGAGCTCAACTGTCTCACATTGTAATCACCTATCCCTGTAAACCACACATACTGAGCTCAACTGTCTCACATTGTAATCACCTATCCCTGTAAACCACACATACCGAGCTCAACTGTCTCACATTGTAATCACCTATCCCTGTAAACCACACATACCGAGCTCAACTGTCTCACATTGTAATCACCTATCCCTGTAAACCACACATACCGAGCTCAACTGTCTCACATTGTAATCACCTATCCCTGTAAACCACACATACCGAGCTCAACTGTCTCACATTGTAATCACCTATCCCTGTAAACCACACATACCGAGCTCAACTGTCTCACATTGTAATCACCTATCCCTGTAAACCACACATACCGAGCTCAACTGTCTCACATTGTAATCACCTATCCCTGTAAACCACAAATACCGAGCTCAACTGTCTAACATTGTAATCACACATCCCTACAAACCCATCTTATTTGCTGATTAAACAAAACTAGCAACATCATACTTACAAAAAAATACCTGTATAATAACGTAATCTCTGAAGCGCTTTTGACCGACAACATGGTCAAGGCAAACTCATAAGTAGTACAGATTACATTTAAAAATGAAAATACGTTTTCCGTATCTCAAATATTTGAGGCCGTATGTTGTTAAGAAACGCACACATACTAATGACACATACAAACATTGGTGTAACGATTTAAGTCAATTTGTACTTTGTACCACGAAGATAAAAAGATGGAGACAGTAATGTATGAGAAATGACAATACAGGAGAAGCACTGTTGGAAATAAAAGGTTTGAAAACATGATAACAGAAGAGAAACTAAACAGTTGATGTCTGATTTGATGTGATTAGTGTACATATAGGTGGCAGCTATTTGCAGGCAGCACATTTACAGGTTGTTCCGTTCCAGGATGAACGTAGGGAATTGAAATGTCTGAAGTTTGTTGTGGTTCTAAAATTTTCAGGTAGTTTATTCCAAATGCAAACTGCAGTGTGTCTGATAAAAATTGGGCCATATGCTGTTGTTTTGACTTGTGGAATATCTAATATGTCTATGTATCTGAAGCTGTAATTTCTCTGTTTTGTAGTGGCTATGTTGTGGAAACATTGTGGTGTGCGGTGTGTAGACATGGCGGTGTGCGGTGCGGAGACATGGCGGTGTGCGGTGCGGAGACATGGCGGTGTGCGGTGTGGAGACATGGCGGTGTGCGGTGTGGAGACATGGCGGTGTGCGGTGTGGAGACATGGCGGTGTGGTTGTGTGTACCAAGGCCATATCTCAGGCTCACTCCTCTGATTTTTTAGTGAAGGTATTTGTGCTTTGTGACAGGATGAAGGTGTGAAATATTGTGATTTTGTTTTGTTTATTGAGATGTTTTCGTGGTCTATAGAGTACATTTATTTGCTGTGAGGCTTTTCTGCAGTTAAATTTGATGTGGAGGTCGAAAGAAAGCTTGGAATCAATATCCACACCTAATAGTTTTACGTTATCTTCACAGGTATCAGAAGTATCGTCAATTTGGAAAGACAAATTTTCTGACCGTGTTTCCCCCCTTACAGCTATGGCTTGAAATTATCTAGGTTTGCCTTCATTTTGGTGATGTTGGACCAGTGTACAATATGTTTAGTGTATTCTTCTAATGCAGATGTTAAGTGTTCTATGTTTGATGCTGTGTTGTAAGAGTGTGTCGTCGGCAAAATTGTGAAAGAAAGATGTCATTTCTGAAAATGTTGAATAAAAGGGGACCGAAAATTGAGCCGTGCGATACGTCTTAAGTAATGTTGCTCCAGCTGCTGAATGCTTTTTGAATTTTAGTTCTTCTGCTAGTCTGACTTAGAGTTCCGAAACACCTTAGGCAGATAAATTTGCAAGAATAAATTCATGATGTAAACAATCAAATACTTTAGAAAGGTTCATTGATAATATACTATTATAGTAGCTGCTCCATACTTATTGTCATTTGAATAATTATTTTCCAGTCTTTTATAATTTTGAGTAGTAGAGTTTGCCATCCATACCCGTTTAGGTATGGATATAGGTGATTATCAAAAATATGGTCAAACACTAACTGAGTTGATCGAAAATTGGTCGTTCATAGATCTTGGATATGAATGAAAGTATGTTCTTATCTATTGGTTTTTCTTGAATATAGACTGGACTTGTGAACGTTTAAGGTTGTCAGATAAAATTCCAGAAGTGACGGTTGTGTACAAGTTTGGTTTATGTCTAGAAATGTGGTTTTCTTGGACAGTTGTGAAGTTAAACTGAGTGTTTTGTGGTACGTTCTCGTTGATGATGGAGATGCTCTCGTGAGTGTCTGGGTCAAAAGTAGTGTTTTACCTCGTTTATGATATTAATTGAAGGTTTCACTAACTTTTACCCTATATGAGACATTGCTGTTTTCTTCTTGGAGAATTATGTCTGATTGGTGATAATTTTTGTTTGAGAGAAGAGGTTTAATTGTTGGTCAGAAGTCAGTGTTTTTGATCCCCTATTACATCTTCCCATGCAATATTTATTGAAGGAAAATTTATTGAGTTTTTTCACATAGTTTCTTAGTATTGCACATCTCTTCATTGGGTTGTGACGTAATTCTATCCTTGTGATGGACTGTCAGCATCGGGGAAATCAGCTATGGGCTGTTAAAGGTGTCAACAGTATCTGGCCGTGTTAAACCTCTACCATTGTTGGAGTACACTGGAACCCCGAGGTTCGTGAAGGACACTGGGGTAGTGTGTGACGTAGTTTGTTAGAGCACCAGTACTGTTCGAATCAGCCATTGCTTACCTTGGACAAGTCGATACCGCATTGGTTACTCATACTAATACAGTTAGCGATCAATTATATATCTGCCGTGACTTATCACTCCAATGGAGTATGATTGGGCTATGTATGACAGAATCTGGACATGATTGTGTTGTCCAAACAACTCCTCGTAGCACAACAAAACATCTATATTAACGAAAGACATGCTAAGATGTTTTCATAACATACGTTTGTTTATTTATATACCAGTATCACAAGGGAGACATAGATCACCCTGTGTAATACCTGCCTGACCACCGCCGTCTTCAGCGTGAAGACAATGACGTCATTGCTGGATAGTTACCATCAACAAAAACAACAGCACCCGTGGGTAAACTGAATGTCGTAATATAACGCATGCAAGTAGTAAACAACCGTTGGTCAGACTAATATACACCAAATATATATAGCACACACAGGTACATCGCATCAAAATGTTTCCTGGATAAATATGTTGAAACGATATGGCTTTCCAGTGGTTCTTAAAATTTAGACAAGAGCTTCATTCATGTGTCGGACATCAGTTTAAATTTCTAGACTGAATATTAGTGAAGATTCCTTTACCTAAGGTATATTTTTGAATTTTCTACCAATATTCATCCACCAGTTTATACTTAGGATTTCTTGAATACTACTTCAAGTTGACAAGTTTAATTATATTTTGGTATGAACTCGATGCGAATTTCGTCAGATTGGTTCGCTTTAATTTGAATCCAGCGTAACTATATAGCGATAAGCTAGCCTTATTTTTATATAATTTAAAAGTAATACTTTTTTTGTCTTCCCTTAATATTTCTCTCGGTTTCACACATGGTAATCGCCATAACGCAGCAAGAGCCACCGGCACGTTCTCGCTACTCGCTATGTTAATAATGGTTTGACAGATAACCGGAAGTCAGTCTTCCAACTCTGCCTCGTTTTGAATTCGATACAGCTACTATTTTTTAGCTGCCGAGGCGATTGTTAAACTGCTCTATTCTAGAGATGGCGAACTGTCTAAACGTAGAAAGTACAAAAGGAATTAAACATTGGCCGAACTATCTGGACACCAGATGTGTTCAAAACCAAGCCAAATTGTGTTGCCAAGGGGAACACGTCAGACATATATGCCCAACTCTCTGGACATGGCATTTATTAGACACGGCCGGCGCACTGTCTAAAACGAGACTCACCGGAAGCTAGGGCCCGTATTCATGAACATGTTTTCATGTCCAAGCATGGATTTTGTGCTGAACCTTACTTCTTGTACAGGCTATGATCAATTTAAAATCTCTGATTTTGTCAGATTTTTTTTTATTAAAAAATGAAGATCCATGAAGCCGAAAACTGTTTTCAAAATTTACAATTGACCGCTTGATCATCCTTGATATGATTTAGGTGAGTTTCAAGAATGCTGACTTGAGCACAGAATCCATGCTTGAGCACTAGAACGGTTTTATGAACGCGGATCTGAAACTCTTACGGTGTAATCCGTGGACTCACCGAGTCGGGTAAACTAAGTTTGATTACAAAACTATTCACCATTGCCCTTATATGATAAGATTAACTGGACTTACCCGCTCTTCATTCTTACACAGGATAGCTTCAACGTTTCCAAACAGTAGCATATTCAACAAAGTGTGATGCTGCACGAGGCAGCATGCATTTATACCAGAAACTATTCCGCTAAGGAAATAGTGCCAAATAACAGCAAGATTTATATCAGCTGAACGGTAAAAATCTCGTTACTGACGAGAGATTAGCGATGATACAGGACAGCTCTGTCTTAGTCACCAAGGCGGACTATACGACCCGACATTCCACCAAGAGACCCCAAACATTCAAACTCCATCTGGAAGAATGACAGGACGTAAAGACGGACGGACATAAAGATGCCGCCAGCACGATAAGAAAAGGTATCTTAAAGCTCACACTAACCGTCTTCCGAATACCAGACCCTTCCGGTTTGTTTTGGCGGTCGTTCGGAACATCTCTGACCCTTAGTCCTCAGTCAACTATTGTATTTATGTTGTGGACAACTCGACATAACTCCGGTCTTTGTTGAAGTAATCACACATTGCGTCCGATGATAAATGCAGTCATTGTCGGTAAATACTATATCTCAGACATTTCATACACAAGCTGCTTGATAAACATCATAAACCTCGTCACCAGTTCGCGGGGTTTCCCCCATTAACCTCTCGCCTTGGTACAAATTTGTCAGAGCATTGTAAAACAGACATTTAAGTGTACACAGACAGATAAAGAACACATATGATTAATTTGATTTAATTGATTAAGTAATTTGTGATGAATGATCGGCGATCGTACTGCCATCAATTCACCACAATACGAGGGGGTTCAATCACTGTTTATTTCGTAATGAACATGGTGTAGTGCAAGCTCGTCTGTTTTACGATGTCTAACATTACCGCTAGAGAAATAATCTCCCGTGTGATGGTAACTAGGGTTTTTATCTATGTACCTGTTAAACTGTACACACTTTGCGAGATATTGTAGGATGTCCATCAGTTTTAAATGGATATATTGTAGTATAACATTCTTTATTAACATCTTTTTGAATAAATCCGTTATCAGAAATAATCGTTATACTCAGCACCTTCGATCAATGATCTAGAACATACAGGTCACGATATTTAGGGAATGATTCTGAGATGCACTATAAGAACATACAAGTCACGATATTTAGGGAATGATTCGGGGATGCACTATAAGAACATACAGGTCACGATATTTGGGGAATGATTCGGAGATGCACTATAAGAACATACAGGTCACGATATTTGGGGAATGATTCGGAGATGCACGACTAGAACATACAGGTCACGATATTTAGGGAATGATTCGGAGATGCACTATAAGAACATACAGGTCACGATATTTGGGGAATGATTCGGAGATGCACGACTAGAACATACAGGTCACGATATTTAGGGAATGATTCGGAGATGCACTATAAGAACATACAGGTCACGATATTTAGGGAATGATTCGGAGATGCACTACTAGAACATACAGGTCACGATATTTAGGGAATGATTCGGAGATGCACTACTAGAACATACAGGTCACGATATTTAGGGAATGATTCGGAGATGCACTATAAGAACATACAGGTCACGATATTTAGGGAATGATTCGGAGATGTACTACTAGAACATACAGGTCACGATATTTGGGGAATGATTCGGAGATGCACTATAAGAACATACAGGTCACGATATTTAGGGAATGATTCGGAGATGTACTACTAGAACATACAGGTCACGATATTTAGGGAATGATTCGGAGATGCACTATAAGAACATACAGGTCACGATATTTAGGGAATGATTCGGAGATGCACTATAAGAACATACAGGTCACGATATTTAGGGAATGATTCGGAGATGTACTACTAGAACATACAGGTCACGATATTTGGGGAATGATTCGGAGATGCACTACTAGAACATACAAGTCACGATATTTAGAGAATGATTCGGAGATGCACGACTAGAACATACAGGTCACGATATTTAGGGAATGATTCGGAGATGCACGACTAGAACATACAGGTCACGATATTTAGGGAATGATTCGGAGATGCACTACTACAACATTCAGGTCACGATATTTAGGGAATGATTCGGAGATGCACTACTAGAACATACAAGTCACGATATTTAGGGAATGATTCGGAGATGCACTACTAGAACATACAGGTCACGATATTTAGGGAATGATTCGGAGATGCACTACTAGAACATACAGGTCACGATATTTGGGGAATGATTCGGAGATGCACGACTAGAACATACAAGTCACGATATTTAGGGAATGATTCGGGGATGCACTATAAGAACATACAGGTCACGATATTTGGGGAATGATTCGGAGATGCACTATAAGAACATACAGGTCACGATATTTGGGGAATGATTCGGAGATGCACGACTAGAACATACAGGTCACGATATTTAGGGAATGATTCGGAGATGCACTATAAGAACATACAGGTCACGATATTTGGGGAATGATTCGGAGATGCACGACTAGAACATACAGGTCACGATATTTAGGGAATGATTCGGAGATGCACTATAAGAACATACAGGTCACGATATTTAGGGAATGATTCGGAGATGCACTACTAGAACATACAGGTCACGATATTTAGGGAATGATTCGGAGATGCACTACTAGAACATACAGGTCACGATATTTAGGGAATGATTCGGAGATGCACTATAAGAACATACAGGTCACGATATTTAGGGAATGATTCGGAGATGTACTACTAGAACATACAGGTCACGATATTTGGGGAATGATTCGGAGATGCACTATAAGAACATACAGGTCACGATATTTAGGGAATGATTCGGAGATGTACTACTAGAACATACAGGTCACGATATTTAGGGAATGATTCGGAGATGCACTATAAGAACATACAGGTCACGATATTTAGGGAATGATTCGGAGATGCACTATAAGAACATACAGGTCACGATATTTAGGGAATGATTCGGAGATGTACTACTAGAACATACAGGTCACGATATTTGGGGAATGATTCGGAGATGCACTACTAGAACATACAAGTCACGATATTTAGAGAATGATTCGGAGATGCACGACTAGAACATACAGGTCACGATATTTAGGGAATGATTCGGAGATGCACGACTAGAACATACAGGTCACGATATTTAGGGAATGATTCGGAGATGCACTACTACAACATTCAGGTCACGATATTTAGGGAATGATTCGGAGATGCACTACTAGAACATACAAGTCACGATATTTAGGGAATGATTCGGAGATGCACTACTAGAACATACAGGTCACGATATTTAGGGAATGATTCGGAGATGCACTACTAGAACATACAGGTCACGATATTTGGGGAATGATTCGGAGATGCACGACTAGAACATACAAGTCACGATATTTAGGGAATGATTCGGAGATGTACTACTAGAACATACAGGTCACGATATTTAGGGAATGATTCGGAGATGCACGACTAGAACATACAGGTCACGATATTTAGGGAATGATTCGGAGATGCACTACTAGAACATACAGGTCACGATGTTTAGGGAATGAAACGGAGATGCACTACTAAGCTTACTGGACTTAACAACCGGAAGGGGTTGTCAGGGCAACCAACTCCAATCATACATACACTCATCGGAACTTCCTTGACATTATGGGCAATTTACTCTATGGAAGTAACGGTTAATTTACATAATTCACTCATCGTACGTAGCCTTGAACTCTACACCATCACCGGAAGTTACTGCATTTATAAAAAAATATATATATACTCACCGGAAGTCCTAGGTGATACATGTTGGTATAGCTCTAAACAACCCCATTGACCGACCTATGTAGTATGTACCGGACGAGTACCCCTGTGTCCGGCCGTAACTGTGGACTTAGGTCAAGGCGAGGCGACATGCCTTCTATATCGAGCACGTGTGTAACTGTCAAACACGATTTACCGAAATCAGGGAAGCACAGATACACACCACCGGAACGTGCACTCGTTCTGCATATGTAATGTACGTGCATGCGTGTTGATAATGTTGTATTAAATTAGTTGTTAGAGCGTTTGCAGGTATGTATACACAGAGTTTAGGCTTGGGGAAGCTGTATACATCTCTCTGCCAAACGATCAGAGTGGCCCCAGGGCTGGGAGGCTGGTAGACGTCGGCGTGTTGGGACGTTTAAGTGACACGGGGTACGGTATCTCTTTGTCTATCTGTGATAAGGCTGTATAACCATACACTTTGTAATCCATATCACATGCAATAAGTGCTGTGGAAGAAACTCATTAGGCCCCAGATAGACCTCTTACTAGCTGTTATTAGGATTCAATGCTTCGTTTTACAATAAATAAGCCTTTGCTTTGTCTACAGCTGATATATCTAAGCAGAGTGTTTGTTTACAATAGATGGTGCTTGGCTGCAGCAGAGATGGATATCTCGGCAGATGTCTTGTTTACAACATAAAGATAATTTACACCTGTTTGTTTGTATGTAACAGAGATACAGACGGATTTGTTTACAGTAGGGAGATCCCACTCGACTCGTTGTTTAACAAATTAATTTATATTTGAATATGGTTTGCAGACAAAACAATTTTTGTTTGTTTTATCCGATATTATATTTTCCTCAGGTTGTCTAGTAGTTTAAAACGTTTAAGTGTCATTGTTAGTCTACATCGTATTGTTTACTTATATCATTAAGATTACATATGATCATTTGTTTACATTTATGGATTAACAGCTGATGGTTTGTTTACGCATGCGCTTAACCTTCCGGAACGGATGGTCGTTGCTTTCCTACTACCTTTTCAGGAGTCCCCTTGTTGATCTCTTTATCAGGCTAATGATTGCAAATGATTTTATTGACAAAATTCGGTCTTTAAAATACCAACCTTCTTTTATCTATCCCCCATCCAGGGGAATAAACTTCTTCATTATAATTCTAAATGGACCCAAACATCAAAAGCATGGGAGAGAAAATCACGTTTATAATGAATTCCTGTGACACGGGACCAACAGCAGGTCGTCAGTACGTGAAACTGATTAAATGTTTATGAGACAGGGAATCTGGACTTCTGTTGATTTTACACATTCTGTAAGTTCTAAATTACTATTGAGAGGTCTGTCGAATAATACCCCTTTTCACCTCCCCATCCCCAAAAAAAACTGTCACATTAAAATATTTAAAGCTGACATATATTGCCACTGCGCAAGTCACAGTGAAGTTGAGGCCATCCTGATAACGAAACATGCATGCATCACTCAAACTTCTATTAAATGTGAATATGATTTGAGATACACAGCGTTAAATAAAAGCCACATGTTACCGGAGTCATATCACAAAACATGGCGTCCTGCCGACACTTGGCAATCCTCTAGGTACCATAAAATCGTATTGTTTTAACCAAAATATAGATATGTCTTCCAGCTCTCTCTCTTCGATACGACATAACAACTACAGCACGCGAACGTTGGTGGTAAGATTCTGGGAATGTTGACAAGGCATCTCCTTCCCGTTCACGGAATATTCTACAGGTCGTATACACTACAAACATGTCGCGCGCGTGCCTTTCCCGATCACCTTGCTGTGTATATCTGTTGTTTACATTGATACAAACATTACAGTACTGATACAAAACTGTTGCCATTATGTCAGGCATCGTAAGGGCCATTTGGTCGCAGTTTCATTGCGAGCGGGTTTGGAGATATTCCAATGTAGTTAGTGTCTACAAACAAAAACAATCGGTTTCTGATGCACGTGGCAATCTATCGCTTCACTTACCGACTGCAATTCAAAATTCTAAACGTTATATAAAATAGTCTGGCTTTCCTTCAGTTTGTGTATAAACACATTTCTTTAAGCTCGTCAGTGCCTCCCGAACCCTCGGCGCTGTGTTCGTGACGACGGTACTAACGGTATTGGGGTGAACACCTCTCGGAACTATACTCTGACGTTAACTACAGCGAATCTGTAACCGGTACCTTCTGGAACACGTCACGGTAACGTAACAGGTCGTTCCCATCACGAGAGATAGGCTACACACACACACTGCAAGGTAACGATGGAATTTTCTATAACGTTGAAGAAAATATCTTCAATGTTTATTATTCAAACACAGCGTTTTGTTTAGAAGTGGAACCCCAGAGACAAAACCATATCGAATATGTTGTCACGAGTTCTTCAAACTTTATAGCGTTTATGATTCTCATTAAAAATCATACATGCAAGATCTACTATCATAAGATTTCTGCAGGGTTTGTGATGCAACAAATGTAGCTGCTGTTTTTCCGAAGGCATTGTTTTGCATATTACCCCAACCAGAAAATTATCTACAAGTTCCAACCATGAAAATGCTAAATACTTGCATTCAACGGCAAATACACAAGTGGTTATTATGTGGAAGGACCGGAGAGAAAAAGATAAAACTAGAGAACATAACACGGAAAAATACATTGACGTGGTAGACCGAAACAAACTTACGACACAAGGATTCGAGAGATGTAGGTTGATGAAGTGTATGAGCAAGTTTACGGTCGCCATCGTGGTCTCATTGAGAGATATCCAGCATCCTTTGATCATATGGAGCTGGACGTTTTTGATTATGCTCATCATTATGTCTTGTTGTGACTGAATATGATGCCTTGGTTCTAACTTTGGGGACATGATATTTACTTGGATGTAACCTACAAGCAAAAGACACTCACTCTTCCCGACCACCTAGTGTCTTTTAAGTGCGATATCAGAAAAATTCAATTGGTTTTAAAATCGTTGATACTTGAAGTAGGCTCCCCGAACCTGTTTTTATTTTGCCAACAAAAAAGAAGACTTTGAAATCAATCTTATGAGATAACCAATGGAAACATCACGAACTAAAATACAAGCACTTGCTTGCTGTGTACAAACCAATATCCAGAAGACATTCTAACATTATTATCCAATATAGGTCTCCATAGATTATTTATCATACCATATCATAATAAACGACCTACTAGTACATTGATTAAATTATATAAGTGGGCGCTCGTATAAAATAGCATAACTAGTCTAGTTAGTGACCCGGGTATAACATAACTAGTCTAGTTAATGACCCGGGTATAACATTTCTAACCTGGTTAGTGACTCGGGTTTAATGTTTCTAACCTGGTTAGTGACCCGGGTATAACATTTCTAACGTGGTTAGTGACTCGGGTTTAATGTTTCTAACGTGGTTAGTGACCCGGGTTAAACATTTCTAACCTGGTTAGTGACCCGGGTTTAACATTTCTAACCTGGTTAGTGACCCGGGTATGACATTTCTAACCTAGTTAGTCACAACCAACAAGCTGCTGGGTAGGACTGTACAATTATAGGTGTAGACCTAAAGTCTAGATACTCAATACAAATCCGCAAATAAATTCGACTAGCATAACTGATTAATGGAAAAATCTGTATAACACTAATCAGGTCCACGATATACTGCAATATTGTAATATTTTAACCATCTCGTGTTTTCTTGCGTACATCTACACAATCCAGCAAGTCCATCATATTTCAGAAACCTAACTAAATCTTCCGACAGACTGTGTAACTGATGTTAACACTAATGAAACCTAAGTATACGTGAACGCCTGTTTGTCTTCACTACAGACATCTTTTTAGAATGCGATGAAGAAAATCGTGTTTGATAATTTGCGCCATAATCAGTCTAGATTAATACGTATTTCAGTGCACCATTATTAAGATATCTATGACTTGGCGCGCGGAATGGCCTATACCTGTCCTTACACTGATATACCTAGGATGGAGTACCTTGTTGACGACTGTCCCCAAATATAGACGGATGTAAAAGACAACACTTTGTTGTATTAACATCTCGATTATTACTGACAGTCACATACAAATTAACAGTCACGATTTTGGCAGTAAAAAGTTTTGCAGATGTTGTTTATTATCGGTCGTGCGGTGCACCCATCACTACCGGAAGTAGATTGGGTCGTCGTAAGTAGGCAACTCCTCAACCTACCCGGTATATGTCGTCACCTCAATTTTAAACTACTCTGCCATTATTCTTATACTCGTTGTAGTTAAAGTCTCAAATATTGTAACTCTCGGGGCCCCATATAAACCAATGATATTTGCTTTACGACTTCCTTTACGTGAGCGGTCCTCTGACTCGATGTCGCAAACGAAACAATATACAACTTATAGATGGAATACCCGCACGGCAGGGTATGCTTTAACGGTACAGAAGTCAGGATGTCAGTTTAGATGAAATGTCATACCCGTTCAAATGATCGTAATTACAAATATAAAGCCTTTCAACAAACGTAAGTTTATACTAGATATCAACACATAGTTGTGACTATGAACATACAATATAGTAGTACTGTTGTGTCATCCATCTTAAGTATATATACATACCATTATCTCAATGGCCAGCCGGTTCATAAGAATGACTAAGCCTCGACCATCTATTGCCATGGTAACCAATAATGGCGGTGCCTCCTACCGGCACCTGTCGGATGACCATGAACCCAATTATAAGTGACCAGGTATGTCACAATTACCACACGAAGAATGAAATATTTTCCGTTTCTCTATGAAAAAAGTTTAATCCAACTTTCGAGGGTCGTTAATTGGTTTTCCTGTTATCCGTCTTAAGTTTGCATGGCATTAAGTTTCTCATCAAACACATATGGTTCAAGGTCAATTTCATGGGATCACCCATTTTAAACATGACTTGACATTATGTTGAGAGAGATATATCCGTGGCAGTCATGTCCATCGTTTTCACGACCATGTAGGTATTGGGTACTTATGTGTCACCACATTGCTATGTTTACGTATCGGGCGATGCACGTTCACACGCGCGAGACGTAGGGACTCTAGGACCAATGGCAGTATCCGTGTTTGTCTGGCACACAGACGTATGTACTTCTATCGCGCGATAGTTCTGGTTTCCATACAGCACCGAGGGCTGGCTATACGGCACACAAACAATAACACTGCAGGGATAACTAGGACGAGTTCTCAAAATGAAGTTTCTCCTTCCGAGTAGGTCATATCAGGTACCGCGTTTACAAACCTGTTTAGAGATTATGGCGAGGAGCCCGTCTTCGCAGAATAAGTGTGTATTATAACATTGCCGATTTTATGTGTACGCGAGTAATAAGTAATAAAAAGTTTACGGGAAAAGTTTGCTGCGTTTTCAATAGCATTGCCGCTATATATTGGCGCATTTGTAGAGTGTTGTGACTTGTATATAATGTGTTGTGACTTGTATATAATGTGTTGTGACTTGTATATAATGTGTTGTGACTTGTATATAATGTGTTGTGACTTGTATATGATGTGTTGTGACTTGTATATGATGTGTTGTGACTTGTATATGATGTGTTGTGACTTGTATATGATGTGTTGTGACTTGTATATAATGTGTTGTGACTTGTATATAATGTGTTGTGACTTGTATATAATGTGTTGTGACTTGTATATAATGTGTTGTGACTTGTATATAATGTGTTGTGACTTGTATATAATGTGTTGTGACTTGTATATAATGTGTTGTGACTTGTATATAATGTGTTGTGACTTTAGTATGTTTTGACTTGTATATAATGTGTTGTGACTTGTATATAATGTGTTGTGACTTGTATATAATGTGTTGTGACTTGTATATAATGTGTTGTGACTTGTATATAATGTGTTGTGACTTGTATATAATGTGTTGTGACTTGTATATAATGTGTTGTGACTTGTATATAATGTGTTGTGACTTGTATATAATGTGTTGTGACTTGTATATAATGTGTTGTGACTTGTATATAATGTGTTGTGACTTTAGTATGTTTTGACTTGTATATAATGTGTTGTGACTTGTATATAATGTGTTGTGACTTTAGTATGTTTTGACTTGTATATAATGTGTTGTGACTTTAGTATGTTTTGACTTGTATATAATGTGTTGTGACTTTAGTATGTTTTGACTTGTATATAATGTGTTGTGACTTGTATATAATGTGTTGTGACTTTAGTATGTTTTGACTTGTATATAATGTGTTGTGACTTTAGTATGTTTTGACTTGTATATAATGTGTTGTGACTTGTATATAATGTGTTGTGACTTGTATATAATGTGTTGTGACTTGTATATAATGTGTTGTGACTTGTATATAATGTGTTGTGACTTGTATATAATGTGTTGTGACTTGTATATAATGTGTTTTGACTTGTATATAATGTGTTGTGACTTGTATATAATGTGTTGTGACTTGTATATAATGTGTTTTGACTTGTATATAATGTGTTGTGACTTGTATATAATGTGTTTTGACTTGTATATAATGTGTTGTGACTTGTATATAATGTGTTGTGACTTGTATATAATGTGTTGTGACTTGTATATAATGTGTTGTGACTTGTATATAATGTGTTGTGACTTGTATATAATGTGTTGTGACTTTAGTATGTTGTGACTTGTATATAATGTGTTGTGACTTGTATATAATGTGTTTTGACTTGTATATAATGTGTTGTGACTTGTATATAATGTGTTGTGACTTGTATATAATGTGTTGTGACTTGTATATAATGTGTTGTGACTTGTATATAATGTGTTGTGACTTTAGTATGTTTTGACTTGTATATAATGTGTTGTGACTTGTATATAATGTGTTGTGACTTGTATATAATGTGTTTTGACTTGTATATAATGTGTTGTGACTTGTATATAATGTGTTTTGACTTGTATATAATGTGTTGTGACTTGTATATAATGTGTTGTGACTTGTATATAATGTGTTGTGACTTGTATATAATGTGTTGTGACTTGTATATAATGTGTTGTGACTTGTATATAATGTGTTTTGACTTGTATATAATGTGTTGTGACTTGTATATAATGTGTTGTGACTTGTATATAATGTGTTGTGACTTGTATATGATGTGTTGTGACTTGTATATAATGTGTTGTGACTTGTATATAATGTGTTGTGACTTGTATATAATGTGTTGTGACTTGTATATAATGTGTTGTGACTTGTATATAATGTGTTGTGACTTGTATATAATGTGTTGTGACTTGTATATAATGTGTTGTGACTTGTATATAATGTGTTGTGACTTGTATATAATGTGTTGTGACTTGTATATAATGTGTTGTGACTTGTATATGATGTGTTGTGACTTGTATATGATGTGTTGTGACTTGTATATGATGTGTTGTGACTTGTATATGATGTGTTGTGACTTGTATATAATGTGTTGTGACTTGTATATAATGTGTTTTGACTTGTATATAATGTGTTGTGACTTGTATATAATGTGTTGTGACTTGTATATAATGTGTTGTGACTTGTATATAATGTGTTGTGACTTGTATATAATGTGTTGTGACTTGTATATAATGTGTTGTGACTTTAGTATGTTTTGACTTGTATATAATGTGTTGTGAGTTGTATATAATGTGTTGTGACTTTAGTATGTTTTGACTTGTATATAATGTGTTGTGACTTTAGTATGTTTTGACTTGTATATAATGTGTTGTGACTTTAGTATGTTTTGACTTGTATATAATGTGTTGTGACTTGTATATAATGTGTTGTGACTTTAGTATGTTTTGACTTGTATATAATGTGTTGTGACTTTAGTATGTTTTGACTTGTATATAATGTGTTGTGACTTGTATATAATGTGTTGTGACTTTAGTATGTTTTGACTTGTATATAATGTGTTGTGACTTTAGTATGTTTTGACTCCTGTTTATTGTGCATTGTCTCCAATGACTCTAATAAAGTGTATTTTGACGCACATTTAGTGAAAAATGACTCGTATATATTATGTATATAATGTGTTGTGATTCGTATAATTCAATGTGTATTGGTATGTATTTGACTGGTTAATCATATATATTGATTCTTATGTAATGTTAACTGTCTCGTATTAATTGTGTATTGATTTCTTTATCAAGTGTTATGACTCGTATATAACATATTGACTGGTATAAAATGTGTATCAACTCGTATATAATGTGTATCAACTTGTATATAATGTGTATCAACTCGTATATAATGTGTATCAACTCGTATATAATGTGTATCAACTCGTATATAATGTGTATCAACTCGTATAAAATGTGTATCAACTCGTATATAATGTGTATCAACTCGTATATAATATGTATCAACTCGTATATAATGTGTATTAACTCGTATATAATGTGTATCAACTCGTATATAATGTATATCAACTCGTATATAATTTGTATCAACTCGTATATAATGTGTATCAACTCGTATATAATGTGTATTAACTCGTTTATAATGTGTATCAACTCGTATATAATGTGTATCAACTCGTATATAATGTGGATCAACAACTCGTATATAATGTGTATTAACTCGTATATAATGTGTATCAACTCGTATATAATGTGTATTAACTCGTATATAATGTGTATCAACTCGTATATAATGTGTATCAACTCGTATATAATGTGTATCAACTCGTATATAATGTGTATCAACTCGTATATAATGTGTATTAACTCGTTTATAATGTGTATCAACTCGTATATAATGTGTATCAACTCGTACATAATGGTTATAAACTCGCATATAATGTGATTCAACTCGTATATAATGTGTATCAACTCGTATATAATGTGTATCAACTCGTATATAATGTGTATCAACTCGTATATAATGTGTATTAACACTATATAACGTGTATTAACACTATATAATGTGTATTGACACTATATAATGTGTATTAACACTATATAATGTGTATTAACACTATATAATGTGTATTGACACTATATAATGTGTATTAACACTATATAATGTGTATTGACACTATTTAATGTGTGTTAACACTATATAATGTGTATTGACACTATATAATGTGTATTGACACTATATAATGTGTATTAACACTATATAATGTGTATTAACACTATATAATGTGTATTAACACTATATAATTTGTATTGACACTATATAATGTGTATTAACACTATATAATGTATATTAACACTATATAATGTGTATTAACACTATATAATTTGTATGAACACCATATAATGTGTACAAGTATTTGTAGTATGTATGTTGCCCTCCATGTGTTATGAATTCCTACTTTTGGTTTGTCAACTGAAGTCATGTCTATGTTATGTTATTATTTAAAGAATTATTTTTGTATCAACATTCATGAGGTCATAACAACATTGGCATTGCTGACATGTTCCTATTGCGTTTCATGGTAAACATGTCCAGAAAGTCAATGTTGTTACGACCTCATGAAGGTTAAAAAAATAAACCACATTCTTTACATTCTTCATTACTTCCACAATTATAGAAGTGTCTAATATACGATAATCAACATGAAAAATAAACACCGGAACAGTCGATGGCATATATTATAGGACTAGCGGATACCGACCCGTGTAAGAAAATCAAACGGAACCCAACTGTACCGATGTTATACCTTTAACAAGGTTCACTCCAAAGTGTGGCACTTACGGAAAGTTGATATAACATTTGCTAAGTAATACAAATAAACTGCCAGCTTCCATCTTGTTGATAATGGAAAAAGAGTGAAGATAGACGGGGCGGTACTATTAAATTGAGTTTTTTCTTTTGCACTATTACAGGGGTCACAGTGTCTATAATCAAAAACTCGAGTTATAACACAGGTATCTCTGTATGAGGTGTACGTAAAATTAGTGTGTGTTACAGATGTGCAGGGCTGTTTAAACACGCGTAGAGTGTTATACTTACACTCCCCATTTCACCCTTCCGAGTTCTGATGGCATTCATGTAACTGTAAATGACACAGCTCTTGTGTTATGATGTCACGTTTATTGTAATTGTAACATTGGATACCAATGACCCTCTACAGATCACATACAAAACAAAGTCAGAACTCTCAGATTTTAATTGGTAAGTTGCTAAAACTAATCAAAAATGGCACCTTGACTGATATCTGTCTGTTAAACTTTGTGATGCTCATAAACTGTGAATACCATACCTTGGTCCATTCAACTTATCCAATAATTAGTAGAGTGTATGCGTTATAAATAAACCCCGGTACACTACTAATTGAATTTCCCAAGTTTATCTATTACTGTACAGTAATAAAGGACACAAATAAAAACATATACTGTACAAGCAATTTGAGATGCAATGATTCACTAAACAAATTACAGGGACTTGACCTAGATATCCCCATGACGTACTCCAAATTTCAGTTCAATATGTGCACACGTTTTAGTGATAATGAACGGAAACTGAATTATTTGAAAAGGGGCCGTAACTCTGTATTAATCATCGTATCTATCACATTAAATAATCTTTGTTTTAGGTACAACTCAGTATAGGAATATATCTCGTAGCTGTATATCATTTGATCAGATATAAGTAATCCGCCCTTATCCACCCTTATACGTGCTTTACCCCCGGTGAGATGTCTCACGTCTGCCCCCCCCCCCCCCCCCCCCCCGTAGGTGCCTCTGTCACCCTCCCTACCTCCCCCGGGCACGCTACCGTGCGGAACGTATTGGGTATCTTCGTACATTTAGTCGTTCTTCCATTTCACATTCCGCGTTTGTTATTAGGATTTCTTTTCGCAGCACACGTGCTTCGTTCATTACTGAACACAGACAAATGGTACGGAACCCCAGAAGGAGTCCAAGATCTGCTTGTACACTGTTTTTAGTCAGTACGCCGTTTTAATGGCTGTACTTTAAATTATGGATATATTTAAATTGTCCAGAAGTTCGGGATTACAAAAAGTAGCACGCGATGAAAATGTTCTATTAACTTGCATTATGGCTACCTTTCATAAACCGGATGTTGATCATCAAACGCCACCTGGTGACAGAACACAGTGCCAGGGAAGAAGGCGTTGCAAATATAGAGATTCTATATTATAATCATGTAAACTTTAAAGCACGTTTCGTTCCAGCTGCGTAAAACATCGAGCACCAGTTCTGAAGCTCGGTAAATGTGTTGTGTTAGGACGAATGTCGCGCAGTCATACGCCAACGAATCAGATAGTAATATGATTTTTTTGTGAAGATCGAATAATTGTTGATGAGTCATGTGACTACATCGTCATGTTAACGGGCCTTAAACCTTCATGTAATACGACATTTCAATTTAAGAATTTTGTTTAAGCCAGATAACAACAGTGAAACAGTGAAATGTCCAACATCAGTGATAGGACCAAACCTCGGTGAAAGGACCAAACCTCAGTGAAAGGATCAAACCTCAGGGAAAGGACCAAATCTCAGTAATAGGACCAAACCTCGGTGAAAGGACCTAACATCAGTGAAGGACCAACTTATATGAAAGAACCAACTTCAGTGAAAGGACCAACATCAGTTAAAGGACCAACATCAGTGAAAGGACCAAACCTAAGTGAAAGGACCAACATCAGTGAAAGGACCAACATCAGCGAAAGGACCAAACCTTAGTGAAAGGACCAACATCAGTGAAATGACCAACATCAGTGAAAGGACCAACATCAGTGAAAGGACTAAACCTTAGTGAAAGGACCAACATCAGTGAAAGGACCAACATCAGTGAAAGGACCAACATCAGTGAAAGGACTAAACCTTAGTGAAAGGACCAACATTAGTGAAAGGACCAACATCAGTGAAAGGACCAAACCTTAGTGAAAGGACCAACATCAGTGAAAGGACCAACATCAGTTAAAGGACCAACATCAGTGAAAGGACCAACATCAGTGAAAGGACCAACATCAGTGAAAGGACCAACATCAGTGAAAGGACCAAACCTTAGTGAAAGGACCAACATCAGTGAAATGACCAACATCAGTGAAAGGACCAACATCAGTGAAAGGACCAACATCAGTGAAAGGACCAACATCAGTGAAAGGACCAACATCAGTGAAAGGACCAAACCTTAGTGAAAGGACCAACATCAGTGAAATGACCAACATCAGTGAAAGGACCAACATCAGTGAAAGGACCAACTTCAGTGAAAGGACCAACATCAGAGAAAGGACCAAACATCAGTGAAAGGACCAACATCAGTGAAAGGACCAACATCAGTGAAAGTACCAACTTCAGTGAAAGGACCAACATCAGTGAAAGGACCAACATCAGAGAAAGGACCAAACATCAGTGAAAGGACCAACATCAGTGAAAGTACCAAACCTTAGTGAAAGGACCAACATCAGTGAAAGGACCGACATCAGTGAAAGGACCAACATCAGTGAAAGGACCAACATCAGTGAAAGAATCAAGCCTCATTAGAAGACCGCGTCATTTTTTATAATGTATCTTTATTATTAACAATATATGGCAGATGACACAGAAAATATGGAGGCGTGTGTCGCAGCAAAACTATTTCCTAAATATTGACTTAGATGATCTCGTTATACAATCTCGTGAAGACGTGACTTGATTTCTCTTCAGTTTTCGAAGCAGGCGCACGTGTATTACATCGCTCTACAGCATCTATAGCATCACATATGTATATAATATAATAGCACCATTACCCGGAAAGAAACTCGTGATGGTCGACATAAAATACGTAATGTTGATCAGTCCGTCAGATTTTATTTCTGAATTGCATTTTTGATAGTTCATATAATTGAGTCGTGTTTCAACTGGAGAGATGCAACGGTAATTCAACAACATTTCTCCATATCTCAGATATCTTAAACGCTTTCTTGGCACAGTATCATTCGAGTGTAGGAATATTTCTTTCTTTATAGTTTTAAACCTTTTTTTCTCAAGTAGTTTCAAGATGAAAAACATTTAATATATATATATATAAAGAGAGAGAGAGAGAGAGGGAGAGAGAGGGAGAGAGAGAGCGTGAAAAAATGATTATTTCAAATTCCGATCTCAAATGGAGAACTCGTATGTTGGTATGAGGTGAGATAAGTCTAGGAACAATTTTATCAAATATTAGAATAGTACTACATGTAGCTACATACAAGACCAAGTACTAACATAACCTCTATTTGATTCTGACAGTGATTGGTAGTATCATGCATGTAGTACAAAAATCAAACAGCCCTCTCACTGTCTATTGTTAATGTAACGTATTTCACCCTAAAGCATTTGGTACTTAAGTCACGTATTGTTATGATTTTGGCAATATGCAAACTGTTTTATATACGATATACCCTAGCGTTAACACACCAGGGAGAGATAACGACAGAAATAAAAACACCATAAACCCCCAAAATAACCCGGACTTTTAAACGATTGTTCAATGCGATCCTACCGTCACGGCCGATGTGTTCCGGGAGACGGTACACTACGGTAGCTTTAAAAACCTGACAAAGGTATAATGCTTAAACACTTTATTTTAGGATTTATATTATGTTTACTTTAAACGTTAGAGAATCTTGTCGACTTTTAAATCTGTACTGTCCGGACAGGTTCAGTGTGTTGGTTCTACATACCGTTAATACCATGATTGTATGATATACCTGGACGGTCATCTCTAATTTAGACTTAGGTTTTAAACATGAGCCGGACTTTCTTTGTTCAATTTACGTAAAAATAAGTTATATACAAGTACAAATTATTGAATTCCTGACACTTATCAGTGCATCAAGTTAGCATTTACTGTATTCCGAACTCCTACTAAGGACCGTATACGTATCCTGTGGTCCACATAACTTATAATTAATTGATTATCTTAACATTACGCCCTCCCCTGTCCCACTCCTCTCTCTAGATCGGAGCCCTCTAGATCTGTCGCTGATGTAACACCTGGAGGCTCGGGTTTTACCTGTAGTATAGTGTGGGTACGGCTTACCTTGAGGGGGATATACTCCGCCCGGGGGTCATTTCTGTCCATATCCAATTGCAATTCTCCGACCACAAGTGAAACACTGTTGTCTACCGAGACGTGCGTGTTAGCTTTAAGTGTCGGGGTGTGCCAATGAACTAGAACTGACACATACCTATTTTGGGGGTATTTAAATACCCCAAACTTACAGTTGGTATTCATTTACCTGGCTAACTATTAAAAGGCCAATCTTTTCCGAAATCCTTTATGTAGTTATTGTACAATTAAACTGTAGGCTACGATCACCTTGACGAACAGGACGACTGATCAGATTACGAGTCTAACGTATGAAACCAATTGCAGTTTAACTTACAACAAAATAAGATAAGATAAATTTTATTTAACATAAGCTCTGAAGAGCTTTTGACCGACATAAAGATACTATATGATATAAGGCAAAAACGTTATGTTTTATATATATATATATGTATATGACCAAATAGATTTCTCCGCGGGGCGTGTGACGATTTATTCACTTTCCTTTGAAAATATACAAGCAATATAAATCACATTTAAAAAATGAGCCATTCTGTGCAAACTGGGCTATGTCCCACTGGATAGTGAACTTGCCCCCGTTCACCAAGGCGGCCACAGTTCGATTCCCCGACCGGACCTGAGAAAGGTAGAGGTCACCTACCCGACCTCACAGGTTTTCGCCGGGTACTCTTGTTTCCTTCGACGATAAGTCTTCAGTTCGCGCAAACAAATAAAGATTTTAATTCGACTGGTATAGTACTTTTGATTAAAAGGGGGAGGTGTACAAAGAATTTTTTTTCTCAAAAATATTTCTGGTTTGCTTTTAAAAGTTTCTAGTCACTCTGACAGAACAATCTTTTAAAATTACTCTCATTACCTTGCTGACACCACAATGACAAACATATACATACATGTGTGTACACGTGCTGGACGTACATGTATGTACACGTTCCTGATTATCACAAACATACACGTGTTGGACATATATGTATGCACACGTTCCTGATTATCACAAACATACACGTGCTCGACATATATATATGTACACGTTCCTGATTATCACAAACATACACGTGCTGGACATATATATATATGTACACGTTCCTGATTATCACAAACATGCACGTGCTGGACATATATATATGTACACGTTCCTGATTATCACAAATATGCACGTGCTGGACATATATATATGTACACGTTCCTGATTATCACAAACATACACGTGCTGGACATATATATATGTACACGTTCCTTATTATCACAAACATACACGTGCTGGACATATATATATGTACACGTTCCTTATTATCACAAACATACACGTGCTGGACATATATATATGTACACGTTCCTGATTATCACAAACATGCACGTGCTGGACATATATATATGTACACGTTCCTGATTATCACAAACATGCACGTGCTGGACATATATGTATGAACACGTTCCTGATTATCACAAACATACACGTGTTGGACATATATGTATGAACACGTTCCTGATTATCACAAATATACACGTGCTGGACATATATATATGTACACGTTCCTGATTATCACAAATATACACGTGCTGGACATATATATATGTACACGTTCCTGATTATCACAAACATACACGTGCTGGACATATATATATATGTACACGTTCCTGATTATCACAAACATGCACGTGCTGGACATATATATATGTACACGTTCCTGATTATCACAAATATGCAGGTGCTGGACATATATATATGTACACGTTCCTGATTATCACAAATATGCAGGTGCTGGACATATATATATGCACACGTTCCTGATTATCACAAATATGCACGTGCTGGACATATATATATGTACACGTTCCTGATTATCACACATATGCACGTGCTGGACATATATATATATGTACACGTTCCTGATTATCACAAATATGCACGTGCTGGACATATATATATGTACACGTTCCTGATTATCACAAACATGCACGTGCTGGACATACATATATGTACACGTTCCTGATTATCACAAACATACACGTGCTGGACATATATATATGTACACGTTCCTGATTATCACAAACATGCACGTGCTGGACATATATATATGTACACGTTCCTTATTATCACAAACATACACGTGCTGGACATATATATATGTACACGTTCCTTATTATCACAAACATACACGTGCTGGACATATATATATGTACACGTTCCTGATTATCACAAACATGCACGTGCTGGACATATATGTATGAACACGTTCCTGATTATCACAAACATACACGTGTTGGACATATATGTATGAACACGTTCCTGATTATCACAAATATACACGTGCTGGACATATATATATGTACACGTTCCTGATTATCACAAATATACACGTGCTGGACATATATATATGTACACGTTCCTGATTATCACAAACATACACGTGCTGGACATATATATATATGTACACGTTCCTGATTATCACAAACATGCACGTGCTGGACATATATATATGTACACGTTCCTGATTATCACAAATATGCAGGTGCTGGACATATATATATGTACACGTTCCTGATTATCACAAATATGCAGGTGCTGGACATATATATATGCACACGTTCCTGATTATCACAAATATGCACGTGCTGGACATATATATATGTACACGTTCCTGATTATCACACATATGCACGTGCTGGACATATATATATATGTACACGTTCCTGATTATCACAAATATGCACGTGCTGGACATATATATATGTACACGTTCCTGATTATCACAAACATGCACGTGCTGGACATACATATATGTACACGTTCCTGATTATCACAAACATACACGTGCTGGACATATATATATGTACACGTTCCTGATTATCACAAACATGCACGTGCTGGACATATATATATGTACACGTTCCTTATTATCACAAACATACACGTGCTGGACATATATATATGTACACGTTCCTGATTATCACAAACATACACGTGCTGGACATACATATATGTACACGTTCCTGATTATCACAAACATACACTTGCTGGACATACATATATGTACACGTTCTTGATTATCACAAACATGCACGTGCTGGACATATATATATGTACACGTTCCTGATTATCACAAATATGCACGTGCTGGACATAAACATATGTACACGTTCCTGATTATCACAAATATACACGTGCTGGACATATATACACTTTATATGTACACGTTCCTGATTATCACAAATATGCACGTTCTGGACATACATATATGTACACGTTCCTGATTATCACAAATATGCACGTGCTGGACATATATATATGTACACGTGCTGGACACATGTACACGTTTCTGATTAACAGAAACATATACACACATGTATGTACATGTGCTGGACATATGTGTTTTTACACGTTCCTGATTATAACAAACATGCACGTGCTGGACATATATATATGTACACGTGCTGGACACATGTACACGTTTCTGATTACTAGAAACATATACACACATGTATGTACACGTGCTGGACACATGTACACGTTTCTGATTACTACAAACATATACACACATGTATGTACACGTGCTGGACACATGTACACGTTTCTGATTACTTCAAACATATACACACATGTATGTACACGTGCTGGACACATGTACACGTTTCTGATTACTAGAAACATATACACACATGTATGTACACGTGCTGGACACATGCACACGTTTCTGATTACTAGAAACATATACACACATGTATGTACACGTGCTGGACACATGTACACGTTTCTGATTACTAGAAACATATACACACATGTATGTACACGTGCTGGACACATGTACACGTTTCTGATTACTACAAACATATACACACATGTATGTACACGTGCTGGACACATGTACACGTTTCTGATTACTACAAACATATACACACATGTATGTACACGTGCTGGACACATGTACACGTTTCTGATTACTAGAAACATATACACACATGTATGTACACGTGCTGGACACATGTACACGTTTCTGATTACTAGAAACATATACACACATGTATGTACACGTGCTGGACACATGTACACGTTTCTGATTACTACAAACATATACACACATGTATGTACACGTGCTGGACACATGTACACGTTTCTGATTACTAGAAACATATACACACATGTATGTACATGTGCTGGACATATATACACGTACACTTCCTGATTTTCACAAACATACATGCAAAGTGATTAAAGGCCCAATATACAAGGACATTTTTGTGATTCCGAAAAATTCTGAAAAAAAACTGCAGTTGATAACCATGCAAAAATAAGCCTAAAACGAAGTAAACCTGAGCGGTAACTAACAAGAAACTCTGGACAAAAGAAATCCAAAAAATTGAAAATGATTCAGGTGGGGCCCACTTCAACAACAAACCGAAGGTAAAAGACGGTTCGACATGGACGCGTGTTTACAAATAGCGTATTTCAACTGCTGCTGTACCGGTAACCGCGAAAGAATTAATCTTGAATATTGCTGATATCAGTTAATCTTAGCTAAATCTATAAATATAATAAGTTATTAGGCTTGATTTTCGCTTCAAGTTTTGCCGAAAGTTACGTATATTGGGCCTTTAATATAAGTTGGATAACTTGTTTTATAATTGTTGTAAAATAAATAAAGTTTATATTTTTTTAAACATACATGAACATTGGCAATACATATCTAATCGATAACAGTAATAGAACAAAGTTTTATATTACGATCAGTGACAGAACTCCCACCAACACACATTGTTATAGTACCGTTACCCAGACAATTCCTGATAATTTGTGACTGGACAAAGCTTGCCAATATTTCCGACATAAGGGGAACGACTCCCAATTTTCATTAATACTTTTATTATCAGAGTTGTTTCCCTTGTTACATGATTGGTAGTATAAGTAGGTCGATATTGATCTGAAACCCTGAAACGAGACATTCCATTTTACATTTCGTTGTGATCGGAAACAATTGTTAATAGGAACCAATTCATACACAAGTGGGTCGTTCATTTATTACATGTACAGCATATACATTTCCCGGTCACAGTACCAAGGATACCACAATACTGATTTGTATTACACCAACCCTTGGCGGTGAATGGATTAAGGATGTCAAATTACCATTTCCATTTTTCAGTGGATTTACAAAATACATCCAAAACTACAACTCTCTCTGTCGTCAGATATTTACATTTTACAATTGGAAATATTTTTCGAAATCCTTTCTGTTCTATTTTGCAATTCAAAGTTTAGAGAGCGCTCGGAAACGTCAATTCTCCGCACGATCAATGTAAACTAACGCTAGTACACACGTACAACGCTATATGGTGGTCGACACGTGGTGAAAATTACACGAACTCCATCATACTACATCAGTACAGCACAGATAGTTAAGTCTAATACATCAGTACAACACAGACAGTTAAGTCTAATAGTCTCAATTGGCGATAGGACCTTTCGGGAATACAATACGTAATTGGATGGAGATTTACAATAAATACAATACAAATTGTATCGAGATATGAAATAGTATAATGCATATTGTACCGAGCTGTGATACAATAAACATTGTACCGAGATGTGATACAATACATATTGTACCGAGATGTGATACAATACATATTGTACCGAGCTGTGATACAATACATATTGTACCGATCTATGATACAATACATATTGTACCGAGATGTGATACAATACATATTGTACCGAGATGTGATACAATACATATTGTACCGAGATGTGATACAATACATATTGTACCGAGATATGCCATACAATACATATTGTACCGAGATGTGATACAATACATATTGTACCGAGATGTGATACAATACATATTGTACCGAGATGTGATACAATACATTTTGTACCGAGCTGTGATACAATACATATTGTACCGAGATGTGATACAATACATATTGTACCGAGATGTGATACAATACATATTGTACCGAGATGTGATACAATACATATTGTACCGAGCTGTGATACAATAAACATTGTACCGAGATGTGATACAATACATATTGTACCGAGCTGTGATACAATACATATTGTACCGAGCTGTGATACAATACATATTGTACCGAGCTGTGATACAATACATATTGTACCGAGCTGTGATACAATACATATTGTACCGAGATGTGATACAATACATATTGTACCGAGCTGTGATACAATACATATTGTACCGAGCTGTGATACAATACATATTGTGCCGAGATGTGATACAATACATATTGTACCGAGATGTGATACAATACATATTGTACCGAGATGTGATACAATACATATTGTACCGAGATATGCCATACAATACATATTGTACCGAGATGTGATACAATACATATTGTACCGAGATGTGATACAATACATATTGTACCGAGATGTGATACAATACATTTTGTACCGAGCTGTGATACAATACATATTGTACCGAGATGTGATACAATACATATTGTACCGAGATGTGATACAATACATATTGTACCGAGATGTGATACAATACATTTTGTACCGAGCTGTGATACAATAATATTGTACCGAGATGTGATACAATACATATTGTACCGAGATGTGATACAATACATATTGTACCGAGATGTGATACAATACATATTGTACCGAGATGTGATACAATACATATTGTGCCGAGATGTGATACAATACATATTGTACGGAGATGTAACATACAATACATATTGTACCGAGATGTAACATACAATACATATTGTACCGAGATGTGATACAATACATATTGTACCGAGATGTGATACAATACATATTGTGCCGAGATGTGACATACAATACATATTGTACCGAGATGTGACATACAATACATATTGTACCGAGATGTGACAAACAATACATATTGTACCGAGATATGACGTACAATACATATTGTACCGAGATATGGCATACAATACATATTGTACCGAGATGTGACATACAATACATATTGTACCGAGATATGGCATACAATACATATTGTACCGAGATATGACATACAATACATATTGTACCGAGATATGACATACAATACATATTGTACCGAGATGTGACTAAAAAATAATATTGTACCGAGATGTGACATACAATACATATTGTAACGAGATGTGACATACAATACATATTGTACCGAGATGTGACATACAATACATATTGTACCGAGATATGACATACAATACACATTGTACCGAGATGTGACATACAATACACATTGTACCGAGATGTGACATACAATACATATTGTACCGATAAGTGCCATACAATACATATTGTACCGAGATATGACATACAATACATATTGTACCGAGATGTGACATACAATATATATTGTACAGAGATGTGACATACAATACATATTGTACCGAGATGTAACATACAATACATATTGTACCGAGATGTGACATACAATACATATTGTACCGAGATATGATATACAATACATATTGTACCGAGATGTGACATACAATACATATTGTACCGAGATATGACATACAATACATATTGTACCGAGATGTAACATACAATATATATTGTACAGAGATGTGACATACAATACATATTGTACCGAGATATGATATACAATACATATTGTACCGAAATGTGACATACAATATATATTGTACCGAGATGTGACATACAATACATATTGTACCGAGATGTGACATACAATACATATTGTACCGAGATGTGACATACAATACATATTGTACCGAGATGTGACTAAAAATAATATTGTACCGAGATGTGACATACAATACATATTGTACCGAGATGTGACATACAATACATATTGTACCGAGATGTGACATACAATACATATTGTACCGAGATGTGAGATACAATACATATTGTACCGAGATATGACAAACAATACATATTGTACCGAGATGTGATACAATACATATTGTACCGATAAGTGCCATACAATACATATTGTAACGAGATATGACATACAATACATATTGAACCGAGATATGACATACAATAATATTGTACCGAGATGTGACAAACAATACATATTGTACCGATAAGTGCCATACAATACATATTGTACCGAGATGTGACATACAAAACATATTGTACCGCGATATGCCATACAATACATAGTGTACCGAGATGTGACATACAATACATATTGTACCGAGATGTGATACAATACATATTGTACCGAAATGTGACATACAATACATATTGTACCGAGATGTGATACAATACATATTGTACCGAAATGTGACATACAATACATATAGTACCGAATTGTGATATACAATACATATTGTACCGAGATATGCCATACAATACATATTGTACCGAGATGTGACATACAATACAGGCTGTACCGAGATATACCATACAATACATATTGTACCGAGATACAATACATATTGTACCGAAATGTGACACACAATACATATTGTACCGAGATATGCCATACAATACATATTCTACCAAGATGTGATACAATACATATTGTACCGAGATGTGATACAATACATATTCTACCGAGATGTGATACAATACATATTCTACCGAGATGTAACATACAATACATATTGTAAAGAGATGTGACATACAATACATATTGTACCTAGATGTGACATACAATAAATATTATACCGTGATGTGACATTCAAAACATATTGTACCGAGATATGACATACAATACATATTGTACCGATAAGTGCCATACAATACATATTGTACCGAGATATGACGTACAATACATATTGTACCGAGATATGGCATACAATACATATTGTACCGAGATATGGCATACAATACATATTGTACCAAGATATGACATACAATACATATTGTACCGATAAGTGCCATACAATACATATTGTACAGAGATGTGACATACAATATATATTGTACCGAGATGTGATATACAATACATATTGTACCGAGATATGACATACAATACATATTGTACCGAGAAGTGACATACAATACATATTGTACCGAGATGTGACTAACAATAATATTGTACCGAGAAGTGACATACAATACATATTGTACCGAGATATGACATACAATACATATTGTACCGAGATATGACATACAATACATATTGTACCGAGAAGTGACATACAATATATATTGTACCGAGATATGACATACAATACATATTGTACCGAGATATGACATACAATACATATTGTACCGAGATGTGACTAAAAATAATATTGTACCGAGATGTGACATACAATACATATTGTACCGAGATGTGACATACAATACATATTGTACCGAGATGTGACATACAATACATATTGTACCGAGATATGACATACAATACACATTGTACCGAGATGTGACATACAATACACATTGTACCGAGATGTGACATACAATACATATTGTACCGAGATATGACATACAATACATATTGTACCGAGAAGTGACATACAATACATATTGTACCGAGATATGACATACAATACATATTGTACCGAGATGTGATACAATACATATTGTACCGATAAGTGCCATACAATACATATTGTACCGAGAAGTGACATACAATACATATTGTACCGAGATGTGACATACAATACATATTGTACCGAGATATGATATACAATACATATTGTACCGAAATGTGACATACAATACATATTGTACCGAAATGTGATACAATACATATTGTACCGATAAGTGCCATACAATACATATTGAACCGAGATATGACATACAATACATATTGAACCGAGATGTGACTAACAATAATATTGTACCGAGATGTGACAAACAAAACATATTGTACCGAGATGTGATACAATACATATTGTACCGATAAGTGCCATACAATACATATTGTACCGAGATATGACATACAATACATATTGTACCGAGATATGACATACAATACATATTGTACCGAGATGTGACATACAATACATATTGTACCGAGATGTGACATACAATACATATTGTACCGAGATGTGACATACAATACACATTGTACCGAGATATGACAAACAATACATATTGTACCGAGATGTGACATACAATACATATTGTACCGAGATATGACATACAATACATATTGTACCGAGATGTGACATACAATACACATTGTACCGAGATATGACATACAATACATATTGTACCGAGATGTGACATACAATACATATTGTACCGAGATGTGACATACAATACACATTGTACCGAGATATGACATACAATACATATTGTACCGAGATGTGACATACAATACATATTGTACCGAGATGTGACATACAATACATATTGTACCGAGATATGACATACAATACATATTGTACCGAGATATGACATACAATACATATTGTACCGAGATATGACATACAATACATATTGTACCGAGATGTGACATACAATACATATTGTACCGAGATGTGACATACAATACATATTGTACCGAGATGTGACATACAATACACATTGTACCGAGATATGACATACAATACATATTGTACCGAGATGTGACATACAATACATATTGTACCGAGATGTGACATACAATACATATTGTACCGAGATATGACATACAATATATATTGTACCGAGATATGACATACAATACATATTGTACCGAGATATGACATACAATACATATTGTACCGAGATGTGACATACAATACATATTGTACCGAGATATGACATACAATACATATTGTACCGAGAAGTGACATACAATACATATTGTACCGAGATGTGACATCAATGCATATTGTACCGAGATGTAACATAAATATAAAAAGACATAATATGTATTAAAACTGAATTTTACACCCAACTCACACTTTACGTTACACTTTACACCCAACTCACTCTTTACGTTACACTTTACACCCAACTCACACTTTACATTACACTTTACACCCAACTCACACTTTACGCTACACTTTACACCCAACTCACACTTTACGCTACACTTTACACCCAACTCACACTTAACGTTACACTTTACACCCAACTCACACTTTACGTTACACTTTACACCCAACTCACACTTTACGTTACACTTTACACCCAACTCACACTTTACGCTACACTTTACACCCAACTCACACTTTACGTTACACTTTACACCCAACTCACACTTAACGTTACACTTTACACCCAACTCACACTTTACGTTACACTTTACACCCAACTCACACTTTACGTTACACTTTACACCCAACTCACACTTTACGCTACACTTTACACCCAACTCACACTTTACGCTACACTTTACACCCAACTCACACTTTACGTTACACTTTACACCCAACTCACACTTTACGTTACACTTTACACCCAACTCACACTTTACGTTACACTCATTTATCAGATCTGAGATCCTGATAAGAAAATGATTTAATTGATGTACAAAAAACATAAATCATTGTCCAGATGCACGCTTGACCAGTCACTTATTCAGGGCACTGGGTGGTCAGTGTTCAGAAATCGCCCAGCTTACAATATCGACAATCTGTTACAGTCTACATGCCCTGTCCCACGTGGTCACAGACGGGCCCACTAATGACCTAAGGAGCCAACTTGTGACGTCATCCTGCGGGTATAAAGGATTGGGTTCCGGTACAGAGCTGTTTTGTTATCTCTATATGTTTCTTGGTAGACTTTGGCCTACACAATGTAGTCCTCCAAATAACAAGGATTTGAAAAAAAGAAGTTAAAACAGTTACATGATATTACAAATTCAAGAAAATATCAAGATATATGTCTAAGTTTGTTCTTTTTCGTCTTTTTTCAAATGAATTATGACACGGCGTAAAGCTGCTCGCGCGCCAGAAGACGTTGAGTATATATTGACCAGATGTGCGGGGCACATTAGCTTTGTCTAGATAAATAAGGCAAGTGATTTGTTAATTAGATAGATATACGCGGTTCTAAGACTCGGGCAATGTTTGAGGTACGTCTGAAACACAGAAACTCAATACAAACGATCTTTTAATAACGTTATTTCACTTATTATATCATCTTTATTTTAATATCACATTGTCTACATATCTACATATAGATTCTGATAGAATTAACCGTCTCCCTGAAGTCACGCGCTCAAGAGAACCGTCACAAAACGCAGTGTTTATGTCTTCACTACAGTATCGCAAACCTACTCATCCAGGCTCCGTATCTAAAACCCATATTTTACTGTAGAAGTTAACTGTTTTGTCATAACTATGGCGACACGAGATTGTTTACATCTGCTAGCTCAAACACCACACAGCTAGGGCCTGTATATGTTCGTATATCATCGTACCGCTGACGTGTAGGAGTCACTCCCGCGGGATTTGGGTAGCTCTCAGTCGCCCCAACAATGACCGCCCCCAACCTTTATCAACGCACTCTTTGTAGACTAGTTTTTTCAATGGCATTGTGTTTCGTGACCTAGCAATTGGATGTCTATTTCGAGGACATAGAAGTAATATTATGTATATATAACAACAGATGTCAGTGTAACAATTTCTTAGTACACAAAGGTTTCCACTAAATTCGATATGTTTTAGAGTGAACTATTGGGTAATGCACCATCGTATTAGCGGGAAAACGTACTTGGCATAGAAAGAGAGCGAGTAGATCATTACGTCACTTCTGGATTGCGTCATTCAGATCACCTCGACTCGATCAGCGTTCATCATGGCATTAAGAACACCTCGGACAATATTCATTACGAGGGAAGGAACTGTAATCGGGGCGAGGCGATCAGAATGGTTCGTCATCGGTTAGTTTGCCGAATTGGGCGAGGTGTTCCGAATGGGTTTGCATATCACCCTGGTTACATGGTACAACTAAAAACTATGGTTACCGCGTAGTTCCGGTAGGCCCTCAAGGAATTCTAATTCAGACATTTGTTTATTGATCAACAAAGTATTAATTCAGTGGCTCAACTTTTCTTGATTATCAATTACCTTGATACAAGGGCTGATTGATAACGTTGTAAGCCTTGTATTTAAGAAGTTACGCAGGGGTGTCCTTTTTCAGTCCTGCTATTCCCTGACAATTTAAGTGCTGTGTACAGGAAGACTGCTGTCTTTGGCCAGCTTATGTTGAAGAGGTAGCAATCAAAAGTATACAAGGCAGATGTCTTTTGCAAAATAGACAAAATCGCTGAAAGAGCAGTGATTCAATATTTGCATAAGAAAGGTCGAGAACCTAGGGATATCTATACCGATATGGTAACAACACCAGGTAATGATGTCCCTTCAAATGATGCAGTGACATTTAAAAGATCGGTGGCTGAATTTAAGCATGGCAGGCAGAGCCTTGGGGATGACGCCCGTCCTGGAAGGTCTGTTAATATTGCAACCCAAGAAAAGGCCAATAAAGTCCATGATATTATTATGGATGACAGGCGAGTTACAGAGAGATATATAGTTACTTTAGTAGTACATTATTAAGGAATGGGTACATTCCATTCCTACGGAAGATCTTGCAATAAGAAAGCTCTCAGCCCGTTGAGAAAAGGCGACTTGTCGTATTTATAGACAGATCCCGCTAACTTTCTTCAGACGTTTGTGACTATGGATGAAACGTTGGTCCATCATTGCACCCCAGAGGCCAAACAACATGGAAACACCCTGATTCATCCGGCAAAGACTGTTCCATCAGCTTGGAAGATTATGAAATCGGTTTTCTTTGATGCTGATGGTTGAGTATCTGCTAAAGGGAAAACAAGCAATAGCACATAGTATGCATCACTTCTTACTAGGCATTTAAGATGAAATTTAAAACTCAGTAAAGGTGTGTTGATCCACCAGGACAATGCCCCTGTTCATAAGTCTGTCATTGACATGACTGCCATACACGATCGTAGCTTTGATCATCTGGCTTATTTGTCTCATCTTGCTCAATCAGACTTTCATCTATTTCTAAATTTGAAAAAGGCCATTTCCGGTACACACTTTCGGTCAGATAATGATGTCATACATGCGATGGGGGACTTTCTGAACGAATCGAAGAGGGAAAATTTAAGGAAAAGATGAATCATGGTAGTATGCACCGGATCACGGTAACCTAACAGAAGACTGGGGTAACACACATGTAACCAATAGTCGGAGTCACATAACAAATGGTTGGGGTCACATAACAAATGGTCGGGGTCACATAGCAAATGGTCGGTGTCACATAGCAAATGGTCGGGATAACAGAGGAAAACGTTGGGGTCACACAGAAAATGGTCAGTGTCAAATAACAAATAGTGGGGGTCACACAGCAAATGGTCGGGGTAACATATCAAATGGTTGGTGTCACATAGCAAATGGTCGGGGTCACATAGCAAATGGTCGGTGTCACATAGCAAATGGTCGGGGTCACATAGCAAATGGTCGGGGTCACATAGCAAATGGTCGGGGTCACATAGCAAATGGTCGGTGTCACATAGCAAATGGTCGGGGTCACATAGCAAATGGTCGGGGTCACATAGCAAATAGTCGGTGTCACATAGCAAATGGTCGGTGTCACATAGCAAATGGTCGGGGTCACATAGCATATGGTCGGGGTCACATAGCAAATGGTCGGGGTCACATAGCAAATGGTCGGGGTCACATAGCAAATGGTCGGTGTCACATAGCAAACGGTCGGGGTCACATAACAAATGGTCGGGGTCACATAGCAAATAGTCAGGGTCACATAGCAAACGGTCGTAAAAAATAGTCGGGGTCACATAACAAATGGTCGGGGTCACATAGCAAATGGTTGTGGTCACATAGCAAAAGGTCGGGGTCACACAGCAAATGGTCGGGGTCACATAGCAAATGGTCGGGGTAACATAGTAAATGGTCGGGGTCACATAACAAATGGCCAGGGTCACATAGCAAAGGGTCGGGGTAACATAACAAATGGTCGGGGTCACATAACAAATGGTCGGGGTCACATAACAAATGGTCGGGGTCACATAACAAATGGTTGAGGAAACATAACGAAGATTTGGGGTAATATAACAAGGACCGGGATAACATTCGTCTTTGTCAATGGTACCAAGCAAAATATAAGTTAAAATAGCCGACATAACTAACCAGAACTCCCCTTGACAGATAGCCGACATAACTAACCAGAACTCTCCTTGACAGATAGCCTACATAACTAACCAGAACTCCCCTTGACAGATAGCCGACATAACTAACCAGATCTCCCCTTGACAGATATCCGACATAACTAACCAGATCTCCCCTTGACAGATAGCCGACATCACTAACCAGAACTCTCCTTTACAGATAGCCGACATAACTAACCAGATCTCCCCTTGACAGATAGCCGACATAACTAACCAGAACTCCTCGTGACAGATAGCCGACATAACTAACCAGATCTCCCCTTTACAGATAGCCGACATAACTAACCAGAACTCCCCTTGACAGATATCCGACATAACTAACCAGAACTCCCCTTTACAGATAGCCGACATAACTAACCAGAACTCCCCTTTACAGATAGCCGACATAACTAACCAGAACTCTCCTTGACAGATAGCCGACATAACTAACCAGAACTCCCCTTTACAGATAGCCGACATAACTAACCAGAACTCCCCTTGACAGATAGCCGACATAACTAACCAGAACTCCCCTTTACAGATAGCCGACATAACTAACCAGAACTCCCCTTTACAGATAGCCGACATAACTAACCAGAACTCCCCTTTACAGATAGCCGACATAACTAACCAGAACTCTCCTTGACAGATAGCCGACATAACTAACCAGAACTCCCCTTTACAGATAGCCGACATAACTAACCAGAACTCCCCTTTACAGATAGCCGACATAACTAACCAGAACTCCCCTTTACAGATAGCCGACATAACTAACCAGAACTCTCCTTGACAGATAGCCGACATAACTAACCAGAACTCCCCTTTACAGATAGCCGACATAACTAACCAGAACTCCCCTTTACAGATAGCCGACATAACTAACCAGAACTCCCCTTGACAGATATCCGACATAACTAACCAGAACTCCCCTTTACAGATAGCCGACATAACTAACCAGATCTCCCCTTTACAGATAGCCGACATAACTAACCAGAACTCTCCTTGACAGATAGCCGACATAACTAACCAGATCTCCCCTTGACAGATAGCCGACATCACTAACCAGAACTCTCCTTGACAGATAGCCGACATAACTAACCAGAACTCCCCTTGACAGATATCCGACATAACTAACCAGAACTCCCCTTTACAGATAGCCGACATAACTAACCAGATCTCCCCTTTACAGATAGCCGACATAACTAACCAGAACTCTCCTTGACAGATAGCCGACATAACTAACCAGAACTCTCCTTGACAGATAGCCGACATCACTAACCAGATCTCCCCTTGACAGATAGCCGACATCACTAACCAGAACTCTCCTTTACAGATAGCCGACATAACTAACCAGATCTCCCATTGACAGATAGCCGACATCACTAACCAGAACTCTCCTTTACAGATAGCCGACATAACTAACCAGAACTCCTCGTGACAGATAGCCGACATAACTAACCAGAACTCTCCTTGACAGATATCCGACATAACTAACCAGAACTCCCCTTGACAGATATCCGACATAACTAACCAGATCTCTCCTTGACAGATAGCCGACATAACTAACCAGATCTCCCCTTGACAGATAGCCGACATAACTAACCAGATCTCCCCTTGACAGATAGCCGACATAACTAACCAGATCTCCCCTTGACAGATAGCCGACATAACTAACCAGAACTCCCCTTGACAGATAGCCGACATAACTAACCACAACTCTCCTTGACAGATATCCGACATAACTAACCAGAACTCCCCTTGACAGATATCCGACATAACTAACAAGAACTCCCCTTGACAGATAGCCGACATAACTAACCAGAACTCCCCTTGACAGATAGCCGACATAACTAACCAGATCTCCCCTTGACAGATAGCCGACATAACTAACCAGAACTCCCCATGACAGATAGCCGATATAACTAACCAGAACTCCCCTTGACAGATAGTCGACATAACTAACCAGAACTCTCCTTGACAGATAGCCGACACAACTAACCAGAACTCCCCTTGACAGATAGCCGACATAGCTAACCAGAACTCTCCTTGACAGATAGTCGACATAACTAACCAGAACTCCCCTTGACAGATAGCCGACATAACTAACCAGAACTCCCCTTGACAGATAGCCGACATAACTAACCAGAACTCCTCGTGACAGATAGCCGACATAACTAACCAGAACTCCCCTTGACAGATAGCCGACATAACTAACCAGAACTCCCCTTGACAGATAGCCGACATAACTAACCAGAACTCCCCTTGACAGATATCCGACATAACTAACCAGGACTCCCCTTTACAGATATCCGACATAACTAACCAGAACTCCCCATGACAGATATCCGACATAACTAACCAGAACTCCCCTTGACAGATAGCCGACATAACTAACCAGATCTCTCCTTGACAGATAGCCGACATAACTAACCTGATCTCTCCTTGACAAATAGCCGACATAACTAACCAGAACTCCCCTTGACAGATATCCGACATAACTAACCAGAACTCCCCTTGAAAGATAGCCGACATAGCTAACCAGAACTCCCCTTGACAGATAGCCGACATAACTAACCTGATCTCTCCTTGACAAATAGCCGACATAACTAACCAGAACTCCCCTTGACAGATATCCGACATAACTAACCAGAACTCCCCTTGACAGATAGCCAACATAACTAACCAGAACTCCCCTTGACAGATAGCCGACATCACTAACCAGAACTCCCCTTGACAGATAGCCGACACAACTAACCAGAACTCCCCTTGACAGATAGCCGACATAGCTAACCAGAACTCTCCTTGACAGATAGCCGACATAACTAACCAGAACTCCCCTTGACAGATAGCCGACATAACTAACCAGATCTCCCCTTGACAGATAGCCGACATAACTAACCAGAACTCCTCGTGACAGACAGCCGAAATAACTAACCAGAACTCCCCTTGACAGATAGCCAACATAACTAACCAGAACTCCCCTTGACAGATAGCCGACATCACTAACCAGAACTCCCCTTGACAGATAGCCGACACAACTAACCAGAACTCCCCTTGACAGATAGCCGACATAGCTAACCAGAACTCTCCTTGACAGATAGCCGACATAACTAACCAGAACTCCCCTTGACAGATAGCCGACATAACTAACCAGATCTCCCCTTGACAGATAGCCGACATAACTAACCAGAACTCCCCTTGACAGATAGCCGACATAACTAACCAGAACTCCCCTTGACAGATATCCGACATAACTAACCAGAACTCCCCTTGACAGATATCCGACATAACTAACCAGAACTCCCCATGACAGATATCCGACATAACTAACCAGAACTCCCCTTGACAGATATCCGATATAACTAACCAGAACTCTCCTTGACAGATAGTCGACATAACTAACCAGAACTCTCCTTGACAGATAACCGACATAACTAACCAGAACTCCCCTTGACAGATAGTCGACATAACTAACCAGAACTCTCCTTGACAGATAACCGACATAACTAACCAGAACTCCCCTTGACAGATAGCCGATATAACTAACCAGGACTCTCCTTGACTGATATCTGGCATAACTAACCACAACTCTCCTTGACAGATAGTCGACATAACTAACCAGAACTCCCCTTGACAAATAACCGACATAACTAACCAGAACTCTCCTTGACAGATAGTCGACATAACTAACCAGAACTCTCCTTGACAGATAACCGACATAACTAACCAGAACTCCCCATGACAGATATCCGACATAACTAACCAGAACTCCCCTTGACAGATATCCGACATAACTAACCAGAACTCCCCATGACAGATATCCGACATAACTAACCAGAACTCCCCTTGACAGATAGCCGACATAACTAACCAGATCTCTCCTTGACAGATAGCCGACATAACTAACCTGATCTCTCCTTGACAAATAGCCGACATAACTAACCAGAACTCCCCTTGACAGATATCCGACATAACTAACCAGAACTCCCTTGAAAGATAGCCGACATAGCTAACCAGAACTCCCCTTGACAGATAGCCGACATAACTAACCTGATCTCTCCTTGACAAATAGCCGACATAACTAACCAGAACTCCCCTTGACAGATATCCGACATAACTAACCAGAACTCCCCTTGACAGATAGCCAACATAACTAACCAGAACTCCCCTTGACAGATAGCCGACATAACTAACCAGAACTCTCCTTGACAGATAGCCGACATAACTAACCAGAACTCTCCTTTACAGATAGCCGACATAACTAACCAGAACTCCCCTTGACAGATATCCGACATAACTAACCAGAACTCTCCTTGACAGATAGCCGACATAACTAACCTGATCTCTCCTTCGCGATAGCCGACATAACTAACCTGATCTCTCCTTGACAGATATCCGACATAACTAACCAGAACTCCTCGTGACAGATAGCCGACATAACTAACCAGAACTCTCCTTGACAGATATCCGACATAACTAACCAGAACTCCTCGTGACAGATATCCGACATAACTCGCCAGAACTCTCCTTGACAGATAGCCGACATAACTAACCAGAACTCTCCTTGACAGATAGTCGACATAACTAACCAGATCTCCCCTTGACAGATAGCCGACATAACTAACCAGAACTCCCCTTGACAGATAGCCGACATAACTAACCAGAACTCCTCGTGACAGATAGCCGACATAACTAACCAGATCTCCCCTTGACAGATAGCCGACATAACTAACCAGAACTCCTCGTGACAGATAGCCGACATAACTAACCAGATCTCCCCTTGACAGATAGCCGACATAACTAACCAGAACTCCCCATGACAGATATCCGATATAACTAACCAGAACTCCCCATGACAGATATCCGACATAACTAACCAGAACTCCCCATGACAGATATCCGACATAACTAACCAGAACTCCCCTTGACAGATAGCCGACATAACTAACCAGAACTCCCCTTGACAGATATCCGACATAACTAACCAGAACTCCCCTTGACAGATAGCCGACATAACTAACCAGAACTCCCCATGACAGATATCCGACATAACTAACCAGAACTCCCCTTGACAGATAGCCGACATAACTAACCAGATCTCTCCTTGACAGATAGCCGACATAACTAACCTGATCTCTCCTTGACAAATAGCCGACATAACTAACCAGAACTCCCCTTGACAGATATCCGACATAACTAACCAGAACTCCCCTTGAAAGATAGCCGACATAGCTAACCAGAACTCCCCATGACAGATAGCCGACATAACTAACCTGATCTCTCCTTGACAAATAGCCGACATAACTAACCAGAACTCCCCTTGACAGATATCCGACATAACTAACCTGATCTCTCCTTGACAAATAGCCGACATAACTAACCAGAACTCCCCTTGACAGATATCCGACATAACTAACCAGAACTCCCCTTGACAGATATCCGACATAACTAACCAGAACTCTCCTTGACAGATAGCCGACATAACTAACCTGATCTCTCCTTGACAGATAGCCGACATAACTAACCTGATCTCTCCTTGACAGATATCCGACATAACTAACCAGAACTCCTCGTGACAGATAGCCGACATAACTAACCAGAACTCTCCTTGACAGATAGCCGACATAACTAACCAGAACTCCTCGTGACAGATAGCCGACATAACTAACCAGAACTCTCCTTGACAGATAGCCGACATAACTAACCAGAACTCCTCGTGACAGATATCCGACATAACTAACCAGAACTCCCCTTGACAGATATCCGACATAACTAACCAGAACTCCCCTTGACAGATAGCCGACATAACTAACCAGAACTCTCCTTGACAGATAATCGACATAACTAACCAGAACTCCCCTTAACAGAGAAGAATATGAAGAGTGGGCGATGTTTAAAGTTTGAGGTAAATAGTTATTCCAGTAAAATTAGGATGGTTACTGCTGATAATGCATTAATGTTTTGCGAACAGATCGCTGTACACTGACATCTAAGATGAATTGTAGCGTTTCAAGGATTTCCATACAAAGCGTCACTCACTAACATGACTTTTACAAATACACCCTACTTCTGTAATGTTCTGAGAGTGACGTCACCAAAGGTTCTTGTGCTTTTTTGTTTAGTTTTCAATCAATATCCTTCAAAGCATTAATCTGTTATTTGGAGATGTGGCTTCTTTGCGGTCTGAGATAAGGAGATGGAGTCTAATCTGGGAATGTATGTACACAGTCGCTGTACATCATCCGTCAGCAGTCCCCAATACCAGTTCATTACAACGCCAAATTGCTTGCGCAAAGCATGAACACAAATACAGACCTGTGCTGGTAATTTGTGCACGAGGCCTATTGGTATGACGTACAATAAAGCTGAAGTTTGAGGAGATTGTAGATAACATGACAGACACGGAAACATTGTTGTTTTTTACACAACCAAACATGGTGTAACGATGGTAGGCCTCGGAGTCCGTGTCTGTGTGTTTGGCTTGATTTCCCTAGCCGTCCGAGACCCAGGCCTACCCCAGACCTCGTGTATGTACCGGGATACACAGGAACTATTGCCGCGGTAATTAGACGTAGCTGTGTGTTTTTACAGAGTCTCGGCGTTACACGCTAACCCATATTGGGAAGCATATTATCTCGATCCCGTCACTTTTGGCCCGGTTCTATCACTGAGAAACGTAATCTTGTGTAGCGGGATGCGTTTTGCCCATTCAGAAAAAAAACATATTATGAATATGTCTCTTAAAAGGCTGATTTAAACGCTATATTGGAAAAAGAAAAAAAAAGTCTTAATAAACATTCCGCCAGATACATATTGCATGTCGGTATTTCAGTTTTTAAACGGATCATGAATCTTTTTTTGTCGTGAATTTGCCGAGCCGTTGACCTGCTCCTCCCTAAGTACCTTTACGGGTTACCGTATTATTATACTCCCACGACCAAGTCATCGAGGGTACACAGGGATCTGCCAATACGTAATTAGATATCTTTGTTCCTTCGTGCGTGTCCCAAATTACGTCACCACCATACTAGGTCACTGTTACTATAAATAGAATTTTGTGTTACCACTCTACAGACATTATTTCGTAACCTATTGTCATGACATTCAAAAACATCACATTATTGTACGAATTTGCGTTTGAAAGACAAAGAAACTCTTGAAGAAAAAGTATGAAACCAGGTGTTCCGGAACGGTTAGCGTTTTCTCCTTTATCGATATACTGCATGTCAATCTAATGGACATTGCTGATCATCTTACAGATACAGATAAATGGCCTGAATTTGAAGCTCAAGAGGGTATACTAGATTGATTCATATGGTCAATAATTTTCCTACCTATTTGATATAAAATTGACAGACCTAGATATGTTTTCCAGCTCGCTCATCAGAACGTTAAAAAGCCGGCAATGGAAGAGACACAGTCTCACCACCTAACTGAAATATAGTATTTCATCCTTCAAAACAATCGAAAGTACATAAGTAGGGTTACAATTTATATCAAATAGTTTTATCAGTTTGTTTTGTTATTTTGATCAGCTGCATATCATATTAATCAAATGGGAAGATCTAACGACTTAACCAAACGGTCCTAAATTGTCGATAGGTGGTCAAACAACACAAACAAATTAACCAAACAAATCTCCAGATCCCGCTCCTAGCATCCGGGCCAACAAGAGTGATAAGCAACAGTTGGAAATTGCTATTGTAGAAAGAAAGTACATGTTATATCAAATCTACAATACATGAACACTTACGATTTCAACAAAATCTAATTGTGACAAGTCTCATAACATAGGTTCCCAAAACTAGCCTTACATCGCCGATGATATATTGTATGTACTCGCGATGCGATGTTACACCTACGTACCGAGTGTGTTCGAAATCGGATACAATCGGATTCGACCAATCAGAAGTCCAACTTGTCCATGCCGGTAACGGAAGTGACCGTTTGAAGTGGCATTTCAAGCCTGCACATCAACACCGAGCAAAACATAATAAAACATCGTATCATATTAACACATGTAAAGCCACATTTTTTGTAAAGTTTTGCTTAAATACGAACAACAGTTTCTGTGAAGATGAAAAACGGAAAACAGTGAGCATATCGCAATGGACTGTATGAACTATGCTGGATAATGAATGAGGCATTTTAGGTCCTTCCGCAAACTTCAGAACCGTTTTAAAGATTCATCTTGCAAACAATGAAGCAGCATTTTATGAGCATCATTTAGCTTGTGTCATTGGTGTAACACGTGATCACTGCACGCACCTCGCACACATCATTTAGCTTGTGCCATTAGTGTAACACGTGATCAGGCACGCACCTCGTACACATCAATTAGATTTTGCCATTGGTGTAACACGTGATCAGGCACGCACCTCGTACACATCAATTAGATTTTGCCATTGGTGTAACACGTGATCAGGCACGCACCTCGTACACATCAATTAGATTTTGCCATTGGTGTAACACGTGATCAGGCACGCACCTCGTACACATTAATTTTAGATTTTGCCATTGGTGTAACACGTGATCACTGCGTTCCTCCATCCCTTAAATTATTGCACATGCACTGCTTTTTTCTGTTTATTCTGAAAGTTTTTCTGAGTCCTCATCACTTTAAAATATTTTGACTTGGAATCAAGGGGCCAATGGTCTCTCCCCATCAAATTGTCTGTTATAATTGAATCTGAACATTTTGCAAAAGTATTTCTTATTCCGTTTGTTTATAAACATGTTTGCTGCATCTGAGGTGATGGGGGCATTATGCTTATGTCTGGGATATATATTAATACTGAAGTTCTCTAAACTTGACAAACACGCCGTGAAGTTGTTAACGTACCATATCGACGTAGTAAGTACGTAACCACCGACTAGAACAGCGATCTAACGCTGTGGTCTGCAACGTCGCTCTCCACTCAGTGCCACACCTGTCTGGTCTTGCAGGGTCCTTGCTCGACCACACCATTTATACGTTTTTATCTCTAAATATCTCAGAATTCGACTACTTCCTTTAAGCCTGTAGAGACAAAACGACCCCGTACCTTTCTACCAGGTGTAATTACGATACAAACTGTAAATCGTGTCGAAAATACAATGGTAGACAAATCGAACAATGCATTTTTGAGTAATGACACAACACTAGACAGCAGGTTTGTATATTGTGTGTTGACTTGGTCGTTAGCCTACTACCTACTCGCTAACACTGGTGCTGTTGTTTTGGTGTCCTTGAGAAATGGGTTCCTCTATACAATATCTACCTGTCCTTACGTTTTTATACTCTGGGTTTCAAATTATCTTGTATTGAATGACGATGTAATACTGTAATTAGGCATGCAGCTATACAAATAATTCAATAAACTTGACGCTGACACAAATCACTGACCCAGATGTAAAGAAAAGATGAGGTCACATTCCGTTAGATATAGCTCTATTGATTATAGAGGAGCTGTTTTTATTACGTCTGGAAGTGTCTCCATGTCCGGCTGCCATGTTGATGTCAGGTTCAGTTTCGCTACACCCTATTGTTGAATGTCTTACCTGATTTAACTAGAAACAACACGGATCGTGTCCTTTCTCTTATACGTATCGCTGTATTGCAATGACTAATAAGATATGTATCAATAAGCCTTTATACGATACTGTCCCGGATGCTGTGGGGTTTTAAAAGCTGACAATACCTGTAATTTTACCTGTCGTCTACATCTGGTAAGTAAACAACAAAGGTTGACTGTGGATACAGGCGTATTATGTACGGGGCATACCACTTTACAGGTAGGACATGCTACTGAGGAGAAAGGTACAAATAATTTGTCCCGGTGAGTACAGATTCGGCAACACAAGGACACGAGACGCAAGATGGTGTAAAAGGGCGTCATGTAGAACAGGTGAGCTGGAATTGACCAAAGATAGGACAATCATGTATATGTGGCCTGAGATATAATAACGACGAATTGAAGCCATCCTAACTGCCACTGGATCTGGGAGACAGGTGAGGCGGACGTAATTTGGCAGGTAAAATAGGTAACATTGCCTTCAAGGCTTATACTAGTATTGACTTTGACATATTTTGAAAGTACAGAAGGCCAAAATGCTGGAAAATGTACATTTAAATATGAGTTTCATCGTTAAGTGTTTTATATTTTGATGTTACTAAAATATACAAAGTAAACCACTGCTTTCGAGTCAAAAATATGTCCAATTTTCCCGATGTTTCGGACTAGAGGTGTTCATCACTGATTAACTTTAATGACACCTACTAAAACTATGGTCACCTGGCCGCAGTGTATACTTACATCAGGATAAATAATTGCCAATTAATTAATTAAAAAACTGCCAGCAATTTCTCAGATTTTAAAGTTTCATTTCAAGCAATTCGAATGCGGATAGAGAGAAAATGGACCGCTCCCTGTCATCACTATGAAATATTAAGTAAGACAATTAGCATATCTTTAAAAAATGTTTACAGCTCCTATGACACGGCTACCATCTGGTACAATCTAGAGGCAGACTCTTTATTCCTCTTTGTGGTAACGCGTGCCTGATAGACCGTATAATTAGTGTTTTCTACATGACATTGTTCCTGACCTAATACTTTACACAGTGTTTTAAAAAAACTTTCTTTATTTACAGAAATGTTGGTCTTTCTGAATCTGCCAACCGTGACGATATGAGTTGATATGGGGGAAACGACGTGTACATTCGGACAAAAAAGGTGTTTGAAAGAAGTGCAGAACACAACTGTCATTTAAACGACCACCTCGGTCGGGCATACACGGACCGCGTGATACTAGTGGAACGTCACAATTACTTTTTATACCACATACAATGGCTGTAAATAAATGTAAGCTCGTGATTTATATAGTCGACATACTGTCAAGGACATTTGACCTTTTATGTGATTGGTTGATCTATTACGAGGTTACCGGTCTGGAACAAGGTCTCGTTTTTGGCCCATTTTCTGAAGGCCTTGAGCTATCCCTCCTAGTGTTCTGTTGTATTGGGAGCACCGCCTACATCCTGGACTTAGTTCTTGGGCTGGTGGATCTAAAGCGCGAGGATTATCTCCCTGAATGGTTACTAGATGGCGTACACGTCGTGTCAATATGGTTTGCGGACGTGCCCCAAATAGCAATCAATGTGTATATAGCGGGCTGCAGGGAGGAGGCGATCAGTATCCTTCAAATGGCCAAAGCCATAGCAACGCTTGTTGAGGTTCTCACCAACATAGGCATTGCCATCGCAAAATCGTGCTACTCCAAGTTTAAGAGCAAGAAAACTGAGCGGAAGGGGGCATGTCTGAAGGTGTTTATTGGTATCGGTCTGGCAATGACGTTTGTAGGGTCAATAATGGTATTCGGCCTGACCCATTTCTATCTGGACACCGATAACGTCGTACAGTTTTACAGTCCCAAAAGTTTTGATAGTGACAAATATGATTCACACAAGTATCTCAACAGGTCCGGCATCAGTATGAACTTTGACCCCGGTCAAAGCACCAGTGTTACAATGAACGCGGGCCAATGGATAAAATTAGCAGATATAACGGATGTCACTTCCGGTACGTCTCGAACAGTTGTTGTCAGTGTGAAATATAATACAGGTCCTAACACCAGAATCTGGATTCAATCTACCACGTTGTCTGATCTGACCGCTCCAGAAAAATCCTCTTGTTACGACATATCCACAACTCCGTTCACGGTTGTGACGTCATGCTCGACCGACTTGCCTGCTACAGCTGTCACAACTTCAGTCGTGTTCAAGTTTGTGTACCAAGTCCCGAGCAGCGCTACCCCCTTAGGAGACATTACATACAATTTCCGGTTGTATGAAGGCAACTGTGTCTCGACTGCTAACAGTCTCCAGTTTTCTCTCGGCTACTCTAATGTTGTGTCCGGTGTTGACAACTCGCTCCCCGTGGAGGCGTTGTCAGCAACTACTGGCCAGTACTACGTCACTGGGACCTCACTACAAGGTATATCGGAGGCATGGAAGACTGGGCAGTTTGGATGCGAATCTACAGGGAGTGCTGCGCCCAAACTTGACACGACCATCACAGTTTCCTGTGTAACGTGGACATAATACCTTGTTCCTCATACATATAAAGATGACTCAGGTAATTGCCAAGGATAGCGTTTACCGTCCTTACTGACCTGTAAATAGGACATTAGATTTTATACAGCCAACTAAAACACATACCAGATTGGCAAGACACACTCTCAGAGAGATTATTATTAAGTAATTCGGTAGAACGGAGGATTAGCAAATCAGAGGTCCCAAGTTCGACTCCATGCAGAGGCATTTAAACATAATCTCCGTTTCTTTATTGCATTTGTATCATAAATAATGGTACATTCTCAAATCTCACACGAAGTAAATAGTTTTAAATGAACACGTATATAATGTGCACTCGCAGAAACTAAAGGAAATGTTACAGTCGTAGAACTTACCCTGTGCTATTAGAAATAGCGTAACGATTTCAGAGACAGCATGAGGATATTAGAAATAGCGTAACGATTTCAGAGACAGCATGAGGCTATTAGAAATAGCGTAACGATTTCAGAGACAGCATGAGGCTATTAGAAATAGCGTAACACTTCCAGATACCACGAGGCTATTAGAAATATCGTAACACTTCCAGACACCACGAGGCTATTAGAAAGATCGTAACACTTCCAGACACCACGAGGCTATTAGAAATAGCGTAACACTTCCAGACACCACGAGGCTATTAGAAATAGCGTAACACTCCCAGACACCAGGGGGCTATTAGAAATAGTCTAACGCTTCCAGATACCACGAGGCTATTAGAAAGATCGTAACACTTCCAGACACCACAAGGCTATTAGAAATAGCGTAACACTTCCAGACACCACGAGGCTATTAGAAATAGCGTAACACTCCCAGACACCAGGGGGCTATTAGAAATAGTCTAACGCTTCCAGATACCACGAGGCTATTAGAAAGATCGTAACACTTTCAGACACCACAAGGCTATTAGAAATAGCGTAACACTTCCAGACACCACGAGGCTAATGGAAATAGCGTAACGATTTCAGCGACAGTGTCATGCTGTTAAAAAAGTGTAAAGATTTTGGACAGTACCAAGCTATAAGACATATTGTAACGATTTCAGAGACAGTGTCAAACTATTAGAAATATCGTAACACTTCCAGACACCATGAAGCTATTAGAAATATCGTAACACTTCCAGACACCACGAGGCTATTGGAAATAGCGTAACGATTTCTGCGACAGTGTCAGGATATTAAAAAAGTGTAAAGATTTTGAACAGTACCAAGCTATAAGACATATTGTAACGATTTCAGAGACAGTTTCAGGCTATTAGAAATACCGTAACACTTCCAGATACCACGAGGCTATTAGAAATATCGTAACACTTCCAGACACCACAAGGCTATTAGAAATAGCGTAACACTCCCAGACACCAGGGGGCTATTAGAAATAGTGTAACACTTCCAGATACCACGCTATTAGAATAGTATAAATGAAAGACATACGTGATCAAACTGTTAGACTTACATAGTGGTAATTCCTACGATGTTAAATATTCAGACAACACACGACTTTTAGAGATAGTTGTCGATTTGTTAAGACATGCTGTCACTGTAGAGGACATGGGCATAATGTAAGATACGTGCCATAACTTTAATCTGAAATATATAAATATGTCGCGTACAGAAAAAAGTATAATGAGCTCGGTTTGTTGCCACCTTTGGTAATTAGTGAACTTTGTAAAGACCGCTTACTTCACATGAATGAACCCTATTTATTACATTTTTACCAGTGAAATATCGAAAATCATTCATTCTATAAAAGTGATATTTTTCACTAGTGAGAAATATTACTTTTTCTGCTTTGACCATCAGAACGCTGCTTACAAATGACGTTTGGAAAAATCAAAAGCTGCCACTGTATTTTTTTTTGCTATAAAAATGTAATGAACAGAATATCTAACAGTATCTTCAGTAATACCAAACATATTTCACTCGTGTGGTTAATATTTTGATATTTTTCACTCGTGCGCAAAATATTAGCCCCACCTCGTGAAACATATTTGGTATTACTGAAGACACTGTTAGATATCCTCTATATCGTTGTAGCTCAGAGGGAATAATTACTTACAACTGAGCGTCCAAATACATATATATATCTGCGAGGTTTGTCATTGGTTTCAGACTTTACAATAAACCCTGTTTTGTTTATCAATGGTGCCAGATTAACAATAAAACCTTCTGAAGTTACCTTTAACGGTTATTGTTTATTGTTGAACACGGAGACAACTTTAGGAGTTCTTCGTCGGTACTTTAAATTTTAGTCTGGTGTTTGTGCAGTTATTTTAAGATGTTACGGTAAGAAATAAACCAGAATAAAGTCAACAAAATAACGAAAATTTTATTTATTTTCAAGTAGATAATAAATATTACATTTATATCAAATGTAACTACACATACCAATTACTCCGAATATAATAAAAGCAACTGTGCTCACAATTCCTAAGTGGTGCGAAACGGTAATGTCAAATTTAATATCCCGCGACATGGTAAATTCAAATTTAATATCCCGCGACATGGTAAATTCAAATTTAATATCCCGCGACATGGTAAATTCAAATTTAATATCCCGCGACATGCCCTACTCCGACAAGATGATGGAGTTACAATCTGGATAAGGCAAATAAAAACCATTGCTCTGGATTAAGTACCTACAATGTTCTTCTTAGTATAAAGCATATCTGTCCATAGTACACACTGAGGGTTTCCAGAATATTCTTCAACTCAAGTTTCCTTAATGTTCTTTACTTCATTTAAAGATTGTTCTTGTTTCTTTCGTCAGTTTCTGTTTACTAGAGACAAAAATCCCTATTGTTTCGCACTATTTGCACTGGTCTTCTAGTAATGAAAGGATGACGTAACACATGATAGATACAGTGTGCCTAACAATAACTGTTTCGTCCTTCTAGGACTCTTCAGTGATGCCAGGGACCAAAAGGTGGGAATCCAAATGAAAAGTTTGTAATTCAATAATACAGGTTATCTTGAGTTGTCTTAAACCTAAATCTCTATTACAAGAGGCCCAGATGGCCTGTATCGCTTACCTGGATACATTGTTATCTAGGTAATCATGGTAAACTATTTTCTTTTTGGCCCCGCCCTTCAGCCCCCTGGGGGGTCAGTCCCACCATTAGTACTATTTTGAATCCTGAGCACCTAGGGATGCTTCCTACCAAGTAAGGCTGATTTCCAATCAGTGATTATGGAGAAGAAGTTGCTTAAACCAATATAGTTAAATAACCGTTTTTGGCCCGCCTCTCAGCCCCCTGGGGGGTCAGTCCCACCATGAGTACAATTTTGAATCCTCGGCATCTAAGGATACTTCAATCCAAATAAGGTTGATGTCCAATCAGTGGTTATGGAGAAGAAGTCCCTTATATCAATATAGCTAAAAAAAAAATTCGGTCGTGCCCCTCAGCCCCTACGGGGTCAGTCCTTCCATTAGTACAATTTATGAAACCTGAGCACCTAGGGATACGTCCTGTTAAATAAGGCTGATTTCCAATCAGGGGTTATGGAGAAGAAGTTGCTTAAACCATGATATAGCTAAATAACGCTTTGGCCCCACCCATCAGCCCCCTAGGGGTCAGTCCCACCATTAGTACGATTTTTTCAATCCTGAGCACTTAGGGATGCTTCCTGCCAAATAAGGTTGATTTCCAATCAGTGGTTATGGAGAAGAAGTCGCTTAAACCAATATAGCTAAATAACCGTTTTTGGCCCGCCCCTCAGCCCCCTACGGGGTCAGTTCTACCATTAGTACAATTTTGAATCCTGAGCACCTAAGGATGCTTCCTGTCAAATAAGGCTTATTTCCAATCAGTGGTTATGGAGAAGAAGTCGCTTAAACCAATATAGCTAAATAACCGTTTTTGGCCCGCCCCTCAGCCCCCAAGGGGGTCAGTTCCACCATTACTACAATTTTGAATCCTGAGCAGCTAAGGATGCTTCCTGCCAAATAAGGCTGATTTCCTAGTCAGTCAGTGGTTATGGAGAAGAAGTTGCCTAAACCATGATATAGCTTATGAATAACACTTTTTGGCCCCGCCCCTCAGCCCCCTAGGGGGTCAGTCCCACCATTAGTACAATTTTGAATCCTAATCACCTAGGGATGCTTCCTGCCAAATAAGGCTGATTTCCAATCAGTGGATAACGAGAAGAAGTCGCTAATATCAATATAGCTAAATAATTCTTTTTTACCCCACCCCTCAGCCCCCTAGGGGGTCAGTCCCACCATGAGTACAATTTTGAATCCTGAGCACCTAAGGATGCTTCCTGTCAAATAAGGCTTATTTCCAATCAGTGGTTATGGAGAAGAAGTCGCTAAAACGAATAAAGCTAAATAACCGTTTTTGGCCCGCCCCTCAGCCCCCTAGGGGGTCAGTTCTACCATTAGTACAATTTTGAATCTTGAGCACCTAAGGATGCTTCCTGCCAATCTAGGTTGATTTTCTTTCAATGGTTATGGAGAAGAAGTCTTTTAAACAATTGTTGACGGACGACGGACGGACAACGGACGCCACGGTATGGCATAGGCTCACCTCGGTCCTTCGGACCAGGTGAGCTTATAACGGGTCTTATCCATGTAGTGATTATACTGCTACTTATGCATTTGTTATAGTTTATGATACCATATAACTAAATCATAACTGACATACTTATGTTTAAGTTTATATAGAACAAACAAGTGTGAATTTAAGCGACAGATTTTCAAGTGGTCATTCAGTCTAGATTTAAAGATGTTTGAAAGAGGATCTGTTTAAAAAAGACTTCTTGCATATGTATTTCTATTCTTAACACTTCCTCGAATTATGATGGAATATTCTTTTGAAAATAATCTTATAATAGCGTATTTGTATTTCTGTACTTCTTCTTTACCCGATACTACCGGAACCGGAAGTGATGTCTAATCATTTCTCCTTTCGGACATTGTTTAAGGTTAGATGTTGAATGGCTCCGTGACGTCCCGACACCCTAGACAACTTATTGTGTTTAAGGACAAACCAAACACTGACTTGAGTACATTTTTATGTTCTGGTCGATAAAATGATGTCATTTTACATAAATGTCAAGTTTGGATTGCTTTCGTTCCTGCGTGGTGAGAGTTTATACTTTTATCCGAGATAAGGCGAGTGTTTAGCCTCAGTCCCTATAGCTTCCAAGGTCTGTATTTATTGGTTCTAATCGATAACCTTGAGATGAAGGAAAGGTCGCCAGCACAACACGTTTGACGTAGGGGGGACGGCGTCTTTACTTACAGACAAAATTACACATAATTGTACCCAGACTGGTCACAACGGGTTCATCAAGCCAGGGCCGTGACGTGTAAGCCTCAAACTAAAGTGGACAATCTAGTCTTGTGTTACAGTACAGTATTACAGCCGGAATATAAACAGAAAATCTAAATCTGAACTCAGCTTCTAGAGACTGAGCCAGCAGAGTCGTCTCCAGAAAGACGGACGACAGCCTCGTTACATTGGTTAACTGGCATATTAGATCGGACTTCACATTCGGACAGACAGCCTGGACTTCACATTCGGACAGACAGTTAGGTCTACACCTTCGGACAGACAGCCCGGACTACACCTTCGGACAGACAGCCCGGACTACACCTTCGGACAGACAGTTAGGACTACACCTTCGGACAGACAGCCCGGACTACACCTTCGGACAGACATTTAGGACTACAAATTCGGACAGACAGCACGGACTACATCTTCGGACAGACAGCATGGACTACACCTTCGGACAGACAGTCCGGACTACACCTTCGGACAGACAGTTAGGACTACACATTCGGACAGACAGCACGGACTACATCTTCGGACAGACAGCACGGACTACATCTTCGGACAGACAGCACGGACTACACCTTCGGACAGACAGTTAGGACTTCACATTCGGACAGACAGTTAGGACTACACCTTGAAGCCACCCTTCACACAGACACCAAGTGATGCCTTGATATCATCTATTAACACATACACACTTATTTAAATGACGATCACTTTACGTATGTTGATATCTATTTCTGACACTGTCGATACAGTGACCCTTATTTTGCATTTTTTACTGTGTGTCCTGTTGAAAGAATTTTAATCGTTGTAGTCGCCCCTTTTGAAAAATCTGTAAGGGATCACATTGATTGGTAGAATACCAAAGTATAAATTTTACTTGAGATCTTCTCGGAACTTTTAAAGCGCGTAGTTGGTCTCAAACTGACGAGCAAGCGATGTATATCCGATGGATATTTTGGGGTGCCAGCAAATCCTGGTGGAAGGAAAGAAAGTGAGCTGAATTTCAAAACATTTAAATTAACACAAAGTTATCCATGATCGTAATCTTATTTGATTACCATGGTGTGTTATGATGTGTACATTAACCGATCTGAATATCTGTAGATCTTTTACACGTTTGACTGCGACGAATTTCACTAACTTAGTATCGGTGTATTAAAAATACTTTTAACTGCACAAACATTCAATCAATATTTTGGACCAGATACGTGCAATGCAAATAGTTATCATTTCCCCTTCATTGTAAGCAACTCCCTTTCTGTTTCAATGGTAGCTTCCGGGGTGGTCATTGTATAGAAGAATTCTGCGGACCTCTGCAGTGCTAAGTCTTTCTAGATACCGTGAGTTAGCGCGTTGTCAGAATTCTGCTTAATAATTAGCGCCTAACCTCGTTATCACCGATGGTTAGCGAGTTGTCATATTTAAGTTGAATCTCGTCACTGCTTATCCTCACAAGACACCTTTAGTAAGCGCTTTGTTAGTACCAATTCTGCGGAATCTCTGCAGTGCCTTACCTCCCTTGACTCTCTAGATCTGTAATGCCTAACCTCCCTCGACACGATTGGTTAGGACGTTGTCGGTTTTATGCTGACGATCTGCAGCGCATTACCCCCCCCCCCCCGCCCCCCTCGACACTATTGGTTAGCGCATCGTCAGAATTCTACTGACTCTCTAGATCTGTAGCGCTTAACCTCCCTAGATCCCATTGGTTAGCGCGTTGTCAGAACCATTGGTTAGCGCATCGTCAGCACCATTGGTTAGCGCATCGTCAGAAACATTGGTTAGCGCATCGTCAGAACCATTGGTTAGCGCATCGTCAGAACCATTGGTTAGCGCATCGTCAGAAACATTGGTTAGCGCATCGTCAGAACCATTGGTTAGCGCATCGTCAGAACCATTGGTTAGCGCATCGTCAGAAACATTGGTTAGCGCATCGTCAGAACCATTGGTTAGCGCATCGTCAGAACCATTGGTTAGCGCATCGTCAGAACCATTGGTTAGCGCGTCGTCAGAACCATTGGTTAGCGCATCGTCAGAACCATTGGTTAGCGCATCGTCAGAACCATTGGTTAGCGCATCGTCAGAACCATTGGTTAGCGCATCGTCAGAATTCTACTGACTCTCTAGATCTGTAGCGCTTAACCTCCCTAGATACCATTGGTTAGCGCATCGTCAGAACCATTGGTTAGCGCATCGTCAGAATTCTACTGACTCTCTAGATCTGTAGCGCTTAACATCCCTAAATACCATTGGTTAGCGCATCGTCAGAACCATTGGTTAGCGCATCGTCAGAATTTTACTGACTCTCTAGATCTGTAGCGCTTAACCTCCCTAGATACCATTGGTTAGCGCGTTGTCAGAATTCTGCTGGATAACTGTGGCACAATATTCGGGGAGAATATTGTTCTATGGCCAACCCTATACTGAGACAATACAATAGTCAAATGTATTGTAATGATACATCACCATACATCAGTGGTCGGGGCACGAGAATTTAAACCCCCGACATCGCAATAATATAAAAAAATATTGTTGGAATAGCCATATGCAGGCAAACAGTAGTTTTGCGAGCATTTTGAAAACAATCATATTCTTCAAGTTTGATTTAATTTACGTAACTGATAAAATATGATGTATTTGAATTTGTCAAAAAATATCTTTTGAATGTGACTATAAATGTCAATGATGTGTATTTTAACAGAAACATATAAACGTGACCAGGTTTAATGTTTATTGGCAGTATGTATACACAAGTATATCTGAGTCATTCGAAACTTAAATAAAAATAAATGACACAGAATAGTTCTGACACGTCCCGGGAACCTTTACCGGCCAACCGCTAACGTTGCGTGACCGGAACTATTAAACAACCTATCGGTCTAAGACCGCCCCAGAGAAATCGTTAGAGTATTCACGGGCTGTAATTGACCACACAACTACTGTTAGAGGGATGGTACTTTGTTGTTAAATATCAAAAACAATGGATCGTCAGATATTGGTTAACTTCTTTAGTATTATTATCTCACAGATAATGAGATTTGTTTTTCGAAATGGCTGGTACACAATGTATATGTGATCTTGATTAAAGCTTTTTGTTTACATGTAGACATTTCCTGACTGTAGAAATTTACTTACTTTAGACATTTGCTGACAAGCTGATACAATGCGAGCGATTCATGAAACACAAAGAACATGCTAAATTCAATAGATTTTAAGTGACACGAGAGGATTTTCGATGACTTAGATTTAGAGATGAACACTGTACATATTAATTCTAGACCTTTGAATAAAAGGTAACAAAACAGTTAATTTATGCCATTTAAGTCAATAGTCTTAACAGTTCTAAACAGCCTCGGTGTCGGGACCAACCTGGTGAGCTATTTCCCGCGGCCTCCGGTCTTGGGAAATAGTTCACCAGGTTGGTCCCAACACCTCGGGAAAACAGTTTTGACTATTGACTGAAAGGGCATGACTTAACTGTATAATGTTAGGATTGTATACTAGGGTGTGTAGTATAACTGGTGATGTTAGGACTGACTATTAGGGTGTGTAGTATAACTGGTGATGTTAGGACTGTGTACTAAGGTGTGTGTAGTATAACTGGTGATGTTAGGATTGTTTACTAGGGTATGTAGTATAACTGGTGATGTGAGGACTGTGTACTAGGGTGTGTAGTATAACTGGTGATGTTAGGACTGTGTACTAGGGTGTGTAGTATAACTGGTGATGTGAGGACTGTGTACTAGGGTGTGTAGTATAACTGGTGATGTTAGGATTGTGTACTAGGGTGTGTAGTATAACTGGTGATGTTAGGACTGTGTACTAGGGTGTGTAGTATAACTGGTGATGTTAGGACTGTGTACTAGGGTGTGTAGTATAACTGGTGATGTTAGGACTGTGTACTAAGGTGTGTAGTATAACTGGTGATGTTAGGACTGTGTACTAGGGTATGTAGTATAACTGGTGATGTTAGGACTGTGTACTAAGGTGTGTAGTATAACTGGTGATGTTAGGACTGTTTACTAGGGTGTGTGTAGTATAACTGGTGAAGTTAGGACTGTATACTAAGGTGTGTTGTATAACTGGTGATGTTAGGACTGTTAACTAGTGTGTGAAGTATAACTGGTGATGTGAGGACTGTGTACTAAGGTGTGTAGTATAACTGGTGATGTTAGGACTGTGTACTAGGGTGTGTAGTATAACTGGTGATGTTAGGACTGTGTACTAGGGTGTGTAGTATAACTGGTGATGTTAGGACTGTGTACTAGGGTGTGTGTAGTATAACTGGTGATGTTAGGATTGTGTACTAAGGTGTGTAGTATAACTGGTGATGTTAGGACTGTGTACTAGGGTATGTAGTATAACTGGTGATGTTAGGACTGTGTACTAGGGTGTGTAGTATAACTGGTGATGTTAGGACTGTGTACTAGGGTATGTAGTATAACTGGTGATGTTAGGACTGTGTACTAGGGTATGTAGTATAACTGTGATGTTAGGACTGTTTTACTAGGGTGTGTATTATAATCAGTAACGTTAGGACTGTGTACTAGGGTGTGTATTATAATCAGTTACGTAAGGACTGTGTAGTAGGGTGTGTAGTATAACTGGTGATGTTAGGTCTGTGTACTAGGGTGTGTGTAGTATAAGCTGGTGAAGTTAGGACTGTTTTACTAGGGTGTGTATTATAATCAGTAACGTTAGGACTGTGTACTAGGGTGTACTTAGCAATACTGTGAGTATTAGGACTACTACTGTTTTTACTAGAGTTAGGACTGTGTACTAGGGTGTGTGTAGTATAACTGGTGATGTTAGGACTGTTTTACTAGGGTGTGTATTTTAATCAGTAACGTTAGGACTGTGTACTAGGGTGTATGTAGCAATACTGTTAGTATTAGGACTACTACTGTTTTTACTAGAGTTAGGACTGTGTACTAGGGTGTGTGTAGTATAACTGGTGATGTTAGGACTGTTTTACTAGGGTGTGTATTTTAATCAGTAACGTTAGGACTGTGTACTAGGGTGTATGTAGCAATACTGTTAGTATTAGGACTACTACTGTTTTTACTAGAGTTGCTGTTTAGAAAGTGTGGCGTATAGAGCCTGTAGTTATGATCCTAAATGTTTTCCCATTATAATGATATTTATCTTTGACAACCGTCCAAGTTTTTATCGTCCCTAAGGAAGACACATGACGGGTAGCGTATATGTACGTTCCCGTTTCTGAGCCTCTTCATATGGCATAGCTGCTCTAGGAAATTGTGTGTTTTGAGAGCTGTCCAAAGATTGGGGTCTGCTGCAGACACTACGAGCTTTGTCAATACATGATCTTCCGCAGGGATACAGAACCAAAAACGGAGAAAAAGCAGAAAATTGGCATGAATGTGAACTATGTTAGGACTAGCTGTATACACTTCTGACTTGGTGATCGATCTCAGCCTGTTACATAACTAATCATTAAAGGGGCACTCGCTCGAAATTGATTCAAATTATCTTCAAATTTGTAATTCAACAGGATATGTGTCAGTTCGTGCCAACACAATCATTATTGTTTAAAAGGTTTTACTAACATTTATTTTTATGTATAAGACAAATTCATGTTATACAATGTACGATTTGCTATACAGTACACACCTTAATATATTATTTGGGTAACATAACCATTGAAACAGGGATTCAGCTTTCATACGGTACCAAACAAATTTCTCTAAATTTAATTTTTTATGAAAAAAAATAAGATCGGCTTCGTTGAAAACATGTCGCTTTAATGCTCGCTTGTAACACCCGACGGTTGTACGATTCGTTGGGAAGGCTTGTTTGAGATGTAAATTGTGTGTAGATACCCTGTACGTGTGAACTTCTCTATAGGCAGTCGGTCTGCCGTAGTCGGTAATTCTCGCCAGGTTCTTATAACTTGCTGACATATTTGAATGTGTTTCGAAAACACATTTGATCTATGTTAACTTAAAGCCAAACAGGCTCTCCGCGGATATTCACATATATACAATGTAGTATGGGGAGAACTCATCAAATACAACAGGAGGAGGAGTAGGCGCCGACTTCTTACAGCAAGCAAAATTCTCATATAAATATGGCTGCAACGTTCTGTATTGACTTTTACTGCATTGAATCAACTTCCATGTGAGATATGCAAATGTAACCATACAACAAACCTATTTGTGAACTAACACAGGGCCGTGAAGAGCTGCAGAGTTGAACACTGGGTCGTGACAACAACCTGTGTCAACAATTGATCCTATCAGGACAAATAAGGACACCAGGGTAATCTTTGATGACAATAGTCCTGTTAGGACAAATATGGACACCAGGGTAATCTTTGATGACAATAGTCCTGTTAGGACAAATAGGGACACCAGGGTAATCTTTGATGACAATAGTCCTGTTAGGACAAAAAGGGACACCAGGGTAATCTTTGATGACAATAGTCCTGTTAGGACAAATATGGACACCAGGGTAATCTTTGATGACAATAGTCCTGTTAGGACAAAAAGGGACACCAGGGTAATCTTTGATGACAATAGTCCTGTTAGGACAAATATGGACACCAGGGTAATCTTTGATGACAATAGTCCTGTAAGGACAAATAAGGACACCAGGATAATCTTTGACGACAGTAGTCCTGTTAGGACAAATAGTGACACTGGAATAATCTTTGACGACAATAGTCATGTTAGGACAAATAGGGACACTGGGGTAATCTTTGACGACAATAGTCCTGTTAGGACAAATAGGGACACTGGGGTAATCTTTGACGACAATAGTCCTGTTAGGACAAATAGGGACACTTGGGTAATCTTTGACGACAATAACCCTGTTAGGACAATTAGGGACACTGGGATAATCTTTGACGACAGTAGTCCTGTTAGGACAAATAGTGGCACTGGGGAAATCTTTAACGACAATAGTCCTGTAAGGACAAATAGGGACACTGGAATAATCTTTGACGACAGTAGTCCTGTTAGGACAAATAGTGGCACTGGGGAAATCTTTAACGACAATAGTCCTGTAAGGACAAATAGGGACACTGGTGTAATCTTTGACGACAGTAGTCCTGTTAGGATAAAAAATGACACCAGGGTAATCTTTGACGACAGAAGTCCTGTTAGGACAAATAGTGGCACTGGGGAAATCTTTAACGACAATAGTCCTGTTAGGACAAATAGGGACACTGGAATAATCTTTGACGACAATAGTCATGTTAGGACAAATAGTGACACTGGAATAATCTTTGACGACAATAGTCATGTTAGGACAAATAGGGACACTGCGGTTATCTTTGACGACAGTATTCCTGTTAGGACAAATATGGACACCAGGGTAATCTTTGACGACAGTTGTCCTGTTAGGACAAATAGTGACACTGCGGTAATATTTGTCGACAGTAGTCCTGTTAGGACAAATTGGGACACTGCGGTTAATTTTTGACGACAGTTGTCCTGTTAGGACAAATAGTGACACTGCGGTAATATTTGTCGACAGTAGTCCTGTTAGGACAAATAGTGACACTGCGGTAATATTTGACGACAGTAGTCCTGTAAGGACAAATAGTGACACTGGGATAATCTTTGACGACAGTAGTCCTGTAAGGACAAATTGGGACACTGCGGTTATCTTTGACGACAGTAGTCCTGTTAGGACAAATAGGGACACTGGGGTAATCTTTGACGACAGTAGTCCTGTTAGGACAAATTGGAACACCAGGGTAATCGTTGACGACAGTAGTCCTGTTAGGACAAAAAGGGACACCAGGGTAATGTTTGATGACAATAGTCATGTTAGGACAAATAGGGACACCAGGGTAATCTTTGACGACAATAGTCCTGTTAGGACAAATAGGGACACTGCGGTTATCTTTGACGACAGTAGTCCTGTAAGGACAAATAGGGACACTGGAATAATCTTTGACGACAGTAGTCCTGTTAGGATAAAAAATGACACCAGGGTAATCTTTGACGACAGTAGTCCTGTTAGGACAAATAGTGGCACTGGGGAAATCTTTAACGACAATAGTCATGTTAGGACAAATAGGGACACTGGAATAATCTTCGACGACAATAGTCATGTTAGGACAAATAGTGACACTGGAATAATCTTTGACGACAATAGTCATGTTAGGACAAATAGGGACACTGCGGTTATCTTTGACGACAGTAGTCCTGTTAGGACAAATATGGACACCAGGGTAATCTTTGACGACAGTTGTCCTGTTAGGACAAATAATGACACTGCGGTAATATTTGTCGACAGTAGTCCTGTTAGGACAAATTGGGACACTGCGGTTAATTTTTGACGACAGTTGTCCTGTTAGGACAAATAGTGACACTGCGGTAATATTTGTCGACAGTAGTCCTGTTAGGGCAAATAGTGACACTGCGGTAATATTTGACGACAGTAGTCCTGTAAGGACAAATAGTGACACTGGGATAATCTTTGACGACAGTAGTCCTGTAAGGACAAATTGGGACACTGCGGTTATCTTTGACGACAGTAGTCCTGTTAGGACAAATAGGGACACTGGGGTAATCTTTGACGACAGTAGTCCTGTTAGGACAAATTGGAACACCAGGGTAATCGTTGACGACAGTAGTCCTGTTAGGACAAAAAGTGACACCAGGGTAATGTTTGATGACAATAGTCATGTTAGGACAAATAGGGACACCAGGGTAATCTTTGACGACAATAGTCCTGTTAGGACAAATAGGGACACTGCGGTTATCTTTGACGACAGTAGTCCTGTTAGGACAAATAGGGACACTGGGGTAATCTTTGATGACAGTAGTCCTGTTAGGACAAATTGGAACACCAGGGTAATCGTTGACGACAGTAGTCCTGTTAGGACAAAAAGGGACACCAGGGTAATGTTTGATGACAATAGTCATGTTAGGACAAATAGGGACACCAGGGTAATCTTTGACGACAATAGTCCTGTTAGGACAAATAGGGACACTGCGGTTATCTTTGACGACAGTATTCCTGTTAGGACAAATATGGACACCAGGCTAATCTATAACGACATGTGGTCATCATTAGGACAAACAGGAAACCCAGAGTACCTGTGACGAAAATTGACCTTATTAGGACAAACAACAACATTAACTTATCCTGCAGTCACCACAGATATCGGACTATGAAAGGGTAGGACTACATCCTATTGCGCCTTGACTTTCTGAAAGAATCAAATACGAGTATGCCTATAGTTTCATGAATGGATATTTTCCTCTGCGACATAGCGATCGCGTAGCTTCAATGCAATACAATGTAAACAAATGACGTTTTTCCTGTGTTTTATGCGAGTTTTAAATGGTTGAAGGATGAACAAGACATGTGATAAGTATCAGACAATAGCTTTTATTATCAGGTTTATTTATTTTCGCTCGAGACAGAAAGACGAAGTCTGCTCGCCATCTCGTCTTTCCTAACTGTTGCCATAAATAAACTATATTGCAAGATACTAACCATGCACTCTATATATGACGACAATCTATACTATAAGCACGCACAGGGGTATTTATATAACCCCTTATGCAAATCAAAATAATTTTTATACTCAAAGCGACACACGTATTAAAGAAAACCTCTTTCGCGTAAGAAAATTACATGATATCATAGAAGATGAAAATAAGTTACTTTGAAGGGCTTTACTGATCCTTTTGAATGAGGTTTTGAGAGTAGAAACTTCTCGTGGTCAGCCGATACGAGTGTATCGGTTTTAAGCTTAATACAAGGTACGAATGTTGTTTCAGTGTACATTATGAATAATAAGGTCAGCTGACTCCAGGTGTACGACGATGGTACGGATGCTGTGCTCGCTGATTCCGGGTGTACGACGATGGTACGGATGCTGTGCTCGCTGTTTCCGGGTGTACGACGATGGTACGGATGCTATGCTCGCTGATTCCGGGTGTACGACGATGGTACGGATGCTATGTCTGCTGGTCCCAGGTGTACGACGATCGGTACGGATGCTGTGTCTGCTGGTTCCCGTGTAAGACGTACGGATGCTGTGTATGCTGGTTTCGGGTGTAAGACGATGTGTACAGTTGATGTGGCTGCCGGTCCTGGGTGTAAGACGATGTGTACGGATGCTGTGTCTGTCGGTCCTGGGTGCAGGACGATGGGTACTGATGCTGTGTCTGCCGGTCCTGGGTGCAGGACGATGGGTTCCTGATGCTGTGTCTGCCGGTCCTGGGTGCAGGACGATGGGTACTGATGCTGTGTCTTCCGGTCCTGGGTGTAAGACGATGTGTACGGATGCTGTGTCTGTCGGTCCTGGGTGCAGGACGATGGGTACTGATGCTGTGTCTGCCGGTCCTGGGTGCAGGACGATGGGTACTGATGCTGTGTCTGCTGGTTCCGGGTGTAAGACGATGTGTACGGATGCTGTGTCTGTCGGTCCTGGGTGCAGGACGATGGGTACTGATGCTGTGTCTGCCGGTCCTGGGTGCAGGACGATGGGTACTGATGCTGTGTCTGCTGGTTCCGGGTGAACGACGATGTGTACGGATGCTGTGGCTGCTGGTTCCGCGTGAACGACGATGTACGGATGCTGTTTCAGTGCGCATTTCAATCGATACGGCCAGCTGGTATCGAATGTTAAATTGAATAATTCAAAGAGCTAAAACCAGAAAAGTAACTGCACGAGTCTTATTTACAATAAAGCATGTACCATAGACTCGTCAGCGGCTCTTTCTTATTCCGTGCACAGCTATCTAATTAATAATCTGGCTATAATGATGACTCCCCTATTACAACTTCAATTAATAACGGATCCCCTGCCAAAGCATTTGTAAATAGTGTTTGGCGGTCCCCTGACGAGGATGAGACGAAGCAGCGAGGCCCGTCCCGTTACATATTACCAGTATCTGTTGAAGATCACCGACTGGCGCGCCTCTGTAGGTGTCACACTCTCGACAGCTATAGATCCCTAAACCCGATAAACCATTAAACACTGCAAAATATAGAAAAATCGCGACGTTTTCAAACAGTCAGCTCAAGGAAACTTATAACGTGTGAACAACATATTGATTTAAGCATCATAGCCCTGGAATTCAAAGAGTCGTTTTTCGATCAGAACGTCAGAGTTTTAGAAACTTAAGCTATTAATCTGCTTGGAGAGGAGTTTTTGGAACTATATATCAGACTTGTTTGCATTTTTATACGTGCCAACAAAATATGCTAACACCTTTATCGAGTAGGGCAGCCCTTGCGAATCTAGAAAATTAGAGCCATTACGTTAGAGCTCGACAAAGCTGGACAGGCACAGCATAGCAAACCTGTGTGAGGGAAATCAGTGTTTAGCGAACAAGTGATGATACTTACCGACCATGATATTAACTATCTGTGATAGTAAGCGTTGGTGATACTTACCGATAATTATATTAACTATCTGTGATAGTAAGCGTTGGTATATTTATCGATAATTATATTAACTACCTGTGATAGTAAGCGTTGGTGATACTTACCGATAATTATATTAACTATCTGTGATAGTAAGCGTTGGTGATACTTACCGATAATTATATTAACTATCTGTGATAGTAAGCGTTGGTATATTTACCGATAATTATATTAACTATCTGTGATAGTAAGCGTTGGTGATACTTACCGATAATTATATTAACTATCTGTGATAGTAAGCGTTGGTGATACTTACCGATAATTATATTAACTATCTGTGATAGTAAGCGTTGGTGATACTTACCGATAATGATATTAACTATCTGTAATAGTAAGCGTTGGTGATACTTACCGATAATGATATTAACTATCTGTAATACTAAGCGTTGGTGATACTTACCGATAATTATATTAACTATCTGTGATAGAAAGCGTTGGTATATTTACCGATAATTATATTAACTATTTATGATAGTAAGCGTTGGTGATACTTACCGATAATTATATTAACTATTTGTGATAGTAAGCGTTGGTGATACTTACCGATAATTATATTAACTACCTGTGATAGTAAGCGTTGGTGATACTTGCCGACAATTATATTAACTATCTGTGATAGTAAGCGTTGTTGATACTTACCGACAATTATATTAACTATCTGTGATAGTAAGCGTTGTTGATACTTACCGATAATTATATTAACTATCTGTGATAGTAAGCGTTGTTGATACTTACCGACAATTATATTAACTATATGTGATAGTAAGCGTTGGTGATACTTACCGATAATTATATTAACTATTTATGATAGTAAGCGTTGGTATATTTACCGATAATTGTATTAACTACCTGTGATAGTAAGCGTTGGTGATACTTACCGATAATTATATTAACTATCTGTGATAGTAAGCGTTGGTGATACTTACCGACAATTATATTAACTACCTGTGATAGTAAGCGTTGGTATATTTACCGATAATTGTATTAACTATCTGTGATAGTAAGCGTTGGTATATTTACCGATAATTATATTAACTATCTGTGATAGTAAGCGTTGGTATATTTACCGATAATTATATTAACTATCTGTGATAGTAAGCGTTGGTGATACTTACCGATAATTATATTAACTACCTGTGATAGTAAGCGTTGGTGATACTTACCGATAATTATATTAACTATCTGTGATAGTAAGCGTTGGTATATTTACCGATAATTATATTAACTATCTGTGATAGTAAGCGTTGGTGATACTTACCGACAATTATATTAACTATATGTGATAGTAAGCGTTGGTGATACTTACCGATAATTATATTAACTATTTATGATAGTAAGCGTTGGTATATTTACCGATAATTGTATTAACTACCTGTGATAGTAAGCGTTGGTGATACTTACCGATAATTATATTAACTATCTGTGATAGTAAGCGTTGGTGATACTTACCGACAATTATATTAACTACCTGTGATAGTAAGCGTTGGTGATACTTACCGATAATTGTATTAACTATCTGTGATAGAAAGCGTTGGTATATTTACCGATAATTATATTAACTATCTGTGATAGTAAGCGTTGGTATATTTACCGATAATTATATTAACTATCTGTGATAGTAAGCGTTGGTGATACTTACCGATAATTATATTAACTACCTGTGATAGTAAGCGTTGGTGATACTTACCGATAATTATATTAACTATCTGTGATAGTAAGCGTTGGTATATTTACCGATAATTATATTAACTATCTGTGATAGTAAGCGTTGGTGATACTTACCGATAATTATATTAACTATATGTGATAGTAAGCGTTGGTGATACTTACCGATAATGATATTAACTATATGTAATAGTAAGCGTTGGTGATACTTACCGATAATGATATTAACTATCTGTAATACTAAGCGTTGGTGATACTTACCGATAATTATATTAACTATCTGTGATAGAAAGCGTTGGTATATTTACCGATAATTATATTAACTATCTGTGATAGAAAGCGTTGGTATATTTACCGATAATTATATTAACTATTTATGATAGTAAGCGTTGGTGATACTTACCGATAATTATATTAACTATCTGTGATAGTAAGCGTTGGTGATACTTACCGATAATTATATTAACTACCTGTGATAGTAAGCGTTGTTGATACTTACCGACAATTATATTAACTATCTGTGATAGTAAGCGTTGTTGATACTTACCGATAATTATATTAACTATCTGTGATAGTAAGCGTTGGTATATTTACCGATAATTATATTAACTATCTGTGATAGTAAGCGTTGGTGATACTTACCGATAATTATATTAACTACCTGTGATAGTAAGCGTTGGTGATATTTACCGATAATTATATTAACTATTTATGATAGTAAGCGTTGGTGATACTTACCGATAATTATATTAACTATTTGTGATAGTAAGCGTTGGTGATACTTACCGATAATTATATTAACTACCTGTGATAGTAAGCGTTGGTGATACTTGCCGACAATTATATTAACTATCTGTGATAGTAAGCGTTGTTGATACTTACCGACAATTATATTAACTATCTGTGATAGTAAGCGTTGTTGATACTTACCGATAATTATATTAACTATCTGTGATAGTAAGCGTTGTTGATACTTACCGACAATTATATTAACTATATGTGATAGTAAGCGTTGGTGATACTTACCGATAATTATATTAACTATTTATGATAGTAAGCGTTGGTATATTTACCGATAATTGTATTAACTACCTGTGATAGTAAGCGTTGGTGATACTTACCGATAATTATATTAACTATCTGTGATAGTAAGCGTTGGTGATACTTACCGACAATTATATTAACTATCTGTGATAGAAAGCGTTGGTATATTTACCGATAATTATATTAACTACCTGTGATAGTAAGCGTTGGTGATACTTACCGATAATTATATTAACTATCTGTGATAGTAAGCGTTGTTGATACTTACCGACAATTATATTAACTATCTGTGATAGTAAGCGTTGGTGATACTTACCGATAATTATATTAACTATTTATGATAGTAAGCGTTGTTGATATTAATGCTATTAAATTTCTGCGAAAGCTTTGATGATATTTACCGAAAATGATGCCCGTAATAGTTATCTGTGAGAGTAAGCGTTGTTGATATTTACCGACATGTACGTGTAATTACTCTCTTTGATAGAACATGCTGATCGTGATATTAACAATACGTGGTTTTAAGGAAGTAGTACATGTAACCATCAGTGCATGGACATCATCTTAATATATAGAGGATATTCAATGGTTACACGACAGAAGATTCGGAAAGAAAAATCCCTTGCATTTGATTTTGGACAACGAAAGCAAACATCTTTTAAATGGTGTTTATAATTCGAAAGTTGATATAAAATAGTTTGTAATTAAGCCTCTGGTCAAACATGGAGTGCTTACAATCCCAACACAGAGAATGGCCTTTACATGTACATATAGATATTTAAATCATATTCAAAGAAAAAATGTAAGATTTACAAATACAACAATCTTCACATTTACACTTAGTCAATCAATTCATGAACAACAGTGCTTTGCACATTTTCACTGATACAAGCTGTTTAACAACAAATACTGAATACAATCGGTCATACATTATGGAATACATATTATATAATATATACAAATATACATATCAATGGCGAGAAAAGCACCAAGTCCCATCTAAAACAGTCTGAAGTGCGTATGGTAGTTAATTATGTTAGCCATTCCGCGCAATAAATTCACTTAAATGCGACATGATTCCAAACTCCACCCAACCCTGCAGCATCCCCGTGGATCGGCCATGGTATAATTATCTTCAGTTTAGATATCACGACTTTCGTATAAAATGACCAACATCGAATTGAAACTATCCACGCCAATCTGTCACACAAATTCGCACTGTAGTTAAACGGGTCTGCTTGGGGAAACCTTCCGTTTCCGTATCGGAATATGCTTCTGCTGAGGTAGTTCCTCATCCTGTTCTACCGGTATTCGCAGTCCGTAGTATGCATGGAAGTTGCTGGCAATGATTGGGACAGGCATTCCGATCAGAATGATGCCGGTTAGCGCGCAGATACTGCCAACAATATAACCGGGCCAGGTTTCCGGAAAGAAGTCGCCATATCCTACCGTAGTCATGGTAATGAGAGCCCACCAAAGTCCGATTACAGCGTTGTCAAAACTATTCTCGTTGAAGATCTCTGCACAGTAAATAAAACAAGCAAATATTGTTATGGCTAACAAAATGAACGTCCCCAACAGAACCAGCTCTCGGACGCTTGCTTTCACTGCTAGCCACAGTATCCTCAGGCCCCGGAAGTACTGCATCACCCGGAAAATACGAAACACTCTCATCACTTTGAATGCCTGTAACACAGTGAAACCTACAACACGACTTGAATCTCGCCAGAAATCACGGTCTATCCAGTAGATAGTGGTTGTCAGCCAGACTGGGATGAGGTACAACAGGTCAAATACTGTCATCGCTCTCTTCATCAGTCGGAACCTCCGGGGACAGACGGCCAGGCGTATAATGAACTCTACAGAGAAAAATATCATACAAAAAATATCGAAGACCATGAGGATGGGATGAGGTTCGGTGGTGACGAGCAGATTGATCTTATGGTTGCTGATGTCCGTGTCTACCAAAGTTCCGTTGTCTTGGATTATAGTTACCCGTCCTTCAGGCAGCGTCTCAACGAAGAAGGTCAATATAGACAAGGCGGTGAGCACCAGGTAGACGTAGGACCATACCTGTGGTAATACAAACACCCATCCAACTTCATAAGGCAGTGGTGAGGATGACGATCTTATCGTGAAAGATAGTAAAAACGAGTCACAAAACAAATTCAAAATATTCTAGCTAACGCGTACACAAAAAGGAAAAGTACATAAAAGTACATCATCATGCTGCTAATGATTCAAATGAAGATACAAACCATTGGAAAGCATACGATTTTTAAGTTTATAAATAAATAAATGAGGAAGTGCCAAAACGTTCTTAAAATGAAAAAAAAAACTAACTGAAGCTGTTAATTATTGCATAATCTGACTCGTATGCAGAAATGTTTTAGTTTGTGTCCGTCGAGTTAAACATTGAAATTCAGACTCTGCTAATAGACATCAGCGCAGGCGATATCAATAAAATACATTTATAAATAAACACTGTTAAAATGATGTTCTAGAAACTGAATAGGAAATGCAGATACTATTCTTTAAAATGTGTTCCATTTTGGGGACCCTCGCGTGACGTTACCGTTTACGAAAGTGATATTTTTTCGAGTACACAGTAACCTAGATTTTTTTGTGAAAATGCATTTCCCCTAAAGTATAAAATTGAGGTGAAATAAGTTAGAAAGAAAATAAAATGACTGGAGGCACACAATGTATTACTACCTTATGCGCTACAGTTCCATAAGATATATTTGACTGGGTCACATTTATGTTAATGATTAAAAAAAGAAATTCCAAAAATGTCACAAATGATCGGCCTTTTTTTCAACTTGGAGCATTGTTAGGCTTTATAATACAACAGTTATTTTGTAGCCTTTTCATTTTACTTCTATACGTATATTCACACAAAACAACCATAATTGTTCTGTAACGTTTTCCAACTACACAAGAGAATAACAAACACTACTGAGCGGTACTTTCGGGCCAAAATATGGAAATAGAGAGTAATAAGAATGTTCATTAAGTTATATCTAAATACTAAATGGTACTGTTCATTTTTTTGATATACGAATCACATTAATTTCGTGGTTTTGGATTAGTTCCCAAGTACACTGAGCATGGTAAGTATTGAGAATGTGAATTATTGAATTATGGAGTGTGCTAGTTATTGAGTGCCTAGTTACATGTATCGTTGCACATGTTGATTTGTATCTGGTATAAAATTTAGTCTGTTTTCGCTGATTAAACGTAATTTGTTTTAGAAATTTCTTCGCTTATTTTCACTGTGTGATAATGCCTAAGCCGATATTATATAGTTAAAGAAACTGGAAAATAACAACTGTACAAAAGAACAATTACCGCTTACCTTAGCCCACCGAGAGGATTGCGGTTTGTCAAGGAAGTTCCATATGATTGCTCTGTAGGATGAATTTCCGTTTAGTGTGCAACTTTCAACAGCATAAACATCCTTGGGCATTTCATGAAACTCTCGAAGAAGGATTTCATTGGTGACAATTTCATCAAGACTATCTAAATAAGTCTTCATACAACAATCACTTAAACTACTTTCTTTTAGTTCCCAATACAAAAGTTCCTCTCGTACTGCAACGGCGCAAAATGATCGAGGCATATGCATTTCTCTATGGCGAAAATAATCAAGTATCCATGGAAAAATAGCAGAATTTCTATCAAAGAAATATTCGTCTTTTTTGGCATTGTAATTTGAATCTGTTTTTCGTAAATTTGATAATTTCGTATCCGGTATATTAGATAACGTTCGTTGACTTGTACGAAACAAAACACCACCAACGTTAAGATTTACATACTCATTACTTTCATCGTCTTCTAATTCGTCCACTTCTGATCTGACTGATCTGAGATGGAGTGCAGATGCATTACCTATCAAATAAGGCCGATCGTCCACCATCAATGACGTCCGCCTCCTCATAGGGGCCATAACATATTGAGCCATGGCTAAAACGCTTCAAAACTTCAATCAATCGGACGATTGCCATCATCAACAAGATTAAAAATGGCGACGTCCCATGGTTGCTAGCAAATACCGATGACGTAGACAGAAATAGTGTCGTAGTCAACGACGTAATCTAAACGTCATATTCATTATGACGTCACAAATACAAAGAAACACCAACTTTATAGCAGCATAGTCCTAGGGATCAGGAAATAAAAAAAACAATGTTTGGAATAAAAAATATGAAGTTTATTCTCACGATCGAATTTAAAACCATGTTTTTCATATTTTGTTTAAAGTTATCGGTTATTTCACCTTCGGGTTGTCTTTTTTCTATGCTATCGATAGCATGTTGCATTAACCCAGCCTCCAAAAACCATTTAAAAACTGATCACTCTACTCGGCCTCCATACAACGTGTCATGGTTGCAGTATAATCGGTTTACCCCGTAATACTTGACAGATTGTGCTCGCTTGTTAAATCATTCTCAAATATTATTACTGCAGTTTAAAGTATCGACAAAGTTTGTTGGATAGTATAACCTTTGTGACCTTGGAGATGCCAATTGGTAGAGCGCATTTATAACAAAGTCTCCATCATCACAATCACATCGTAGCGTGTACGTGTTTGGCGGCTATCCAGAGAATGTGGTGTTTCTGGTAGAAAACGGTAGAAGAAATAACTTTATAACTGTAATCTTCAATAACACACATAACCATACAGGAATCAGTTCAGTGTCGTGTATCAGAACCTGTCTCTCCTTAAGCCGCAAAATGCTCTGCACCCGCAGATTTTGAGAAACACCGGGTTTTTGTGCTATAATAACCTCGTTTCAAGTACCTAATTCTTATTTACTATTCTCAATATAAAACTAGGTATTTCAAACATGTTCATTTACTTGTTCGTCAGTCAACATCCAGCAATCCGCTTCCGTCATTTCGTCCATCGATAACAAGAAATACAAAGGCAGACAATGGGATAAGTGCATACGAGCACACAGATTCAGTACACACACACGGGACATCTATGTTGCTTTATTGAAGCAATGCTTTGTATGATATTCATAATTTATTTGAATGGCAGATTTGTTTGCTTTCAAAGATATTTCATCGAAATGCATCATAAACACCATACAAAAACAGTTCAATATCTATAGTCATATTTTTTCTTACCTTTATGTTCTTTTCTAACTCACAAGTTTCATTAAAAATTTGAAATCCATGCGTTATCGACAGACCACCAAAATGTTCAATAGTTAAATCAGCGTTTATAACCGCTTGCTGATTGGTAGAAAAATAGTACTTTGAAAATTCACTAGGATTTGATTTTTTCAACGATTCGGTAAGAATACAATTGCGTATGATGTATGTATGTACATAGGGCGACTGATTTTATCAATAGAAAGCTAGGCTGAAAGCTGGACTTGAAACAGTTTTGATTTGTGTCCCGGAACAATTTTCGCACTTCGATAAATACAGCCAACACCGTAGTCTGACCTTAGCCTCACGCAAGAGTTATTTTCGGGAGTTGAATGTGAGCAAGAGAACAGCTCGAATTTGTTAAGAAACAAGGCGTGCATTTGTTATTGATAGGATGGAATTCTACAATCGGTATCGATAGATACACTCTACAATGGCTTTCATATTTGTCATGTCAGAAGTCGAGGAAACTGTGGCTGACGCGTGATAGCATTTGAAGTTAGATAGCATTTAAAGCGAGTAATCTTGCGACAGAACACAAGGATTCGTCAGAAATGTCTGAAATGTATGCCCCTTGTGTATGATTCCCATATCAATCAGTATGTGTGTTTCAGACATTTGCTACGGACCCTGTTTTGTAAATGCTGTGTAACGTACGATATTACTGATGAATGGTATCAATGTTTCAATGCAGGGTGATCAGACCTATGGGAAAGTTTTATGGTCGCAATCTTTGTCTCATTGAGAAATATTCTGTATCTTTGTGTGATATGAAGATGGACGTTTTTGAGTACGCTCATTAGTGTGTTTACTTTTTTGTGATTGAAAATAATGACTCGGTTCTCATTTAGAGAACATTTACATGGCGGGTGTCGTCGATGAAGCAGACGACGCTTATTGTTCGGAACACCTGGTCTTATTTTCTTGTACTTTTACAAGGGTCTCCATGTTGACTTTTCCTTTTTTTCGTATTTTACCCCTAGTTTAATCGATTTTGAGTTCGGATTATGGTTTTCTTGAGGCTTCGGTATCCTCAATTTTTGTCAATCTTTTTGTTCTTCGATAGGGACGAAGTCCCCGAGGTTTGAGCGGGAACGCTTGCATTTGTGTCACGTTATGCATGTTATTTAAGTCCCACGAACGACGGTGCTTCAAAGAGACCATATTGTGACCAATGTCTTGCAAAAGTAAATATTAACACTTTCTTGCATAAATGAAAAAAAATACAATACTGTAGCTGAGTAAAGCATGTCATGTAAAGAAGAATGAAACCAAATTCTCCATATACACAAAAATGAGTAGAATATGTGTTTTGGTGGTGTAGTGGGTAGGACGGGCAACATTGTTTTAGTCCATATTCACGCGTTAAGATCCGAGACTAAATCTAGATTAAATAGAAAAGTCACTCAAATGACACCATTCTAGAAACCTCAATACATCGGACATGGTTAGTTTGTAGAATTCACCGTATCACGGCTCGGGATGGTAAACCGCCTACAACTGTTTGTATCCTACCACGGAAGGTAAACCGCCTACAACTGTCTGTATCCCTCCACGGAAGGTAAACTGCCTACAACTGTCTGTATCCTACCGCAGATTATAAACCGCCTACAAATGTCTGTATCCTACCGCGGATGGTAAACCGCACTACATCTGTCTGTACCTACCGCGGATGGTAAACCGCCTACAACTGTCTGTACCTACCGCGGATGGTAAACCGCCTACATCTGTCTGTACCTACCGCGGATGGTAAACCGCCTACAACTGTCTGTACCTACCACGGATGGTAAACCGCCTACATCTGTCTGTACCTACCGCGGATGATAAACCTCCTACAACTGTCCGTACCTACCGCGGATGGTTAACCGTCTACATCTGTCTGTAACTACCGCGGATGGTAAACCACCTACATCTGTCCGTACCTACTGCGGATGGTAAACCTCCTACAACTGTCCGTACCTACCGCGGATGGTAAGCCGCCTACAACTGTCCGTACCAACCGCGGATGGTAAACCACCTACAACTGTCTGTACCTACCGCGGATGGTAAACCGCCTACATCTGTCTGTACCTACCGCGGATGGTAAACCGCCTACAACTGTCTGTACCTACCGCGGAAGGTAAACCGCCTACAACTGTCTGTACTGTACCTACCGCGGATGGTAAACCGCCTACAACTGTCTGTACCTACCGTGGACGGTAAACCGCCTACAACTGTCTGTACCTACCGCGGATGGTAAACCGCCTACATCTGTCTGTACCTACCGCGGATGGTAAACCGCCTACATCTGTCTGTACCTACCGCTGATGGTAAACCGCCTACATCTGTCTATACCTACCGCGGATGGTCAACCGCCTACAACTGTCTGTACCTACCGCGGATGGTAAACCGCCTACAATTGTATGTACCTACCGCAGATTGGTAAACCGCCTACAACTGGCTGTACCTACCGCGGATGGTAAACCGCCTACAATTGTCTGTACCTACCGCGGACGGTAAACCGCCTACAACTGTATGTACCTACCGCGGATGGTAAACCGCCTACATCTGTCTGTACCTACCGCGGATGATAAACCTCCTACAACTGTCCGTACCTACCGCGGATGGTTAACCGTCTACATCTGTCTGTAACTACCGCGGATGGTAAACCACCTACATCTGTCCGTACCTACTGCGGATGGTAAACCTCCTACAACTGTCCGTACCTACCGCGGATGGTAAGCCGCCTACAACTGTCCGTACCAACCGTGGATGGTAAACCACCTACAACTGTCTGTACCTACCGCGGATGGTAAACCGCCTACATCTGTCTGTACCTACCGCGGATGGTAAACCGCCTACAACTGTCTGTACCTACCGCGGAAGGTAAACCGCCTACATCTGTCTGTACCTACCGCGGATGGTCAACCGCCTACAACTGTCTGTACCTACCGCGGAAGGTAAACCGCCTACAACTGTCTGTACTGTACCTACCGCGGATGGTAAACCGCCTACAACTGTCTGTACCTACCGTGGACGGTAAACCGCCTACAACTGTCTGTACCTACCGCGGATGGTAAACCGCCTACATCTGTCTGTACCTACCGCGGATGGTAAACCGCCTACATCTGTCTGTACCTACCGCTGATGGTAAACCGCCTACATCTGTCTATACCTACCGCGGATGGTCAACCGCCTACAACTGTCTGTACCTACCGCGGATGGTAAACCGCCTACAATTGTATGTACCTACCGCAGATTGGTAAACCGCCTACAACTGGCTGTACCTACCGCGGATGGTAAACCGCCTACAATTGTCTGTACCTACCGCGGACGGTAAACCGCCTACAACTGTATGTACCTACCGCGGATGGTAAACCGCCTACATCTGTCTGTACCTACCGCGGATGATAAACCTCCTACAACTGTCCGTACCTACCGCGGATGGTTAACCGTCTACATCTGTCTGTAACTACCGCGGATGGTAAACCACCTACATCTGTCCGTACCTACTGCGGATGGTAAACCTCCTACAACTGTCCGTACCTACCGCGGATGGTAAGCCGCCTACAACTGTCCGTACCAACCGCGGATGGTAAACCACCTACAACTGTCTGTACCTACCGCGGATGGTAAACCGCCTACATCTGTCTGTACCTACCGCGGATGGTAAACCGCCTACAACTGTCTGTACCTACCGCGGAAGGTAAACCGCCTACAACTGTCTGTACTGTACCTACCGCGGATGGTAAACCGCCTACAATTGTCTGTACCTACCGTGGACGGTAAACCGCCTACAACTGTCTGTACCTACCGCGGATGGTAAACCGCCTACATCTGTCTGTACCTACCGCGGATGGTAAACCGCCTACATCTGTCTGTACCTACCGCTGATGGTAAACCGCCTACATCTGTCTATACCTACCGCTGATGGTCAACCGCCTACAACTGTCTGTACCTACCGCGGATGGTAAACCGCCTACAATTGTATGTACCTACCGCAGATTGGTAAACCGCCTACAACTGGCTGTACCTACCGCGGATGGTAAACCGCCTACAATTGTCTGTACCTACCGCGGACGGTAAACCGCCTACAACTGTATGTACCTACATCTGTCTGTATCCTACCGCGGATGGTAAACTGCCTACATCTGTCTGTACCTACCGCGGATGGTAACCCGTCTACATCTGTCTGTATCCCACTGCGGATGAATCAGCGACTGGTAAAAAACGTTATAGTACCAATCAAACTTTACATAAAATCCATCAGACCTTCACTTAGTTTCAACGTAACAGCGTCGGGTAACGAGCGCGTCCATTGGTTGTCGTAATTACCTTGTTAGTACGGTAACCGACAATTCATCTCGGCTATTTACAAAATCAGACACATTTTCTCCAATCTTTCTGATTCTAACATATTATTGACTTTTACGTATATTCTATTTATCACCAATTGTTTTTTTTTGTTTTGTTTTGGTAACGCATGTATGCTTCGGAATCAATCCGTGATATTGAGGGTTTAACGGTTACATGCATGTACAAAATGCTTCAATTTACAATGATTTTCACTACTCCCTCTACAAACGTTTAGCCGTCGGCACAAATATACGTCTCCGTTATTTCTCATAGACCTTAAAAGTTGTGGTACACACCGATCTTACAAGTATATCTGTACCTACCGCGGATGATAAACCTCCTACAACTGTCCGTACCTACCGCGGATGGTTAACCGTCTACATCTGTCTGTAACTACCGCGGATGGTAAACCACCTACATCTGTCCGTACCTACTGCGGATGGTAAACCTCCTACAACTGTCCGTACCTACCGCGGATGGTAAGCCGCCTACAACTGTCCGTACCAACCGCGGATGGTAAACCACCTACAACTGTCTGTACCTACCGCGGATGGTAAACCGCCTACATCTGTCTGTACCTACCGCGGATGGTAAACCGCCTACAACTGTCTGTACCTACCGCGGATGGTAAACCGCCTACATCTGTCTGTACCTACCGCTGATGGTAAACCGCCTACATCTGTCTGTACCTACCGCGGAAGGTAAACCGCCTACAACTGTCTGTACTGTACCTACCGCGGATGGTAAACCGCCTACAACTGTCTGTACCTACCGTGGACGGTAAACCGCCTACAACTGTCTGTACCTACCGCGGATGGTAAACCGCCTACATCTGTCTGTACCTACCGCGGATGGTAAACCGCCTACATCTGTCTGTACCTACCGCTGATGGTAAACCGCCTACATCTGTCTATACCTACCGCGGATGGTCAACCGCCTACAACTGTCTGTACCTACCGCGGATGGTAAACCGCCTACAATTGTATGTACCTACCGCAGATTGGTAAACCGCCTACAACTGGCTGTACCTACCGCGGATGGTAAACCGCCTACAATTGTCTGTACCTACCGCGGACGGTAAACCGCCTACAACTGTATGTACCTACCGCGGATGGTAAACCGCCTACATCTGTCTGTACCTACCGCTGATGGTAAACCGCCTACATCTGTCTGTACCTACCGCGGACGGTAAACCGCCTTCATCTGTCTGTACCTACCGCTGATGGTAAACCGCCTACATCTGTCTATACCTACCGCGGATGGTAAACCGCCTACATCTGTCTGTATCCTACCGCGGATGGTAAACTGCCTACATCTGTCTGTACCTACCGCGGATGGTAACCCGTCTACATCTGTCGGTATCCCACTGCGGATGAATCAGCGACTGGTAAAAAACGTTATAGTACCAATCAAACTTTACATAAAATCCATCAGACCTTCACTTAGTTTCAACGTAACAGCGTCGGGTAACGAGCGCGTCCATTGGTTGTCGTAATTACCTTGTTAGTACGGTAACCGACAATTCATCTCGGCTATTTACAAAATCAGACACATTTTCTCCAATCTTTCTGATTCTAACATATTATTGACTTTTACGTATATTCTATTTATCACCAATTGTTTTTTTTTGTTTTGTTTTGGTAACGCATGTATGCTTCGGAATCAATCCGTGATATTGAGGGTTTAACGGTTACATGCATGTACAAAATGCTTCAATTTACAATGATTTTCACTACTCCCTCTACAAACGTTTAGCCGTCGGCACAAATATACGTCTCCGTTATTTCTCACAGACCTTAAAAGTTGTGGTACACACCGATCTTACAAGTATATTGAAAATGTCCCCATGTTCAACTAATCGCAATGTAAAGAAACTTCTGTAAGTAAATGTTCTGAACATCATAAACGTGTTATATTTGTCTATTATCTCTACTCTATGAGTTAACGTTCGCGTGTTGGTATTTTCGCACATCTATTTTTTAGATTTTCAATAATGTAGATATAAAACATGTATTTCCCTTTAACACTCTTTTGCACACGTGTTCACACTTATTTTACTCATCATCATCATCATCATCATCGTCGTCATCATCATCATCATCATCATCATCATCATCATCATCATCATCATCATCATCAAACATTGAGATCATCATCATCATCATCATCATCATCATCATCATCATCATCATCATCATCATCATCATCATCAAACATTGAGATGATCCTAATGAGTTAAATAGTAACAGTAATGATACCTCTAATGATGATAATGGTGATTAGATGATGATTATAAGATGATGACAATGATGATGATGATGATGCTACGTATACTACAGGCGATAATGATGATGATGCTGCTGATGATGGTGATGAAGATGATTGTGATGATGATGATGATGATGATGGTGGTAAGATAATAATTATAAGATGATGGCAATGGTGATAAGTATTATAAAGACGATAATGATGTTGATTTTATGAGTTGT